>JADBJO010000999.1:210000-295000 GCA_016801955.1 Conus betulinus | reverse complement strand
TGGAATAAAAAACAAACACAAACTCCCACACAAAATTGATACATGGACGTTGTTTCCAGTCAGAAGTCTGCTACTACTCCCAGCAACAATAGTGCACTGACCTTTGGAATAACATCGGAGATGGAAATGTAAAATTCTGGGATTGGTATCACAAGAGTCATTCTGCATCCATTGCTACTCTCTCTTCAGGCCAGATCCAACTAGCTGAAAGGGGGATGAAATAGTACTCTGTGAACTGCCGGCAAGTTGAACATTTGGACATTTAATCCATGTATCCATTTCATTTTTTTCTTTTTAACCACAACAAAAAAACACACCATTGAAATAGCAGGCACTTCAACCACTTGTTTTTAAAAATATCAGTTTATTTACTGTGTGCTGACCATAAATCCGACATGCCAGAAACACAGTGCAATTCAGACAAGTTTCTCCAAACTGTAAATACGAAGTCAGGTTCAGTTCTGTTTGTAGCATTTTGTATTGTGTTGGAACATAGCCCAGTTCAGAAAACGGGTCAAATTCTACTGCAGCGGGAAACGACCAATAAAAAAGCCAAATTTGTAATTCTTTTCATAACACCAACTCTTCCTCCAGCAAGCCTACCAATACTGATTCAGAAGTTTTGTTTATCTACTTGTTCTTCCCAAAACCACAACAGACCTGGCATTCAACATTCACAGGTTTCCTGCTACAAACGACCAATAACACTCAATACAAACTACCATGATGAGGTGACTGCTTATGCACATCACTGTTGTACATTTGTACATGTGTGATCTACACTAAGGAAGCATAAGCAACCGTGTTAACAAAACAGCAGCAACCAAAAAAATAAAATGTTTACTTTGTCAAGTACTGATAATATTAATGACCAACATCTATACTGAAACTCTTTTAATTCTGCTATGCAGGAAAAAAAAGTCTTTAATTTACAGCCAGTGCTCTTCGCAATGGTGCCAGTCAGTGTGGCCATCAGCAGGCTGCCCTTGATAGTAGATCACCTTTGACCTCCGACTGCAGAACCAGCAGGGCCTCTTCTGCCAGCCGTGACCCCAAACCCAACACTGTTCCAGCTGGAATACACTTTCTGACAACACCCCAACCACATTCCTTCCTTCCTCTCTACCTCTATCTCTGGCTTCACGGTTGGTGAGGCTTGACAGTGTCTGGGCCTGTTTTTTAATGCAACGATTGAGGTAGCCACATTCTGTCTGGGGGAATGATGTCTACCACAACACCAGTGTACAGGTTTCTTTTTTATTCATTTTAATTTATCGCCAACCGTCCCATCAGCGCACGATGGCCCGCTCTTTAATAAAGGATGGAAAAGGATTTCACATGCATTAAAGTTTTTTTTCCCCCCCTCCCATTATCCTTTATTCCACTGAACCGATGCATTTACGCACAAGGCCGAGCGCTTGAGTCTCATCGAAAGAGTTTGACGGCGTTGGAGTCTGCACAGCTGTTGACTCTGAGGAAAAGATCTCCCACCTGGCTGCTTCACAAGATATTTGAACCAGAGACATTAGGATCAGGAGTACACTGCTTCGGCCAGTAGGCCAACAGCACCCCTTCCCACTCATCCATACTGACAGGATGACAAATGATTATTGTCCTTGAAACTAACTCTTCATATTTCATTTCACAACCCTGACTGACACCCCAAAAGACACTGCTAATATCATTAGCGCACCATGACTTAATTTTGTGGCACACTCACAGGACCTAAATGAATCTAAGTCTTTTCCCGGAAATTCCATCCAGTCATTGCTAACACACATCTGTACCTCCCTGTTCCCCTGCTGTATTACTGGACAACCAGTTCTGCTTTCTTATGAGGAATCAAAGCCTGAGTCATTCAGACCTAATTTAAGTTGTTTGTTTTCTTAATTGAAACATTACCTGAAAATATACCAAACATACCTTATAAAAAGAAAAAAAACAAAACACCTGTAAGCAAACCTTCAGAAATAAAAATCACATGAAGCAGAACTGAAACCTGCCATCTGCAGTTTGCCAGTGGTCCAGAAAGGCTGACCAGCTAACACAGTCATCATGCCAGTGGTCCAGAAAGGCTGACCAGCTAACACAGTCATCATGCCAGTGGTCCAAACTGGCTGACCAGCTAACACAGTCATCACACCATGGTCCAAACTGGCTGACCAGCTAACACAGTCATCATGCCAGTGGTCCAAACTGGCTGACCAGCTAACACAGTCATCACGCCATGGTCCAAACTGGCTGACCAGCTAACACAGTCATCACGCCATGGTCCAAACTGCTGACCAGCTAACACAGTCATCATGCCAGTGGTCCAAACTGGCTGACCAGCTAACACAGTCATCACGCCATGGTCCAAACTGGCTGACCAGCTAACACAGTCATCATGCCAGTGGTCCAAACTGGCTGACCAGCTAACACAGTCATCACGCCATGGTCCAAACTGGCTGACCAGCTAACACAGTCATCACACCATGGTCCAAACTGGCTGACCAGCTAACACAGTCATCACGCCAGTGGTCCAACTGGCTGACCAGCTAACACAGTCATCATGCCAGTAGTCCAAAAAGGCTGACCAGCTTACAGAGAATCATGTGTCGACTCCCCATCTTCAGTTTCTCTGTCACACATCTGACCTTTGCCTTCTGTGATTCTTTTCCTCTTCTCACTCAACTCCATGAAAAGTGACTGGAATGCCGCATCGACAAACTTCTACACCAGGCTTCAGCGTATGTGAATCAATTCTTGGTCCTGTCTACGATGTTGTCGGCCCAACAGCCCTCCTCTCCATCTCCCTTCCCTCCAGGGTGCCCTGAGGGACTGTTTCAGCAAGGAGTCTGGATCTTGTTGCATGGCCATACTAATGCAGTCTTCTTGTCTCCCCTGATAGCACATCTTCATAGCGTCCAATGGGCTACCTGACAGTTTGACACACTTTTTTCTTTTCTTTTTTCAACAGGTGATTTGATCAGTAGCTCTTTCTTGTGGTAACGTCTCATTTCTGTGACCTGCATTCTCTTCTTTGTGATCCACCGTCAGCATCCATGTCATCAACAAACAACAGAACATCGTCCCTTCTCAACCTCTGCCCGTCACTTAACCCCTGATCATTAAAAATCGTTTAACAGAACAGCAGCAGCAACAGCATCACATATATACGCAAACAACAAGGCACACGAAAACAAACAACTTAACACTAAATAAGCGTAACTTTTAACACCAGCAGTAGTCTTCTTTACTGTGCTAAATCCAAGTGAAAACTGTGTGTCTACATTGTCTGTCTACAAAACTGTCTCTGCTGGAGGATAAAAACTGCATTTTTTTTCTCTTCATAATTTCAATGCAACACACACACACACACACACACACACACACACACACACACACACTTACAAATATATACTCTCAAAGAAATAAAACTTGGCATCTTTTTTTGTTCCATTGTACTAGTCCACATTTTAGCGATTTATGTCAAACAAATATGTCTAACAACAATAAACAAATAAGCACACAACAAAGTCCTTTAGTTCTCATGCCTGTTACATCACCTCAACATTATGACACAAGGCTCAAGCTATCTTTTGGTCTATATTTTTACCTTCAACCAAACAGCTAGAATGTAATGTCCACAGCACATCTCAAATATTGTGTACAAGTAATGAGAAAGTGATCAAAAAGCCTCTGATAAAACAAAGTTAAAACACCAGTTAAACAAATAAGCAAACTACAGATTTCAAACATAAGTTTAGTCATGTGATATTTACGTTTTATATAGTATGATGAGGGAACACCTCTTGTTTAAAGTGTTTTTTGGATACAAAGTGCTGTTTTCATTATTTTTTTTATATATACAAAAAAAAAATAGTCTGAAAAAGAAAATGGAAAGAGAAGAAAAAATCCTATGTTTGCAGATGCAATAATCGAAAATAACTGCAGGGGAGGGGGGTGGAGGAGCAGAAGTAACAAACAAGAAAAGGAGCTGATCATTGACACAGTTTTTAAGGGCTGCATACCTGGTGGTGTTTCATCTTCTTTACAGTTTTACCTTTAACCTTTACATCCCCAACCCCCCCCCCCCCCCCCCCCCCCCCCCCCCCCCTCCCCCCCCCCCCCCCCCCCCCCCCCCCCCCCCCCCCCCCCCCCCCCACCCCCCCCCCCCCCCCCCCCCCCCCCCCCCCCCAACCCCCCCCCCCCCCCCCCCCCCCCCCCCACCCCCCCCCCCCCCACCCCCCCCCCCCCCCCCTACCCCCCCCCCCCCCCCCCCCCCCTGTCCCCCCCCCCACCCCCCCCACCCCACCCCCCCCCACCCCACCCCCCACCCCCCTTTGGATAACACATCCCCCCCCCCCCCCCCCCCCCCCCCCCCCCCCCCCCCCCCCCCCCCACCCCCCCCCCCCCCCCCCCCCCCCCCCCCCCCCCCCCCCCCCCACCCCCCCCCCCCCCCCCCCCCCCCCCCCCCCCCCCCCCCCCCCCCCCCCCCCCCTTCACAACCATCACTGGCTTTAATACAGTTTTACCTATACGAGATATTCCTTTTGTCAATCTCCACTTTGTGTCTTCCCTATCGTTTTAATCATAAGAGACATTCCTTTTGTCACCTTCTATGTTTGTTTCTAGTACAGTTTCACCTTAACGGGCATTACTCTGACAACCTTCAGTCCGTTCCTCCTCGCAGTTTTCTCTATCAATTCCTTGTGCCTCCTCCCATTTCCGTCTTCCAAACAGCTTGGCCTGTCAGGAATCCCTTTTTCCCACCTTCCATTTGCCTTCTATTTGCTGTTACCTATAAAAGAGGTTCCTTTCACTGAACTCCAGGTGTCTTAAATACTTATGGTCTGATCTTAACAGGTTCCCTTTCTGTCCACCTCCATTGATCTTCCATGCAAGTATTCCTTGGGTCAACCTGAACCTCTGTCGTTCTTTACATTTTCCCTAAAAGAGGCCACCCTTTTGTTACCCTCTGTTTGTATTGCTCAGGGTATTCAAACTTAAAACAGGCATTCCCCCTCAGTCAATTTCCACTTCTGTCCTTCATGCTGTTTCACCGTCATGGCTATCCCTCAGTGACGTGACTTTCTTGATGCCTGTAGCTTCATCTCTATAGAGCCACTGTTTTATTCTACCACAACTATTGCATTTTTTACATCATCTGCAGCTGTCAAGTCTGTATGATGTACAGCTGATTTTCCCTCTTTCTTACTGACATGTCGAGCTGCCCCAACTGTATGACCTGAAGGAGCATCTGGCACCATTGTGCAGAGACTCACAGCGGACTTCAATCAAATTTCACACGGTCTTCGTCTTTTCTTTGAAAGATTCACAGTCGTTTCTTCTCCTACTCTAGCCGGTATGTAATGTACGTCAACTTCCACACAGTATCTGTCTTAGCAGCTGTCTGACAGATCTACAGCTTTGCTTTCAGAAGCCTACTGGCATTTTCACATGCAGCAACACACACAGCAGAAGCAGCAGCAGCAATCAATGGCACGGCAGAAGGTCAAAGAAACTGATGATGAGCTGAACGGGCTAAATGCTGATGTCATTCACTGATGATCACAGAATCCCGTCCTGTTAAACCCCAGGGTGCATCACTGGATGAGAGACAAAGAATATGTGCAGACACAGCAGTGAAAGTTTGTAAATTGTTCAGTAACCTGGTGCTCTGACCGGTGTTTTTACAAGGAAGGAAGCATACTACTTTTTTTTTTTTTTTTTTTTTAAACAAGAAGACTGCTGTTAGAACTATCCGATGGAATCAGAAAAAAAACAAACAATGTAATCAAAAAACTATCTGAACTCTTACAAATCTTTCAAGATCAGAACGAGAAAAACTTGAACACGTACAGACACACACTGATGACAACATTAAAAAAAACTGTTTATAAAATAGTCAATAAAATTTCATGTCATGACCACAACTGTTCAAAAGAGGAGAGGTGGAAAAAAAAAAACAAAACACAGACAGACCGAGGACAATATTGACTTGGAAACATACCTGACTCTGAAATCAAATCACTTATTCAGCATCGATACACAACTCTTCAAAAATGATTTATCACTTTTACCTGATTTTCAGTCGCTCAGCTACAGAATACAAAACCCGAATGAAAGGTGAGAAATGATGAACTGTTCAAACAAACCCAGGTGAAAATGTCTGTATGCCTCACGGGCCTGGAAACACTGCCCGGGCACACAAAACACATCAACGGACAAAAAAAAAAAAAAAAAAAAAGTGTGATCCAATGTGTTGAGTGGACTCCAGTGTTCTGACTGCACAAAGGCTGAGGCTTTAGAAGTCGGTGCTGCAGCCTCTGGACATGGTCGATTTGTTCCCCTTGATAGAGGGCAGCACAGAGGTGCCCGAGAGATAGTCCGAGTGCCGGTAAGGCTGTGGGTACACCGACCCTGGGTTGGCTCCATGGATACCCGCATGGTTGTTGTTGCGCCCTGAAACAGAAACATCAACCCACTTCAGACGCAGGACTTCTTTTACATATACAGGAGTGCATGCATGCATGTGTGTTTGTGTTCATGTGCGTGTGTAAAAAACAGTGAGTGTGTGTGTGTGTGTGTGTGTGTGTGTGTGTGTGTGTGTGTGTGTGTGTGTGTGTGTGTGTGTGTCTGTGTGCATGAGCGTGCATTTGTCATCACTGTATACATGTACATGGAATCTGAGGAAATCATTTTTTTAATAATAATTTAATGTCTGAAATGAGCTTTGAGCTGAGCTCATTCGACACAAATATCTGAAACATGAGTCTTGTTTTAGTTGTACACCTGATTCAGTCAAACAAGAAACAGATGAATGTGTACCAATGGACAATGTTGTAAACACGGGAAATGTTTTATCATCTGTTGTGTGTCTTGATTCAGTCAAACATGAAACAGATGAATGTGTACCAATGGACAATGTTATAAACACGGGAAATGTTTTATCATCTGTTTGTGTCTTGATTCAGTCAAACAAGAAACAGATGAACGTGTAGCAATGGACAATGTTGTAAACACGGGAAATGTTTTATCATCTGTTTGTGTCTTGATTCAGTCAAACAAGAAACAGATGAACGTGTACCAATGGACAATGTTGTGAACAAGGGAAATGTCTTATCATCTGTTTGTGCCTTGATTCCATCATCAGATGTTTGCCTTTGATGACTGGTAAATTCGGCACTTCTACAATTATGACAGGAACACATTCAAACCATCTTCAGGATTTCGTTTTACTTATGTATTCATCCGTTACAACTGTGTCAACCTCTCTGCCCCTATGCTGACCTAAGGAATTAAGTTCAATATCTGGCCTGTGTGTGTGTGTGTGTGTGTGTGTGTGTGTGTGTGTGTGTGCGTGTGTGTGTGTGTGTGTGCTGTGTGTGTGTGTGTATGCATGCGCATGCGCGCAGGTCCGTGTTGTCTTAAAACTAGACAGGTATGGAATCAGAAACAGAGCATATTCAGACAAATGTTGAATGAATTCATCATGGATTTTCTGGGGTATATTTGGACAAATGTTGAATGAATTCGTAACAGACTTTCCAAAACCATTTTTAAAAACTTAATGAATGAACAAAAATGAGAGAGAGAGAGACAAAACACCAGACAAGATGGCGGACAAGGGAGGTTGTGTTGTGCATGCTCTCCATTCAGTGTTTGGATGAAGTTTAGTTCCAGTGGTCTGCTTGTCGAAGAGCGGTGTAATGGAACAGTGAGGTGTCTGTGGACGTTGCGACATGTGTCTGCCTAAGGTTGGTGCTGTGATTTGATTATTTTAATGCAGGAAGTAGGCTTGTTTTGCATCACTCAACATTTTTATTTGGCGTTTGTTTTGGGTGTGTCAGCTAGCGAACATTCATCTAGAATCACAGCCATGCTGGGCGCCTTGCTGCACGAGCAACTGCTACAAACATGAAACTGTGATGTGAATCACTTAATAGTACCCCATTAGAGATGGCTTCTACTGATACTGAGCAGCAAGTACATAGCCCATCAGACAAAATGGACACAGCTGTGAAAGAGAGGTTAAAAGAAGCCCTCAAAGACCCAGAAATTATGAACAAGTTTATGCCTGCTTTCTCTACATCATTGACGGACAAGATAATCGCTCTCAAGAGTGCTATTGAAAAAAAGAATAAGACAATCTGTGATCTTCAATATAGACTCGAATGACTAGAGCAACAGACAATCTGTAATTTTCAATATAGACTAGACTGATTAGAGCAGTAGACACGGAGAAAACAGTGTCAGAATCAGCAGCACCTCTGAACCTTCGAACCCTTCCGTTCGGGTGCAGGAATGAGATTTGAGGATCATGGGGAAAAGTAAATCATACTTGATGGCTTTGTATATTGTTTGTTGTTCAAAGTGTCTTTTTTCCCCTTTAGCAGGCACTGGGTAAATCACACACCACCAAAACGCTGTTTAAGACATATACCTTTGAGTGCACAACAAAGATAACGATATAAATACATGTGCACATGCCCTCTGACTCTCTCTCTCTCTCACTCACTCATACACACACACACACACACACACACATGCACATGCACACACACACACATTTTGGAAGAACAATACTTCAGACTCCTTAAAGCACTGGTATAGAATTAAAGCAAAGGGGGACAAAAATGAAGTTAGATTACCTAAACACTTTGTTGGACATATCCTTTCAGAAAACGAGTCCTAAATTCTTTTTCCTTCTTTTTGAATACAATGACATAAAAACAACTGTATATGATCAGGTAGAAATGAAACATATGACAATTATTCTCTTTCTTTAGTTTAATTAAAAACATGTTCTTCTCTCTTCCTTGAGGATGGTGTGGGTACACTGCAACAAAAAACTAGATTGGTAAATACTGTGAGCCAAAAAATGTATCATCTTTGATCCTGTAACATGCCTATTGGTATTTATATTTTTTATTTAAACCTAATGAATTAGAACTTTTCATGAGATGATTCTATATTAACCTAACAAAATGAAACTTTACATGAGACAATTCTATATAAACCTAACGAACTGGAATTTTACATAAGATAATTCTATATACACCTAACAAACTGGAACTTTACATGAGATAATTCTATATAAACCTCACAAACTGGAACTTTACATGAGATAATTCTATATAATCCTAACAAACTGGAACTTTACTTGAGATAATTTCTATTATCGAACATGGAAAAGACACTGCATATCAAGATTCATGACTTGCAGACATTCATGCTATGTACTTTTCCTCCAATATAGACATAAATAGAGATAACAACAGAGGGGGGAGGGATGTAGCAGAGAGATGGCGAGAGGCAGCAGAGAGAGAGAGAGAGAGAGAGAGAGAGAGAGAGAGAGAGAGAGAGAGAGAGAGAGAGAGAGAGAGAGAGAGAGAGAGAGACAGACAGACAGACAGACAGAGACAGAGACAGAGAGAGAGAGAGAGGAGATGGGAGGAATCAAAACAAAAGAACATTAGAATGAACTGTAAAAAAAAAAAAAAAAAAACAAATAAATGTATAAACATCAGATAAACAAGTTACCCCAGTATATGCAATCAACACATAAACAACTGTTCTATACATTTATATCAATATACACAAATCATGTATCATAAAGAAATAAATAAGCCCAATCATATGGGATGAAAACAGCACATGCATATATATACATAAATTGGGGGGAAAAACAAAGGGTAAATAAAAAAAATGCATAAACTAAAAATTACTAGGAGGTGAAATAATCACTTCAAACACATGCAGTTCACAATATCTTTCAATGTCAGATGCATCATGCCGTCAAACAGCAAGCAGAAATCAGAAAAAAAAAAAAAAAAAAAAATGCACTTATCGCTGACCAAGATTTTTTCATGGTAAAACAATAACTTCAAGAAGAAAAAAAAAAAAGAGAGAAAAAACTTTAAAAGAAAAGAAGGGGAAAAAAAAAGAAGAAAAAAAAAAAAAAAAAAAAAAAAAAAAGCAGCAGAAACTAAGAGTTACTGAATAAATAAAAGATGTTCGTGTGGTAAAAGCAGCTTGCTTAGAAGCAACAAAATAACGTCTTATCCACCTTTACCACCCACCATTTAGTAGTACATTCAGCCTAAACATTATTTTCTCTAAATCCAACTTAGAAACTGCAGCTGAAAACCAGATCACCCCAAACCATGCAAACTCATCACTGCATATAATCATACTATCTATCTTCTGGACTATTCTGTGTCATCAACATTTCAGGCTTTTATTTATCTATTTACTTTTTTTTCCATTCTCAGGGAAGAGGGGCTATTAAGCTCCATTTGGGTGCTACCTATTGGCGTCCCTATCTCACAGTTCATAGTGGTGCATTCAGCGAAAACAAAAAGCATCAATCGCAAATAACTGTGGGCTTGGGGTTGTGCACACATGTAAGTTTGTGAGTGCATGTGCTTCTGCATGAAGGTGGTGCACACGTGAGTGTGTGTGTGTGTGTGTGTGTGTGTGTGTGTGTGTGTGTGTGTGTGTGTGTGCATGTGCACGCATGTGTGTGTGCATGCACTCATGCATGCAAGCATGCGTGCATGTGTGATACTTGGACACAAGTCACGCGATTTCATATAAAGATTACACTGTATGTCCAACAGAACAGTGTGCGATTAGTGTTCACAGACAAAGCCTTCATTCCTTCCTGGCTTACAACATACAAATACATCCTGGAACAAACAAAAACAATCCCCACCATCTCCCTATCCCAACCTCCCCCTCATCCCCTACCCTCAAAACAATCAAGCGTACAGGGTCCATGAATATTACCATGCCAATCCTTGACACTCTGATCAAAGAGCACAAGGTGTGAACATGAATGCCATCATGATAATCCAACTTCTCAAGGACAAAAGTGGCCAGGGTATGATGGAGGGCTGGGGATCAACATTTAAAACTTTGTTTTCTACTGTTCAGATTTCTCCTGTCTTTTATTTTCATTTGGAAAAAAAAAAACAAACATGTTTAAGAATACTGAACCTGATTTATGTATTGAGATTGGAGAAAGAGGTGAGACACAAAAGAGAGAGAGAGAGAGAGAGAGAGAGAGAGAGAGAGAGAGAGAGAGAGAGAGAGAGAGAGAGAGAGAGAGAGAGAGAGAGAGAGAGAGCAGACTTTATTTAGAAGATCGAGAGCTTCACCAAGTTTGTTGTCGTTAACGTTTCTTATGGACTGCTGAACACAAACCCAGGGAAAGTTTGAATTTCAGGGCATCAAAATGGTGTGACTTCTTGCACACAAGTCCACTGTCTGCAGCTGTCTCTTTCTTGCTGCCTTTCACTTCCTATTCCCCTCCCCCCACCACCCCCCCCCCCCCCCAAAGATATCATCACAAGCACATCAAGCATGTAATGAAATTAGTTTATACAACATGACTGGTAACAGCAGGTTAAATGCTATCGCTTACAATTATTATCAGCATTCACATCAGGTCCGTCTGTACACAGCACAAGAAAATATCACTGAGAAAAAGAATCTGTTAAATGACACTGAGAGAATTAGGTGACTACTGGGTAATAATTTACACATGAGCGATCATTCAGTTTCCTTCCCTCTCTCTCTTTTTTATTCTTTCTTCTTTCATGCCTCCTTGACAACATTATGCCCATGATGTTCATTTTGCCCCCTCCACCCTGGCCATCCAGTCGCATCCCCAGCACAGCCCTGCACAGGAAGCCATTCACTTCAAGCCATGAAGCCACCTGCCAGAGGACACACTGCGCTGTCGCTCTGTCACTTCAGTGAGGATTCAGTGGGGCCTGTTCTGATCCAATGTTTGTAGGACACCACTTACCCCCAGCTCTGTCACTTCAGTGAGGATTCAGTGGGGCCTGTTCTGATCCAATGTTTGTAGGACACCACTTACCCCCAGCTCTGTCACTTCAGTGAGGATTCAGTGGGGCCTGTTCTGATCCAATGTTTGTAGGACACCACTTACCCCCACGACCCCTAGTGACCACAATCGGTGGCCTGTCACACAGCGAGCGTGAGTGAAATTGCCTCACCCACTGGGCACCAGTATGTTCTTACAGCAGTCCCCATGAGGTTCCCAATATTGTTGACTTTGATACAAATTCACTTTGGGAATGGACACTGAAAAAAGGTCACCATAAAGACATGGTATAAACAGCCTAAGGTTTAGCATTTTTATTACCTTAAAAAACAACAACAACAAAAAACCCAATCCCCCACACATGAACATACAAAATGCGGTTAAAATGTGCCATGGAACCAGTGATAAGACTTGTTATCTTATAAAGCCAGTCATGGAGGCAGCACAATCTCTTCACACCACAAACACACACAAAAAACTCCCTTGTTGATCACACAACCAAACAGGCATTGGAGATGACATACATGTTGAGTCTCTCTTTCCTTTCATACAAAATGCAGAGATTTAACAAACAGTTGACGTATGTGTTAGTCTCTCTTTCCCTGAATAAAAGAAAAAATGCATTGGAGTTTTTTTTTTTTTTTTTTTTCAATTACCAAGAAACCACATTCAAAAGAAAAACACTAGATAAAAAAAAAAAAAAAAAAACCCTAATCACCCATCCTCTCAAAAGACATAAGCGTTTAGGATACAAACTAGCAGAGAGCGTTACGGTGTTAAAAGTAGACAAGAGCCAGACACCCCACAGGTGATTAAAGCAGATTATACAGGCGGCCCAAAAAAAAAAAAACAGGAAAACACACGACCAGCACGGTTATAGATCATCACACAAAGTGCAAAGACAAAAGAGACCCAGGAGCGCAACAAGTGTCAGCACACACCCACACACAGGCAGGCAGGTCAAAGGTCACAGTGACATACGCTCACCTGCTGAGGGCGATGTGACCTAGGCTTAGAAGAAGCCGGTCAGTTGCCCGCCACCAAGGCAGCCTGGCTGTCGCCTACAATGATAGACAACATTACTAGTGTGTGTTGGGGTGGAAACCAGCAGAGTGTAGACAAGGTACCTATGTTACTAGTGTGTGTTGGGGGGTGGAAGCCAGCAGAGTATAGACAAGGTACCTATGTTACTAGTGTGTGTTGGGGGTGGAAGCCAGCAGAGTGTAGACAAGGTGCCTATGTTACTAGTGTGTGTTGGGGTGGAAGCCAGCAGAGTGTAGACAAGGTACCTATGTTACTTGTGTGTGTTTGGGGTGGAAGCTAGCAGAATTTAGACAAGGTACCTATGTTTGAGGGTAACAGACATTTGGGGGATTTAGCTCTCAGTGGAATGTAATACCTATTTTTTTTTTTTTTTTGGCTATGAGAGTAGAACATAAGACAATTCACCATCGTCTTGGGGTAATAGCTGAGTAGAACAAGTGTAGCTATGTTCCAGGGTGTTCTAAGTGGAATAAAAACACAGTGTAACTATGCCTTTGGACATAAGCCAAGCACAGTAATAGTATTAGCAATTTCCTGATGTATCAGTAGAGCTGAATCATGGACGATGTTCTCAATCTCTTGGGGAATTAGCTAACTAGAATCACTGACAACTGTCACTGACACATTGCCATTCACTTGCAAGCAGAGGAAGATGTTATGGGTTCACCTTTGTCATAACAAGGAAGCACATCATCAAACAGGAAAAGCTGTTTCCCCACAATCATTCAAGACGGCACCATTTCACTGAAATATGCAGCTTGTCATGGGAAAATTATCAGCAAGGTCTTCAGGAACTGGCCAAAAACTTTTCTTGTCAATCATGAGTTGGACAATGGTCCCAGGGTCAACGGGTGCAGTGACCCCCCCCCCCCCCCCCCCCCCCCCCCAATGAAGTTCTGGCAGACCTCCTCCCTCTGACAACAGGTGTGTGGGAACAGTCCATCTTTCTCCACACTGGACTGACCTTTGATTTACTTACTTCCCTATCCAGCTGTACACCCTCTGATGCACGTTGGCCTCCTGGTTTAGAACGCATAGCATGGCCAATACGGGTGGGTTCACTCTTTTCTGAACTTTGGCCTCATGGCTTTACGATGTAGCAAGGCCAATCCATGGACTAGTCTGCGCTGTACTGCACTTTGCCTTATGCCTTAACAATGTAGTACGGCCAGTATGGTCTAGTCTTCACTGTACTGCACTATGACCTTATGCCTTAACAATGTAGTACGGCCAGTATGGTCTAGTCTTCACTGTACTGCACTATGACCTTATGCCTTAACAATGTAGTACGGCCAGTATGGTCTAGTCTTCACTGTACTGCACTTTGCCTTATGCCTTAACAATGTAGTATGGCCAGTATGGTCTAGTCTGCGCTGTACTGCACTTTGGTCTTACAGCTTAACAACGCAGCAGCAAGGTAGTATGGACTGGTCTGCGCTGCACAGTGCTTTGGCCTCATGGCTTAACAATGTAGCAACGCCAATATGGACTAGTCTGCTCTACACTACATTTTGGTCTTGTGGTTTAGTAGAGATGTAGCATGAGGGGTACAGACTAGTCTGCTCTTTACTACATTTTGGTCTTGTGGATTAGTTGATGTAGCATGAGGGGTACAGATCAGTCCGCTGTCCCTTCAAAGACTTGATGTTGTGGGAATGTTTTCTGTGTCTATACTGGACCGACCTCCCCAAATTCCCTCCCTTTTCTGACTTCATGGCTCATTCTTCTCTGCATCAACACTAACAGACCTCCCAAACACGACTCTCTCTTTTTATATACTCCCCCCTTGGAACATTTTCTCTGTGTACACTGGATGTACTTTTTGTTTATTCATTTATTCATCTTGGTGTGACATAGCAGCAAAACAGTACAGCAATGATTGTGGCTCCTGTAAAGAAAAAAGTCACTATTGCTACAGTGAGCACCTTACCCACAGTCACTGCAACCTATGTTGCTACCATTTCCATTTCATATTTGGAAGGCGAGTCAATTCCGTTTTGCAGGAATCTTTTTGTGAATGTGAAGCTACATTCGTACATTCTATACAAGTGCTGATTACATGTTTATGAAAACAAATTCTACTCAGACATTCCTGTCTCTGATTTTAGAGTTTTAATACAAATTTTCCCTTATAAAAAGTAAAGGTTGTAATCCTGAGCAAGTAAAATGTTCTATGGTCAACAAGTTTAACATGGAGATAAAAATGATTCTTAGTTTTCTCCCCTTGTTTGATAAATACTGCTTCCTTCCTGTGTACTAACAATGAGAGATGCCATGATGGCAGAAGTCTATGACTCGCTGTTGGCTGTGAAAACTGTACAAATGGTCTATCCATTTAGGGGCAATCAGCCATTCAAACTCCAGAAATATTCCAGCTTATCTTAGAATAGTTGGCACTGAATTATCTTAAAACAGTTGGCACTGATCCAGTATCAATCAAAAGTACTGTCTCTTAAACGATTCAGCCATGGCACTCCTAACAAGCAGATCAGAATCTGAGCACTGTACAATCCTGGCTACCGACGGCTCTTCCAGTGTATGATGGAGTGAGTGAATCTCTGAGTGAACTGTTTTCTTTCTGTGACTGTCAGGCACTTGCCCACAGCAGTCTGAGGTGGAGAGGACAGTGGCAATATTCGTCACTGCACTGGCCCCACAACCCTCTTGGTATCAGAGACCAGAGACAGTCTGAGGTGGAGAGGACAGTGGCAACATTCGTCACTGCACTGGTCCCACAACCCTCTTGATATCAGAGACCAGAGACAGTCTGAGGTGGAGAGGACAGTGGCAATATTCGTCACTGCACCCGGCCCACAACCCTCATGGTATCAGAGACCAGAGACAGTCTGAGGTGGAGAGGACAGTGGCAATATTCGTTACTGCACCGGCCCCACAACCCTCATGGTATCAGAGACCAGAGACAGTCTGAGGTGGAGAGGACAGTGGCAATATTCGTCACTGCACTGGTCCCACAACCCTCTTGATATCAGAGACCAGAGACAGTCTGAGGTGTGAGAGGACAGTGGCAATATTCGTCACTGCACTGGCCCCACAACCCCTCTTGATATCAGAGACCAGAGACAGTCTGAGGTGGAGAGGACAGTGGCAACATTCGTCACTGCACTGGTCCCACAACCCTCTTGATATCAGAGACCAGAGACAGTCTGAGGTGGAGAGGACAGTGGCAACATTCGTCACTGCACCGGCCCCCACAACCCTCTTGATATCAGAGACCAGAGACAGTCTGAGGTGGAGAGGACAGTGGCAACATTCGTCACTGCACCGACCCCACAACCCTCTTGGTATCAGAGACCAGAGACAGTCTGAGGTGGAGAGGACAGTGGCAAAATTTCATCAATGCACCGGCCCCACAACCCTCTTGATATCAGAGACCAGAGACAGTCTGAGGTGGAGAGGACAGTGGCAAAATTCATCAATGCACCGGCCCCACAACCCTCTTGATATCAGAGACCAGAGACAGTCTGAGGTGGAGAGGACAGTGGCAATATTCGTCACTGCACCGGCCCCACAACCCTCTTGATATCAGAGACCAGAGACAGTCTGAGGTGGAGAGGACAGTGGCAATATTCGTCACTGCACCAGCCCCACAACCCTCTTGATATCAGAGACCAGAGACACAGTCTGAGGTGGAGAGGACAGTGGCAATATTCGTCACTGCACCGGCCCCACAACCCTCTTGATATCAGAGACCAGAGACAGTCTGAGGTGGAGAGGACAGTGGCAAAATTCGTCACTGCACCGGCCCCACAACCCTCATGGTATCAGAGACCACAGACAGTCTGAGGTGGAGAGGACAGTGGCAAAATTCATCACTGCACCGCACCGGCCCCCCACAACCCTCTTGATATCAGAGACCACAGACAGTCTGAGGTGGAGAGGACAGTGGCAACATTCGTCACTGCACCGGCCCCACAACCCTCTTGGTATCAGAGACCAGAGACAGTCTGAGGTGGAGAGGACAGTGGCAACATTCGTCACTGCACCGGCCCCACAACCCTCTTGATATCAGAGACCAGAGACAGTCTGAGGTGTAGAGGACAGTGGCAACATTCGTCACTGCACCGGCCCCACAACCCTCTTGATATCAGAGACCAGAGACAGTCTGAGGTGTGAGAGGACAGTGGCAACATTCGTCACTGCACCGGCCCCACAACCCTCTTGATATCAGAGACCAGAGACAGTCTGAGGTGGAGAGGACAGTGGCAACATTCGTCACTGCACCGGCCCCACAACCCTCTTGATATCAGAGACCAGAGACAGTCTGAGGTGGAGAGGACAGTGGCAACATTCGTCACTGCACCGGCCCCACAACCCTCATGGTATCAGAGACCAGAGACAGTCTGAGGTGGAGAGGACAGTGGCAACATTCGTCACTGCACCGGCCCACAACCCTCATGGTATCAGGGACCAGAGACAGTCTGAGGTGGAGAGGACAGTGGCAACATTCGTCACTGCACCGGCCCCACAACCCTCTTGATATCAGAGACCAGAGACAGTCTGAGGTGGAGAGGACAGTGGCAACATTCGTCACTGCACCGGCCCCACAACCCTCTTGATATCAGAGACCAGAGACAGTCTGAGGTGGAGAGGACAGTGGCAACATTCGTCACTGCACCGGCCCCACAACCCTCTTGATATCAGAGACCAGAGACAGTCTGAGGTGGAGAGGACAGTGGCAACATTCGTCACTGCACCGGCCCCACAACCCTCTTGATATCAGAGACCAGAGACAGTCTGAGGTGGAGAGGACAGTGGCAAAAATTCATCACTGCACCGGGCCCACAACCCTCTTGATATCAGAGACCAGAGACAGTCTGAGGTGGAGAGGACACAGTGGCAAAATTCGTCACTGCACCGGCCCCACAACCCTCTTGATATCAGAGACCAGAGACAGTCTGAGGTGGAGAGGACAGTGGCAAAATTCGTCACTGCACCGGCCCCACAACCCTCTTGATATCAGAGACCAGAGACAGTCTGAGGTGGAGAGGACAGTGGCAAAATTCGTCACTGCACCGGCCCCACAACCCTCTTGATATCAGAGACCAGAGACAGTCTGAGGTGGAGAGGACAGTGGCAACATTCGTCACTGCACCGGCCCCACAACCCTCATGGTATCAGAGACCAGAGAGACAGTCTGAGGTGGAGAGGACAGTGGCAACATTCGTCACTGCACCGGCCCCACAACCCTCATGGTATCAGAGACCACAGACAGTCTGAGGTGGAGAGGACAGTGGCAACATTCGTCACTGCAACACCGGCCCCACAACCCTCTTGATATCAGAGACCAGAGACAGTCTGAGGTGAGAGAGGACAGTGGCAACATTCGTCACTGCACCGGCCCCACAACCCTCTTGATATCAGAGACCAGAGACAGTCTGAGGTGTGGAGAGGACAGTGGCAACATTCGTCACTGCACCGGCCCCACAACCCTCTTGATATCAGAGACCAGAGACAGTCTGAGGTGGAGAGGACAGTGGCAACATTCGTCACTGCACCGGCCCCACAACCCTCTTGATATCAGAGACCAGAGACAGTCTGAGGTGGAGAGGACAGTGGCAACATTCGTCACTGCACCGGCCCCACAACCCTCTTGATATCAGAGACCAGAGACAGTCTGAGGTGGAGAGGACAGTGGCAACATTCGTCACTGCACCGGCCCCACAACCCTCTTGATATCAGAGACCAGAGACAGTCTGAGGTGGAGAGGACAGTGGCAACATTCATCACTGCACCGGCCCCACACAACCCTCATGGTATCAGAGACCAGAGACAGTCTGAGGTGGAGAGGACAGTGGCAACATTCATCACTGCACCGGCCCCACAACCCTCATGGTATCAGAGACCAGAGACAGTCTGAGGTGGAGAGGACAGTGGCAACATTCATCACTGCACGGCCCCACAACCCTCATGGTATCAGAGACCAGAGACAGTCTGAGGTGGAGAGGACAGTGGCAACATTCATCACTGCACCGGTCCCACAACCCTCATGGTATCAGAGACCAGAGACAGTCTGAGGTGGAGAGGACAGTGGCAACATTCATCACTGCACCGGCCCCACAACCCTCATGGTATCAGAGACCAGAGACAGTCTGAGGTGGAGAGGACAGTGGCAACATTCATCACTGCACCGGTCCCACAAACCCTCATGGTATCAGAGACCAGAGACAGTCTGAGGTGGAGAGGACAGTGGCAACATTCATCACTGCACCGGTCCCACAACCCTCTTGGTATCAGAGACCAGAGACAGTCTGAGGTGGAGAGGACAGTGGCAACATTCGTCACTGCACCGGCCCCACAACCCTCTTGGTATCAGAGACCAGAGACAGTCTGAGGTGGAGAGGACAGTGGCAACATTCGTCACTGCACCGGCCCACACAACTATCTTGATATCAGAGACCAGAGACAGTCTGAGGTGGAGAGGACAGTGGCAACATTCGTCACTGCACCGGCCCCACAACCCTCATGGTATCAGAGACCCAGAGACAGTCTGAGGTGGAGAGGACAGTGGCAACATTCATCACTGCACCGGCCCCACAACCCTCATGGTATCAGAGACCAGAGACAGTCTGAGGTGGAGAGGACAGTGGCAACATTCATCACTGCACCGGTCCCACACACCCTCTTGATATCAGAGACCAGAGAGAGACAGTGACTAGAAATTTACCCACTTCCTTGGGTTTTGTTCTGAACAAAAGATTTAGACAGTAAGTTCATATAAGTTTTGTTTGGTCGCTTGTTTTTCCGGGGGAGTAGTACTCAGAGGCATGAATCTATGGTGCTGCTTCTTCAGCTTTCTTTCTTTCTTTATCAATTAATTAATTAATTAATGCATTAACAGGCCTGGATTTGAACCATCTATGAAATAGCTGTTAAAAAGAAAGGTGAAAGTGCACTGCAGTCATCATACCTGGCCAGGTTTCTTACTCTTACACATCATTTCATTCTCACATTCACCCACTCCTTCAGACTTCATTTGTTTGAAATGAATATTTGTAAAGCACATTTTTCTTGCCCCTTGAAGCTTGTGTCAGGCAGATAGAAGGTTTGATACTTTTATTCCATATTTACACATGATGATGATCCCAAGGCATGAAAAACGGAACAATTTGGCAGAGACTTTTGACCTCAATATGGAATGAGATTCTTCTTGTGAACACTTTTGTTATGTTGATTAAGCAAACTCACCAAATATTTAAAAACAACAAACAACAAAAAACCCCACCACCAAAGTTACGAATTCACCAGAAAAGCTGTTAACCTTAGCAATGAAACAGCTACCTTTACTGTAGTTATCATGATCACCAAGCAACCTTGCATGTTTTTCTCAATATCTAAACCCTTCCATTGTTAAGCATACACATACATGTTGTTCATATGTTTTTAGCAGAAATCCAACACACGCATATTTTTCGTCTTTTTGTCAGCAGGACACTGGTTGTAAAACAAGATACAATATGGCAGATAATATAATGCGCCATCATTCAGATTACATTTTGTCAGCGAAATAGCAGCAATCTCCCATTCAGTGGTCAACAATTTGCCTACTGTTAATAAAAAAAATAATAAAAATCAGCTTGAAAGATAGACACCACTCATTTGTTTTGTTATTCTAATACACTGAGTGAATGAGAGAGAGAGAGAGAGAGAGAGAGAGAGAGAGAGAGAGAGAGAGAGAGAGTTTCTTCCCCCAAATGAGCTCAAACTCAACATTTAATGCTGTGTACATACAAGTATCCATGCAAGTGTGTACCACCTCTGTAAATTATCGAACAACGCTGTCACAGTTGACAGAATGAAGCCTCTCCTCTTTCAGATCACTGTGTCATCCATGGGGGACCTCTCCAAACTTTACATGCATGCCCCCCCCCCCCCCCCCCCCCCCCCCCCCCCCCCCCCCCCCCCCCCCCCCCTCCTCTCATCCCCCACCCACTATAACACATCTGACACATTCACTGCCCATCACTCCTGACAACAGCAGCCTATGTTTTGAAACAAAACCTGGATTTCCAACCCTCCCCAAATGATCTGACTCCCTTGCTGAAGCTTTTAACAACTCTGTGATGGTGAAAATGATAGAAGTTGACAAAAAACTCTGTCCCCACCATACCTTCATTAGTCACATGGTCCTACATGGCAGAGAGTCAACAGCCTGTGAATAAAGGCAGAAAAAATGTGCCAGCAGCATGACCATCTAATCCACTAGCAGATCAACAGATGAAATTACCTATTCTTCACTCCTTCATTCTTCACCCCTTACAGTCTTCTCATCATCCTCTGTGTTATTGTAATCGATGTGTGTCACTGATGTTCAAAATCTTCATCATCCTCTGTGTTACTGTAATCGATGCGTGTCATTGATGTTCAAAATCTTCATCATTCTGTGTGTTACTGTAATCGATGTGTGTCACTGATGTTCAAAATCTTCATCAACCTCTGTGTTACTGTAATCGATGTGTGTCACTGATGTTCAAAATCTTCATCATTCTGTGTGTTACTGTAATCGATGTGTGTGTTACTGATGTTCAAAATCTTCATCATTCTGTGTGTTACTGTAATCGATGTGTGTCACTGATGTTCAAAATCTTCATCATCCTCTGTGTTACTGTAATCGATGTGTGTCACTGATGTTCAAAATCTTCATAATCTTCTTTGTTATCGTCATTCATACGTGTCAGATGCTCAAAACAGATGGTTCTGATCCTCATCTGCAGCTGACAGCCATCAGGGCAGTATTGTTTTGTCGCTTCATACCTTGGGCAGCTGACAGCCATCAGGGCAGTATTGTTTTGTCGCTTCACACCTTGGGCGGATGACAGCCATCAGGGCAGTATTGTTTTGTCGCTTCACACCTTGGGCGGCTGACAGCCATCAGGGCAGTATTGTTTTGTCGCTTCACACCTTGGGCGGCTGACAGCCATCAGGGCAGTATTGTTTTGTCGCTTCACACCTTGGGCAGCTGACAGCCATCAGGGCAGTATTGTTTTGTCGCTTCACACCTGGGCAGCTGACAGCCATCAGGGCAGTATTGTTTGTCGCTTCACACCTTGGGCAGCTGACAGCCATCAGGGCAGTATTGTTTTATCACTTCACACCTTGGGCAGCTGACAGCCATGAGGACAGCATTGTTTTGTCACTTCACATCACCTCTGAGGAAGACATAGTTGTCGAAAATTGATCTGTCTGTACTGCGTACAACACAAGTGCTACTTTGCACACCATGTCTCGTTTGTTTCTACTACTATTCATTTGATCCACTTGAAAATACAACTGTTCCAGAAAAAGCCAATATGATATTGCAGATCTTTTTCTTTTCTTGGGCAGGTAAAACAAACAAGCAAATGAAAAAAGAACATCCTCCCACCCACATCTCCATGGAAATCAATTAGCCTGCACACCTTAAAAGGCCTGTTGCTCTTCTGTTCAACTGTTTTCACACCTTTGTGGTCAGCTGGGCTGCGAGCAACAAGAATTGAATGAATGGTTCTCAGTCAACACAGAACCAGCACAGCTTCACCCCAGCTGGCTGTAGTCTCCACTCACCATAGCTTCACCCAGCTGGCTGTAGTCTCCACACAGAACCAGCACAGCTTCACCCCAGCTGGCTGTAGTCTCCACACAGAACAAGCACAGCTTCACCCCAGCTGGCTGTAGTCTCCACACAGAACCAGCACAGCTTCACCCCAGCTGGCTGTAGTCTCCACACAGAACCAGCACAGCTTCACCCCAGCTGACTGTAGTCTCCACACAAACCAGCACAGCTTCACCCCAGCTGGCTGTAGTCTCCACTCAGAATCAGCACAGCTTCACCCCAGCTGGCTGTAGTCTCCACTCAGAATCAGCACAGCATCACCCAGCTGGCTGTAGTCTCCACTCAGAACAAGCACAACTTCACCCCAGCTGGCTGTAGTCTCCATTCAAAACCAGCACAGCTTCACCCCAGCCAGTTTTAGTCTCCACACAGAACCAGCAAAGCTTCACCCCAGCTGGCTTCAGTCTTCAAAGAAAATGGGCAATCCTCCATAATGAATCGCTGAGCCAGGACTGAATGATTATCATCCAGATATTGACCAAGTCAGTTAAACTGTCTTTGGACTGTCCATCGTTCTCAGCATAACAGATTTCTGAGAATGACACTATCAGAACAATCATCAACACCAAGGCCAAGTCCTGCAGGTTGGAATACACCACATTTGGCCAAACCTGCTCAATATGCTCACTAGAATACACCGCATTTGGTCAAACCTGCTCAATATGCTCATTGGAATACACCGCATTTGGCCAAACCTGCTCAATGCTCTCATTGGAATACACCGCATTTGGTCAAACCTGCTCAATATGCTGACTGGAATACACAGCATTTGGCCAAACCTGTTCAATATGCTCATTGGAATACACCGCATATGGCCAAACCTGCTAAATATGCTCACTAGAATACACCACATTTGGCCAAACCTGCTCAGTATGCTCATTGGAATACACCGCATTTGGTCAAAACCTGCTCAATATGCTGACTGGAATACACAGCATTTGGCCAAACCTGCTCAATATGCTCATTGGAATACACTGCATATGGCCAAACCTGCTAAATATGCTCACTAGAATACACCGCATTTGGCCAAACCTGCTCAATATGCTCATTGGAATACACTGCATTTGGTCAAACCTGCTCAATATGCTGACTGGAATGCACCAAATTTGGTCAAACCTGCTCAATATGCTCACTGGAATACACATTTGGCCAAACCCGATCAAATTTTGCCAAACCTGCTCAATACGCTCACAGGAATATACCTCATTTGGCCAACCTGCTCAATATGCTCACTGAAATGCACTGCATTTGGCCAAACCTGCTCAATATGCTCACTGGAATACACTGCATTTGGCCAAAACTGCTCAATATGCTCATTGGAATACACAGCATTTGGCCAAACCTGTTCAATATGCTCACTTGTCCTTGCTGAGCATGCTTACTCTCAAAGCAACAAGGTGATGCCTGTGACTTTGATGCAAAGAGGTTACCATCCTGGACTTTAATGTGTCAGGGCTTTGACACCGCCTATGAGTGTGCCCAGCTGGATAAGCCACAGTGGACATGTACCCCAGAAACAAAAACGCAAACTTAGCAACCCGAGCAGAGGCTTGGGCTACAAAATATATGACCGGCAACTTTGGCTGCCATTTCTTCCATCAAGGTCCTTTTCTTCCTTTACCTTGAGAGTGTAAGGCCACCTATTTGTTCCTCTTCTGCCTTGGTGTATGTGTTTCAAATATACCACTGCACACTGCTCCATCACAATGTCCTGTCTCAGCCTCACTCCACCAATCACTCCGATCACGCTCCACGGGGAACCTGCACAGGGAACCTCCATTTATCCTGAGGCTGATCGCTCCCTGTGGACTGCAGGTACTGGGACTGTGACAGAAAAAGCCTGGGTGTGGCTGTGTAGGTGGCAGAGTGAGGAGGGACCAGTACCACTAAAAGGGCATGGAAGAGGAGACAGCACACATGCCCAAGAACAGCAGCCACACGCTGAACAGACCATGAAAAACAATCAGAACCTCCCGCACAGCAAGGATGGGGGTGGGGGGGAGGGAGAGACAGAGCGAGGGAGAGAGAGAGAGAGATACACACAGCAGACAGACACACAGAAAGAGTGACCGAGAGACAGAGTGGGAGGGGGAAATAAAGAGTTACAAAATTCATGAACACACAACATACACAAGCAAAGGGCAGACATGGTGAACACAATCAACGATACAATTTTTTTCTTCTTCAACTGAGCGCAATTTTTTTTTTTGTTCTAAAAGTTGATTACCCCTCCTTCATGCCAGCCACAGTTCAATGTTGTTGCCAAGGAAACATGTATTGCATCGCAGTGGACACATGTGTCTAAACCCTTCAAAGCTGGACCCATCACTGGCCAAAATAAAATGCCAACTCAAAACCGTACTCAGCAACTCTCTCTGCCGTTTCAATCATCAGATCACAAATAAAAACTCTAGGGCTGCACAAGTCTGTCCACACTGAACCTAACAGATCACATTTGCAGAAACCCATCCAGAAGAATCATTGTTTTTACATACACTAAAAGAGAACTAAACTTCAAATGCAATCCTCTAGGGAACAGAGCTGTGACATCAATTCTATGAGGTGATCTCCTGTCTAGGTGACCTCTTGGTTGTTGTCATCAGTGGTATTCAGCAGCCGGAAGTTGTACTGCTGATGTACATATCTCAACACTGCAACAGTTCCAGCTCTCTACAAACTGATATGGTCAACAGCTTTCACATCAAGTGTGGGGTAATCCATGGTACACAAACTGTGCGGGGTAATCCATACTGCTGACAACAAACTTGGAACAGTCCTTCCAGCGCCATTCCAAGGAACCCTGACACCGTTTCCCTGCCACCCCTGAAGGTGATCAGGCTCCAGACTGTAGAGAAACTCACAGTCACTTCCAGACTGCAGAGAAACTCACTGTTACTTCCAGACTGCAGGGAAACTCACAGTCACATCTAGACTTTTCCGATCCCTGTCAACACATAAGACATGTGGCTAGACAGTGTATGTCCTCTGAGACAGCCAGTGGTCACCAGTAACTTGGATTATCACATGACACACACTGTCTGTGTCTGGCCTACAACTCCAGTCAGTAGCTGGCAAATGCTTGGCTGAGGCATCTTCACCAAAAATTGAGCTTTCACGGTCCTTCCTTTCTTTCATCATCCTTCTTCATTCATTTTAATCCTTAAAGACACTAGCATGGATTCCAGGCTAGTCATGTATGCAGGCAACATCATCTGTATGCATGTACACACAAAGGAGTTCACACAGACCTGCACATGTTGTCTCGAAAGATCAAAAGAATGTCACTCTCCAGCCAGGCATTGCTGGGACTGGAACCTATGACCTAAGAAAATGCTGAGTCCAACTTTTACATTACTGGACCACTGCATATCAATGCTCAAGGGCATGGTAACCACTGGATCCTTTGCTGCAGGATCCGGAGACTACCTGAACTTTCTGACTCCTCCATCAGGTTCCCTCTTGTCAGGCTTTGTGATGCTGTTCCTCTTACTTTTAGCACATCATTAATGATGTGCAAATGGCCATGATGTGGTACACACCTCAAAGGTTTTCTCCATGGATCAATAATGTGCACATGATCATGATGTGCTACACACCTCAAAGCTTTTCTCCATGGATCAAGCAAGGCACAGTCTTTTCCACACAGGAACATAAAAACAACCACCTGTGTATATCAACATTTCACACACACAACGAACTCAATTTCAAATTTTCATCTTCAGTGAGGAACTGGGCCAGGCCAAAAACATGTTGCGACGTCTCTTATGAAATGCGACGTCTCTTTATGAAAATGCATTTGTTACAAACAGTTCACATCTTATGTCCAGTTTTGTTTGTTCTGAGATAAAGATCCACTGATCACATGATAAAGTCTTTAGGGCTCCAAGACAGGATGGCTCATTCAACATCCTCATCTATTCAGACCATCACATGCACACATACACATGGCATGATAATCCATTTTGTTTCTAAGGACAAATCTGCGTCCAGTATTCCACTTCCTGGTGCTGCTCTAACAAATGCACAATATTCAAGAGACTCTGGAGATGGGACAGCTGGTGATATTTAGAAAAGAAAGCAAGTCTGCAAGTAATTCGCACAATTTTATATATCAATTCTGACACTGTCACACAATCAGAGAGAAAAAGCCAATACCGAAGAAGATGAAAACAAAGCACAGACAGACGAAAGACGAAGCAGAACCTCAGATGCACGATCACTTCTGTATCAGAGGCAATCACACGCACAGAGACCCATATTTAAAAAACAAAATCACAATATTCTGCCACCATGTGTGAACCATATGTGAGATTCTATTAAAAAAAAAAAAAAAAGAAATATTTATGAACATAGCACATTCCACTGAACTTGCAGACAAAGGATATTTTTGTTCAGCTGGTTAACACTGTCTACAGTGTAAATCCCTCTTCCCCAAATGTTTCTTCAAGAATGTCTTAAACACACGAATCAATCTTAAGACATAAAAAAGCAACCAAAATTCCAGCTTGTAAACCAAAGATTGTTCTCTCTTCCTTTTTTTTCTCTCCATAAGTTGAAAAAACCTTTAGTTGGAACAAAAAGAAAAAACAAAAAACAAACAACAACAACAACAACAACAACAACAAAAAAAAAGAGAAAGAGAAACGAAACAAAGAGCAGGTTCATTTAATTTTTTTCTAAGCTGATAGACTGTTGAAGTTACATGTACACTTAACGTCACTTGCTAACACCAAGTATACACGGGTGGAAAAAAATACCATTAATTAATAAAACGCACAGCAAATCAATAATATTGCTTTAATAATTAGCATGAATCATGTATTCACTTGCTTACTATTCATCCAAAGGAACTAAAATCCCGTCACACTGAGACCCTGTCATACTGGTATTCATCCCCATATGTAAATGACGGCTAGTTTTCATACGGTGAGGCAAGATGGAAAGGAAAGAAAACATATGTCATTTGAAACAACTAAACTGAAACTCAAATAATAACTGACCCTCCCACCCAAGAAATCACAAAAAACTGGAAAATCTAAGAATGAAATTATTGTCAAAAAAAAAAAAAAAAAAAAAGAAATCTAAAGAAATTAAAGGGAAAAGAAAACAAACAAAGAAACGAAAACAAAAAAAAAAAAAAAACCCCAAAAAAACAAACCTAACTGAGAAGTATGATCTCACAAAAGTGGACTTCACACACTGTCAGCTGATGACGATGACAACTGAAAACGGACACCTGCAACAGGCAAAATCGTGACCAGGCAACCAACTGAAAAAGTGACCACCAGGAGGCCGCAGGACATCTATCACCACCACAACAACGACGACGACGGAATAAAAAAAAAAAAAAAAAAAAAAAAAAGTAAAAAAAAAAGAACCGGGGAGACGAGGACACCACGGGGTGCAGATGGCACACTTACCCATGTAGTTCAATTGGTTTAAAGTCATGTCCCAGATATGATTCTTCCGTCCTGCCCAAGCAAACATCTCCACAGCTACAGACAAGCAGGCCACAAACACTCCTCAATTTGGGGCGGTGTGCTTTGTCGCATGCAACTGCAAGCTTCAAAACTGCACACTTTGGCTTCACATTTTTTTTTCTTCACACTTGCATGTCATTTTTTCCTTCTCCCACTGATGTCTACTTTGTTTACCTACTTCAGTTATTTATCTGTTCATTTACTATTTCTTCAAAATCAAGTACAGTCAAGAAGAAAAAAAACAAAAAACACAACTCCTGGACAGAAAAGTGTGTCCGATGCGACTTAAAAGCAGTGAACACAGGTGTAAGTGTTGAATTCTCATTCCTAGCCAGTTTTTCTGTTCTCATACAACCATAACTTCCAGCCCACAAAATGACTCTGCATGCATTTTTTTATGGTCGTAAGTAGGTCCGATTCCACTCACAGATTACAAGCGCACATTACAAGAAGGGCAATTTCAAAGATGACAGTCATCTATTGTTTCAAAAAAGACAAAAAAAACAGAAAGGAAAAGTGAAAACCTGCATCAATGTTTCCAATCATATTTGATTATATTCTGAACTGAATGAGAATAAATACGCAAAAAGGAATTAGGGAGGGAATAAACCCAGATGAAAGTCATCCGACTGCAGTGCACTGCATGTTCACTCTATGCAAACCACAATAGTTGCAGTGTTGATCCACCAATCATGCTGACTCTCAATGTAAGATGAGCAGCTGTTCCTTGATATAGTTAACATACCAACACTCAGTATGGTTCCACAGCAACTGCGAAACTGACCCAAAACATACATTTTTCTCAATAATTTTTTTTTCTCTTTACTTTTTACCTTTTATTTATTATTTTTTTCAGAGGAAACAGAAATGCACAAATACTGTCATTTACCAATAAAAAAAAGTAACTATAACATTGGCTGGAAGTTATGGTCATCTATTTTTCCTTTAGGTGAAAAAACAAACAAACAAAAGAAAGACAGAGAAACAAACAAACAAAAATGAAACATCTACCAAATCTAGTTCATGGCTCATGGGACTAAGACTAACCATTTGAATCCAACACCTTGTAACCAACATAAATGCAATCTCACTCAGCACTACAGAATAACACAGAGATGCTTCTGTAACAGAGGATAATGTAAGTACTACTAATTAAAAACACAGCTTTCACAAAAATAGAACCCAACAGTAAATATTTACTAAAAACAGTGATCTAAACTGAGGCGTGCGCGCGCGCACACACACACACACACACACACACACACACACACACACACACAATCACACACACATTTTCGAGATCTCATGCATGCCATTGGGAAATACATCAATTCATGTCTCAGAATATGGACACATGTACAAAGAGAGAGAGACAGAGGGAGGAGGTGTGGTTGGAAAGAGAGAGAGAGAGAGAGAGAGAGAGAGAGAGAGAGAGTTTTCTTTCCTTTTTGAGGGGACAGGGGTTCATCTGCCATTTCAAGCCTGTGATAGCTTTTCTTTATTCCCCTGAGTTTTCCCCCTAACCCCAAGGCGTTTCCCCACCCCTACCTATTCAGAGGTACTACCCATGTTCTACAGACATGAACACCAGGAAGGATCAAGGTACAGAGCGCAAACAGGTGCCCCACAGGCAAACAGTGGTAGTAGGGGTGTGCAACCTGAACGAAGGAGCTACTACAATACCCACTACATCAGGCTGTGTGCATGATGTAGCACAAAGGAACACGGAAAGCATATATAATGATCTCCCATGAAGCAACACAATTTCCAAGCATTCTAGAGACACTGAAGACTTGATGAAATAATTGAAAGAAAGAAAGTTAAAAAAAAAAAAAAGATAGGGGTGGAGGTGTGTTGGCGGTGGGAACAAAAAACAGCCTTGATATTCGTCAAGGCAGAACACAACGCACATGGTATTTGAGTAAATGAGCATGCGTGTGTTCGTCAGTCTGCGCGAGTATCAGCAGATCTAGTTACAAAAGCTATGCTTTTGACTATGACTATACAGCATAAACCCAATAAAACTAATATAAAATGGTGATAACAACAGCAGCAGCAGCAGCAACAACAACAACAACACACACACACACACCCCCCTCCCCCAAAACCAAAGGGGAGACAAACTACAGAGGCAAACAAAAATGCCAAAGTTCCTCCGATGAAACTGAGAAAGCAGAATGAAGCACAATACTTCAGACAATGAGACACATTCAGAAAAATATATTTACAATCAACAGTTCAGCTTTAACGCTACTGCCTGGTATTCACTCATTGAAAGCCGCACAAAATGACAGTTGTGCATTTTCCAGACCTTCATCTTTCATGACCTTTTAGACATCCCCTGACTTCTTATAAACGGAAGAGTCAATGCAAATGTGACAAGAAAATGCACCAACCAAGGCCAGCTCAGTCTCTCAGTTAAATTTCGCTCGCACACCAGCTTTACGTACTAACTTGTTGAGAAGCAGTTTCATGAATATGTAGAACTGAGACAGCAGTCAATAAAATGGCTTGTGAAAGAATAATCAATCATTCAATGACTCATCGTTTTCAAGAATAAATCTTAAAATTCAAATCATATCTAAAACAGAAATTTGATTGGAAAACATAAAGAAATAAAATTCTTGAGTACTGAATCTACGCTTGACTATCACTCACAAAGAGATGGTCAAGAGCTTGCTTTTTTTTTTTTCTTTCTTTTTCTTTTTTTGGGGGGAGGGGTGGGGGTGGTGGGGGGGTGGTGGTGGTAGTGGAGGAGGGGAATCCCAAAGCGGGAAAAATATTGATGCAACAAAAACATTGTACGATAGGTTGAAAGCAGTAGAAGTAGAAGTTACAGAAAATAAACATGGTTAGCTGCGGAGTTTTGTACTTGTACCCTCACTAAATCATCACCAATTCTGCCTCTCCCAAGGTCTCAGATAGTCTACCTTAAACAAGAACTATACTGCTCTCCCCCCACCTCCCCCTTCTGTCCATAGAGTCTATGTTACACCTTTTGATCACCTGTCTGTACATGTTCACTTACTTTTACCTTTTACCTGAATATGATTTCTGATTCAGAATGGGATAGACTTGCCCATTTGTATGTGATGAAGCACCCCCCCCCCCCCCCCCACCTCTCCAAAACAGTGTTTCAGGTTGTGGATATCAGATTTGAAAAAAAAAATGTGTTTCAGGCTGTAAACATCTGATAACTTGTACAACAGTTTGCCATCACTTGTTCTCTTCACACATTACTCTTGTCCTGAGTGAAAATTCTCCTTGCTCCTTTTTAATGTAGAACAGATGTGTCTGCCATGTTTGAGGCCTCCTAACCTGCCAAAATGCACATTCAACAAACAAAAACATCCTTCCAAGCTAGCGGAAGCGCTTTTTTTACCATTTGCTACCAGGTTACATTCTTTCTTTCTTCTCGAAATTTTTTTTTAGTAAATCCTTATCGGAGTTAAGTATTCAAATTAAACAGTTTTAACAGCACAGTTCAGCATGCCTCTTTCATACACCAAAACAGGTCTGCTTCCAACAATGCTGTCGAACCAGCTGTGACTCCCCGAACGCAGAAAGCAGACAGCAGCTGTTGGGTCAATTATTTCTGCTATTTCATTTCTTAATTTAAAAAATATCGAGATGGGTGCACTTGAATGGAGAACCCAAAGACAGCCAAGCAGAAACAGCTGAAGCAGACACAAACAAAAAGTTCACACACGCCCAGTCAGGACACAAATAGTTTGCACACACCCAGTCAGGACACGCATAGTTGGCACACACCCAGTCAGGACACACATAGTTCACGCACACCCAGTCAGGACTCGCATAGTTTGCACACACCCAGACAGGACACACATAGTTGGCACACACCCAGTCAGGACACCCATAGTTTGCACACACCCAGTCAGGACTCGCATAGTTTGCACACACCCAGACAGGACACGCATAGTTGGCACACACCCAGTCAGGACATGCATAGTTTGCACACACCCAGTCAGGACACGCATAGTTCACACACACCCCAGTCAGGACACGCATAGTTCACACACACCCAGTCAGAACACGCATAGTTCACACACACACCCAGTCAGGACACGCACAATTGGCACACACCCCAGTCAGGACATGCATAGTTCACACACCCAGTCAGGACACGCACAGGTCACACACCCAGTCAGGACACGCACAGTTGGCACACACCCAGTCAGGACACGCATAGTTCACACACCCAGTCAGGACATGCATAGTTCACACACCCCCAGTCAGGACACGCACAGTTCACACACACCCAGTCAGGACACGCACAGTTCACACACACCCAGTCAGGACACGCACACAGTTCACACACACCCAGTCAGGACACGCACAGTTCACACACACCCAGTCAGGACACGCATAGTTCACACACACCCAGTCAGGACACGCATAGTTCACACACACACAGTCAGGACACGCATAGTTCACACACACACAGTCAGGACACGCATAGTTCACACACCCAGTCAGGACACCCGTAGTTTGCACACACCCAGTCAGGACGCATAGTTCACACACACCCAGTCAGGACACGCATAGTTCACACACCCAGTCAGGACACGCATAGTTCACACACCCAGTCAGGACACGCATAGTTCACACACCCAGTCAGGACACACAGAGTTGGCACACACCCAGACAGGACGCACATAGTTTGCACACACACCCCAGTCAGGACACGCATAGTTGGCACACCCCAGTCAGGACATGCATAGTTCGCACATACCCAGTCAGGACACGCATAGTTCACACACACCCAGTCAGGACACGCATAGTTCACACACACCCAGTCAGGACAACGCATAGTTCGCACACACCCAGTCAGGACACGCATAGTTTGCACACCCAGTCAGGACACGCATAGTTCACACACACCCAGTCAGGACTCACATAGTTCACACACACCCAGTCAGGACTCACATAGTTTGCACACACCCAGTCAGGACTCACATAGTTCACACACACCCAGTCAGGACTCACATAGTTTGCACACACCAAGTCAGGACTCACATAGTTCACACACACCCAGTCAGGACTCACATAGTTTGCACACACCCAGTAAGGACACGCATAGTTTCAGTGCAAGTGCCAAAGCCAGCCACATTTTTAAAAACTGAATCTTTACAAAATCATGCTATCCCGTGGTGGAAATGAATAATCTTTCAATTATTTGTTTTCGTCATCGCACATATAAAAAAAAGAGTAGATTTGTGACAAAGATCAATTTCTGTGATAAAGATCATTGTCCATGACAAAGACCAATTTCTGTGACAAAGATTAATTCTATAACAAAGATCAATTCTGTGACTAAGATTAATATTTGTGACAAAGAATAATTTCCATGACAAGATTAATTTTTGTGACAATGATTTCTGTGACAAAGATCAATTTCCGCCTTTTGGCTCCTGCTTCTTACCATGTTGACATAGGAGCTGACTGCTGCTTGTACACTGCCTCCCTCCCTTCCCCCCCCCCCCCCTCCACCCATTCTTTCTCCATGTGGCGGCAGAACCACGTGCTTGTCAGCTTTTTCTTCACCTTGTTGCCCCTTCCCTGAACCACCATCCTCCCCTCAAATCTCTCTCCACCCCCTTCTTTCTTTCCCTTTCATCCCACCCTTCCACTGCTACCTAGCCACCACCTCACCAACCCCTCGCTGTAACATGCATGGTATGAACTGATCTGTAGTCCTGTGTCTACATCACACTCTTCAGTCCCCTGTTGCTCTCCACAACCCCTCGCTACGACATGCATAATATGAATTGATCTGTAGTCCTATGTCTACATCACACTCTTCAGTCCCCTGTTGGCTCTCCACAACCCCTCGCTGTAACATGCATGGTATGAACTGATCTGCAGTCCTGTGTCTACATCACACTCTTCAGTCTCCTGTTGGCTCTCCACAACCCCTCGCTACGACATGCATAATATGAATTGATCTGCAGTCCTGTGTCTACATCAGACTCTTCAGTCTCCTGTTGGTACAACATGCATGATATGACTGAACTGATCTATTATCCTGTGTCTACATCACACTCTTCAGTCTCCTGTTGGCTCTGTGGCTGTAGAAGACTTTTCCCATCTAAATAGGCCAGCTACTCCAGACCTGGCAGAATTACGGAGCTGATCAATCTAACTACAGGACAGAGGACACACACCAAGACGCCAGCGGAGAGAAAGAGGGGAAACTCGATTGAGAAGTAACATGGGTTCACAACATTATTACATCATTGTCAGAGTGAGAGAGGAGGGGGGGGGGGGGGGGGGGAGACAGAGAGAGAGAGAGTGAGTGTGTGTGTGTGTGTGTGTGTGTGTGTGTGTGTGTGTGTGTGTGTGCGTGTGTGCGTGCGTATGTGAGTGAGTGTGCATGTGTGCAAGTGAGTGACCGTAAGCATGCGTGCATTTGTCTATGTGTGTGTGAGACACTAAAACAAGCAGTTGTAACAACATACATCTTTCACATCTCAATATTTTCTTAACCCGACACAGAAAAAAAAAAGTGTGAAAATGGAAAAAGCATGCGAGGGAAAATAATGTCCGAGTGACTTTTGACAAATGCCAGACACCTCTTTAAGCTTTCATGAGAAAACAAAGAAAACAATACAACACCTCTTTAAGCTTTCATGAAAAACAAGAAAACAATACAAATAAAAAGAAGTGTTTCACGTTTTCAGGAAAGAAAGCAACATCAGCCAACCCAACAGACACACGCTGGTGCATAAACCCAACCGTCCATTTCCAGCAGAAAGCCTAGAACCTGTAGACAGGGTTTAAAGTTAAACGAAGTGATGGAGCTTACAGTCATGTTGGGTTCTCTCCACCTGCTGAACAGCTGTCAGCATCCAGAGGCCAACCACCATTACCCTCCCCCCACCCCCCCCCAATCCATACCCCTGTCCTTCCAGTCGAATATAACTCTTCAGTTTTGGTCCAGATTTCTCCTGCATGGTGTTTTGAACACTGAATAGTACCCGCCCAAGACCTCCTGTGTGGTTGAACTTTTGGACAGAAATATCTAAATCACTAAACATTTTATGAGAAAAATGGATGCAAAACCTGATGTTGCTCATTAGCAAAAGTGGAAAGGCGAGATGGAATGAGTAACATAAAAAACAAAAGACCAAGAGAGACAGGAAGGGAGGAGGTGCACCATGGTGATGATGAAGAATGCAAAATAGTAGTTTTCCACTTAGTTCATAATCTACAAGCACCACAGCGAATGTCCAATCCAAATCACTGGTAGGATGGTCTAATAAACAAAGAATCCACAGAATAAAAGACATCAATATAAAAGAAAGGGGGGGGGAAAAATCAGTTCAAGCTGAATATGCACAAATATCTCGCAAAATATGCCATGAAAATGACATAACACCTCAAGCAAATCACAACAAAGAGTGCTGAAAGAGACACAGCATGATCAGCCACATAATGAAAAATAAGAACACCAAAAAATACTGACTTAGCTAAAAGGGGGAAAAAGAAAACTGTCACAGACTTTGTGGGGAGGGGGGAAGAGCGCGAGGATGCACGAACACCACAAAATCAGTTCACAATATCACTAACACAACACAGTCACAAACCATACACAATCTCTTTTCTCGTTCCCCTATAGGTTGCCAGAGTGGAAAACACATATGCACTGTATTTCCACACAGGGAAGGGGGGGGGGGGGGGGGGGGGGGTATGAACAAAACACACAACAAAATAACAACGTTCAACAAGACTGGCATACTACAAAAATGGCCCAATACTCTCGAGGATTGACACACAACCCCCCCGAGGACAAACACACCGACATGAATGTCCGACAGAAAGTGAGTTACCTCCACATGTAGGGGGAGACGATGTCCCTGGGAGGCATGGAGGACAAACCAATCAGAGTTGATCATCACAGTACATCCCTTCACCAAGCTTTCCAGCCAGTTCACTCACAGTCCCATTCATCAACATGCAATTACTACAATCAGCAATGCTGCTCGGAGGTAACTTCCTCAAGCACTTCCCTTCACATCTCAAAAGACTCCCCCCCCCCCCCCCCCCCCCCCCCCCCTTTTTTTTTTGCTTTTGTTCCATTTCATCAAACAAAACAACCTGAAAAAGAAGCTTTTTACTAACTTGCGCCAATCTCTTGGGAATAAACTCCACGACTGGCTTAAGTCTCAGACTTATAAACTCCATGATTGGCCAAAGTTTCAGACTTATAAACTCCATGATTGGCCAAAGTCTCAGACTTATTAACTCCATGACTGGCCAAAGTCTCAGACTTATTAACTCCATGACTGGCCAAAGTCTCAGACTTATTAACTCCATGACTGGCCAAAGTCTCAGACTTATAAACTCCACGACTGGCCAAAGTCTCAGACTTATAAACTCCATGACTGGCCAAAGTCTCAGACTTATAAACTCCATGATTGGCCAAAGTCTCAGACTTATTAACTCCATGACTGGCCAAAGTCTCAGACTTATTAACTCCATGAATGGCCAAAGTCTCAGACTTATAAACTCCATGATTGGCCAAAGTCTCAGACTTATTAACTCCATGACTGGCTAAAGTCTCAGACTTATAAACTCCACGATTGGCCAAAGTCTCAGACTTATAAACTCCATGATTGACCAAAGTCTCAGACTTATAAAACTCCATGATTGGCCAAAGTCTCAGACTTATAAACTCCATGATTTGCCAAAGTCTCAGACTTATAAGTGGCTCATTTTAAGTAACACCATGCCTTTACTCTCATGGAGTATAATTCAACCCCTTTTCAACCTTGGCAGTAAAATACCGAGATGTGTGCTTCACATTCTCATCACATTCTTTCCTGGGTCTGTGTGTACAGTGTGTGAAGGGATGGTGGCGAGAGACAGAGCAGGATCTTTCCTGGGTCTGTGTGTACAGTGTGTGAAGGGATGGGTGGCGAGAGACAGAGCAGGTTCTTTCCTGGGTCTGTGTGTACTCTGTGTGAAGGGATGGGCGGTGAGGAGAGACAGAGCAGGATCTTTCCTGGGTCTGTGTGTACAGTGTGTGAAGGGATGGGTGGTGAAGACAGAGCAGGGTCTTTCCTGGGTCTGTGTGTACAGTGTGTAAAGTGTAAAAGGATGGGTGGTGAAGACAGAGCAGGGTCTTTCCTGGGTCTGTGTGTACAGTGTGTAAAGGATGGGTGGTGAAGACAGAGCAGGATCTTTCCTGGGTCTGTGTGTACAGTGTGTAAAGTGTAAAAGGATGGGTGGTGAGGAGAGACAGAGCAGGATCTTCCTGGGTCTGTGTGTACAGTGTGTAAAGGGATGGGCGGTGAGGAGAGACAGAGCAGGATCTTTCCTGGGTCTGTGTGTACAGTGTGTAAAGTGTAAAAGGATGGGTGGTGAAGACAGAGCAGGATCTTTCCTGGGTCTGTGTGTACAGTGTACACGTGAAGGGATGGGCTGTGAGGAGAGACAGAGCAGGAAAGATGGGAAGGGGAAACACGGTCGCTGTTCTCCATCTGTGACCCTGGGGGTTCTGGTTCAGTTGGTTGCTGGGGTAAGAAACTGTGGCACTGCACGCATGTGCACATTTCACTGTGTGGGTGGTTATGAAAAAAATCCTGTTCAAATACTGACAGCTGCGAAATGTACTCCAGACAGATTCTGACCATGTAGATTCATTGATACACAATTATTATTTTGCTTTACTTCTGAGGGGGGAAAAAAAATGTTGTTTTTTAAATATATGTGGTAAGAAAAAAACTTGGTGTTTAAAACACATGTTGTTTAGAGTTGTATGAATTTTGTACTGTGTAGCAATTTCCATTTTTCAGAGACTGAGAGAGAGTAAGATAAATATGGAGAGAGAGAGAGAGAGAGAGAGAGAGAGAGAGAGAGAGAGAGAGAGAGAGAGAGAGTTGATCCTGGTAGTACTCTCATGCACTGGTGAAACCTCTTTCTACTGTCCTATAGTGAACTGAACAGCATACTACTCTGTATTAGAGTCATTATAGGGGGAGTGGTGGTCTAATGGATAAGGCATTTGCCTAAGAAGTGAGAAAAACTTGAATCTATAGTTCGGGGGTCTCGTATGGGGTGTTGTGTGTGTGTGTGTGTGTGTGTGTGTGTGTGTGTGTGTGTGTGTGTGTGTGTGTGTGTGTGTGTGTGTGTGTGCGCGTGCATGCCTGCGCATGCGTGTGTGTTGGTGAGAGTGAGTGTGTGTGTGTGTGTGTGTGTTGTGTGTGTGTGTGTGTGTGTGTGCATGTGTTTGTGTGTGCATGTGTGTGTGTGTGTGTGTGTGTGTGCATGTGTGTGTGTGTGTGTGTGTGTGTGTGTGTGTGTGTGTGTGTGTGTGTGTGTGTGCATGTGTGTGTGTGTGTGTGTGTTCCCCGTCCACCCTTCTCTCCACTGGACCTTTGCATTTAAAGATTTCGCTCTTAAAAGATCATCCATGAATCTGTGCATACCACAAGTGCTTCATGCACTTGTTTTTACAGCTTTTGCTTTATGCTCTCAACAAATGTGCTTTCATCTATCCTCATCAAACTGAACACTGCAAAAAATCCACACGACCAACATGAAGCTAACCACTGTGGAACCTGTCACATGCCATGCTTTCCTCTTGTCAGGTCAAATAGTCATTTCAACTCATGTTGTTAACTAATAGTACTGTCAGGTCAAAATAGTCATTTCAACTCATGTTGTTAACTAATAGTACTGTCAGGTCAAATAGTCATTTCAACTCATGTTATTAATAGTACTGTCAGGTCAAATAGTCATTTCAACTCATGTTGTTAACTAATAGTACTGTCAGGTCAAATAGTCATTTCAACTCATGTTATATTAATAGTACTGTCAGGTCAAATAGTCATTTCAACTCATGTTGTTAACTAATAGTACTGTCAGGTCAAATAGTCATTTCAACTCATGTTGTTAATAATAGTACTGTCAGGTCAAATAGTCATTTCAACTCATGTTATTAATAGTACTGTCAGGTCAAATAGTCATTTCAACTCATGTTGTTAAACTAATAGTACTGTCAGGTCAAATAGTCATTTCAACTCATGTTGTTAACTCATAGTACTGTCAGGTCAAATAGTCATTTCAACTCATGTTGTTAACTCATAGTACTGTCAGGTCAAATAGTCATTTCAACTCATGTTTGTTAACTCATAGTACTGTCAGGTCAAATAGTCATTTCAACTCATGTTGTTAACTAATAGTACTGTCAGGTCAAATAGTCATTTCAACTCATGTTGTTAAACTAATAGTACTGTCAGGTCAAATAGTCATTTCAACTCATGTTGTTAACTAATAGTACTGTCAGGTCAAATAGTCATTTCAACTCATGTTGTTAACTAATAGTACTGTCAGGTCAAATAGTCATTTCAACTCATGTTGTTAACTCATAGTACTGTCAGGTCAAATAGTCATTTCAACTCATGTTGTTAACTAATAGTACTGTCAGGTCAAATAGTCATTTCAACTCATGTTGTTAAACTCATAGTACTGTCAGGTCAAATAGCAAATAATGCACTGGATCCTTTTTTTCACTCAAGGATCTTGAGTAAGTACGTGAGGATCCCAATTAAGTAAAAATTAAAAAAACAAAAAGATATAAATGTCATGGACAGATTGAGCAAGCCTACCCTGAAATCTACAAGCCTTTGAGAACAAGCATTTCAAGTGGCTTATCTTCAAGCCATTCAGACAGTAAGTGACCAATGGTTCTGCTGGACAATGGCCACCAACTGCCTGCAGACAGGACTATCTTCTGACAGTTGTCCAAGGCCGTAAACTGATACTGACAGACATCATGCTGTTTACTCCCTGTTCATAATCATCCTATAGAGGCCGGGGGGGGGGCACATCCCTCCAGTAGTCCTGGATAGGCAGTGTAAAGGACAGAAGAAGAAACAAGCCCTCTACTTTGGTTGTGCACGACTGAAGACGGCTGTGACGATCCACAGATGTCCTAGCATCCATCTTGGAAACTTCTGAGGAATGATCAGAACGATGATGATGATGATGATGATGATGATGATGAATCTTAAAACTTCTAGCTATCTACTAGATTAGTGGGAACCTTTACACCATTTAGAGTATTGCACACACTATTCTTGTTTCATTTCTTTATTCTATAATGTTGATTTTCAGGCTTATGTACACTTTCTGTTTTGACCGCTTCTGCCTCTATCTCTGTGGTGCCTTTTGAGGCTGACTGGCCTAATGACAAAGCAAGATGTACATCGTTAATCCCAGTCCTGACTTACCATTCATGGGGGGCAGCTTGTTGTTGATGGAGCCATCAGAAGTCTGGTAGCTGATCATCTCCCTCTTCTTCACCCCCCTCACCACTTGGCACCACATCTTCCGTTGTCGTGACAACCGCCGGAGGCGGTAAGTCTGGCGCTGTGTTTGTGCCTACGTTTCCTGTCTGAAAATACAGACATCAAAATCCATTAAACGACTTAACATTAGTCTTAATGCTTCATCCTGGATATGACTGAGGCCATGAATAACAGTCAGTTGATCTAACCCTTCAGAATATGATATCAATATATACAACTTCAAATTGTGTAAAGGTATTGGGGAATGGTGTAGTGGCAGTAGTGGTGGTGGTGGTGGTGGTGGTGGTGTGTGTTTATCGGGAGGTGAGTGTCAAATGACCTACTGCTTGTAAACATGACGGGCACCTCTGAAAAGGACAGTCCCATTTCCGATCGTCTCATGCAAAGGTAGATTTATATCAGAAAAAAAAACAACAAAAACAAAAAACAAGATGCAAAGCATTTAAACATACTCCCAGTAAGTGGTACAAAAAAAAGAAAAGAAAGAAAAAAAAAAAAATATATATATATATATATATATACATATACATATAAATCAGTCATTGTAGCACTTTCTCCCTTTTTGGTGGTAGAAATTTTGTATGTAAGAGAAAAGAAGAAAAAAAAGAGCGCTCTCCCTGGCGGGGAAATGAATGCGTCTCTCCCGCGTGACAGGCAGGGGTACTAACCACTATACTACCGAGGAACTTAAAAAAATTTGGTTACATTTAAGTTTATAAACCGTTACTGCTTAAACTGTACATCACAAAATCATCATTTATAGCCGTTAGTAACGGCTATTCTGATAAAATAAAACATCAAGCATCATCTATGACCCATAATGAACATATCTACAAATTTTCAGAAAGATTGGTCCAGCAGTTTTGTCTGGAGTGAGTGGAAAACATTTTGACCACTGACGACAGACAGACAGACACACAGACAGCATTTCTTCATTCCCATTCTAAAGTACTCCCTGCTCTACAAGAACGGGGAGTACAAAAAAGAGGTTATATTTGTCAAGAAAAGAAGGGTGTATTACAACTCAAGTGACTGGCTGACAATCTACAACTCAAGTGACTGGCTGACAATACCTACGTTCTAAAACCAAATAGTATAAAAATCCTTTTGTACCTTCTGTGAAGACATGTTGAAATAATTTGCCACATACCTCATTGTGGAGTTAAATTAATGCTGATTGGCCATTAGAATTTACAAAAGCCACTCAAAACAGATGATAAAATTAAAAAGCTTCTCGCTTTGTTTGCAGCTTACAAACCACAGCTGGTAAATCATCACAACGGTATAACATCAGCTGCTACATGTGAACCCAATGGACGCATCTCGTCAAAACACCATGCCTCATTCCGAAAGGTTTTGTGCAAATGGTGCAGGTGCATCAACAGTCTAAAACTCTGTTCATCGATTACCTAACACTGCAAACAGCCACATATAAGCGCACAGACAGACAGTTTAGCGCATATGATTCCCACAACAAAAGAATTAATGCAAAACCAGAAGCCACTGACTGAAATAACATATGCATGCAGAAAAGAAATACCGCCAATGTTCATCTGTGGGCAGAGAACAGGATGGGTGAAGACTCGGTCACACAGCGCTGACATTAATCACGCTTCAGAACATGTATTTTCATCCAGAAATCAACTCTTGATTTGTTTTCATACATAACCATGCTGGAGTGTGTTTGTGTGTGTGTGTGTGTGTGTGTGTGTGTGTGTGTGTGTGTGTGTGTGTGTGTGTGTGTGTGTGTGTGTGTGTGTGAGCTCGAGTGTGTGAGCGTGCCTGCTCCAGTGTGTGTGTGTGTGTGTGTGTGTGTGTGTGTGTGTGAGCTCGAGTGTGTGAGCGTGCCTGCTCCAGTGTGTGTGTGTGTGTGTGTGTGTGTGTGTGTGTGTGTGTGTGTGTGTGTGTGTGTGTGTGTGTGTGTGTGTGTGTGTGTGCATGCAAGCGTGCGTGCATGCGTGTGTGTATGCAAGCGCGCATTTTGGTGTGGGTAATTTGGAATGATAGCATGAGAATTTAGAGAGAGAGAGAGAGAGAGAGAGAGAGAGAGAGAGAGAGAGAGAGAGAGAGAGAGAGAGAGAGAGAGGCTATTTCTGTTTTTTGAAGTTTTTTTACATTCATACAAATTTTTTTTTTAAAAGCAAAAAAATATCCTTAACTCGTATTGCCTGCAAACAGCACTACTACAGCTTTCATCTGCCCTTTCTCAGTTTGGATTTATCCACAAATTTTCTTGTTCTGCAGCACTGGTATGGCTCTTCATGGTCTGCTGGGCTACTGACATCACCAGCTGCCTTCATTATTTGTACCTATCCTACCTTCATTTCACTGTCGTTCTTGTGTTTAGTCTTCACTGGGCTACTGACATCACCAACTGACTTCATTATTTGTACCTATCATACCTTCATTTCACTGTCGTTCTTGTGTTTAGTCTTCACTGGACTACAGACATCACCAAATGACTTCATTATTTGTACCTATCCTACCTTAATTTCACTGTCGTTCTTGTGTTTAGTCTTCACTGGGCTACTGACATCACCAACTGACTTCATTATTTGTACCTGTCCTACCTTCATTTCACTGTCGTTCTTGTGTTTAGTCTTCACTGGGCTACAGACATCACCAACTGACTTCATTATTTGTACCTATCCTACCTTCATTTCACTGTCGTTCTTGTGTTCACTGGCATAATGTGCAAGTTCAAAATTGGTTTAAAAACAAGGTTTAATTACTGTCAAAGGATTAAAAAAAAATTGACTGCAAAACACCAAATTATTTAACATTTCTGACAAAGTAACATTCCGAACACACACACACACACGCACACACACACACACACACACACACACACACACACACAGACACATGCATGCAATTTTACTAATAAATTAACAACAATGTTTCTTTTTTCCTTCATCCCATCTAATCAGTAACCAGTGTTCTGGTATCTGGTTCAATATGAACTCTCAAATCATAATAAACACCAACAGCAATGACTCAACAGACATGATATGAAGTTCACTCAAGGGGGGTGGGAGGGGTGGGGGAGGGGAGGAGGCAACTGGGGTGGAATGCGTCTCTCATGAGGAATGTTGATGATGCAGCAGCACTGGGGGGGGGGGGGGGGGGGGGGGGGGGGGGGGATATGCAGCAATGTGACCACCAACAGTGTGCGCTCTAACAGGGTGAGGAGTGCAATGCACAATACAAAATGCCAGGTTGGTCTTTAGCCCCTATGTTAATCAAGTCGCCCAGAACACACAGCATCGGATTACTTTACTTCTTTTAAACAACTTTAAAACACGCCCATCAGTTTTTGTCGAATGATCGACAGAATCCAGAAAAGGAAACAATATCTGATAATAAACAATTCAAGCCAAAGCAAAGGAGAAACAAAGGCATTTATCTACTGGGCATGGCAGTCAACCTTTCCTGTACACTTAATCAATATCTAATGAAATGTCTTTGAAAAGTTCGCTTCAAGTTAGCATCTTTGTGAACAAGTTTTTATTTCAAGCTTCAGTTAGCATCTTTGTGAATAAGTTTTTAGTGCAAGCTTCAGTTAGCATCTTCATGAATGATTTTTTTTTTTTTTTCAAATCCAAATTACTGATCCCAATAAAGCAGCCACCATGGCAGGAAAAAGCCTTGAAATACAAAGCCATGCACTGCCTGCAAACCTCACTAGGACCCACTCAACCATGGCAGGAGAAAGCCCTGACAGGCAAACCTCACTAGGACCCACTCAACCATGGCAGGAGACCCCTGACAGGCAAAACACTAGGACCCACTCAACCATGGCAGGAGACAGCCCTGACAGGCAAACTCACTAGGACCCATCAACCATGGCAGGAGAAAGCCCTGACAGGCAAACCTCACTAGGACCCACTCAACCATGGCAGGAGACAGCCCTGACAGGCAAACCTCACTAGGACCCACTCAACCATGGCAGGAGACAGCCCTGAAAATACAAAGCCACCCACTGCAGGCAAACCTCAACATGACCCATTCAACCATGCTACAGCAATCTAACCAGGGAGGGGACACACCCGAGCTGGAAGCAGCCACAGAGCAAATTATTGATTTTTTTCCTCTCTCCAGACACTCTAGGGCCTGGCCCACTGAGAACAGCTTGGTTCTGTCTGCCCACAAATAAGCACCAAGACAGAAAGAGGCCTTCAGTCTGACAATCCCCTGGTGTGTCTGTGTTTCTCCCAGGCAGGCTGGCAAGAAGCCAGACAAGGGATCGTTGTCCTACATCTGGACCACTGACACTGACAGCAATGACATCTCGTCCATCACTGCAAACATGAGTCACCAGGGATTGTTGTCCTACATCTAGACCATTGACACTCACAGCAACGACATCTCGTCCATCACTGCAAACATGAGTCACCAGGGATTGTTGTCCTACATCTGGACCATTTACACTTACAGCAACGACACCTCGTCCATCACTGCAAAACATGAGTCACCAGGGATTGTTGTCCTACATCTGGACCATTTACACTTACAGCAACGACACCTCGCCCATCACTGCAAACATGAGTCGCTTGCTCTTGATGCTTCTACATTTCAGCGAGAAAATGCATCATAGCGAGGGGATTTTGATAGATGCTGATTACTGTAAAAAGTCATCTGATGCTGAGGTGAAAAGAATTTCACTTGTGGACACTTGAAATTTTCTTTAAAGACAACTCAGATCTTCGCATCTAGTTTCCTTTAAAAAGAAAAGAAAAAAAAGTGAACGAGCATTCTGACACCATGCTTAGTCAGAAGAAAGCAGTTTTCAATGTCAGGCAAGGAATGAATCATTCACACACACACACACACACACACAATCTGAAAATGACCAAATCGATAAGGACCTAAGACTGACTTAGTGGCTAAGGATGACAAAAATAAAGCAGAACCTATACTTTCTAAGAAAGTTACAGAGAATGAATAAAGCTGGAGTTTCCATTTGGGTCATAACACACCAAGACAAATGTTATCCTTCCAGAAATCAAAGCCTCTGAGTTTCCCTCCTGGTATCAAGAAATCAAGGTTTATGTCTCCTCACAGACCGTATCAATGCTGACATTCCCTTTTGCTATCAAGAAATCAAGGCCCAATTTGAAAGTGCGAACTTTCAGTTTTCTGTTTTTTTTTTTTTTTTTAAAGATACCAAGACTAACGAGTGCTTACCTAAGTACACACTTTTTAATCTTCCTCTTCATGGTAAGACACCAACACTATGATCTTGCTACAGAGCAGTCAGCATTTGATTTCACTTCCAGAAAAAAAAAAAAAAAAAAAAACAACTAAACATGCTTTACAGAAAACAGTGACTGTTATTTTCACTTTTCATAAAACACCGGAAAACCAATGTCCTGTTTGATGAGCACAGACTGCCAGTTTCCCTGATAATAGGACATCCAGACAAGCAGCATGATATAGTAAGCGTAAATGCTTAGCTTTCCTGCTCACTAGGCAAGTTCTGAGGACAAGTCAGGCCACAAGGTCCACATTTGTTGCTATGCCACACAGCGTTTGGTAGGGATGATCTTCAGCAATCATAAGCTCCTAGAAGCGGAAATGTCTTCACTCTTTCATGGTCAGCAGATTATATCTCTGAAGGTGGAGCACAGATGCCTTGATGAGAAGGCAATACAAAGGGTACATGTATATCTTCAACATTCTCACCATGTGAAATGCATCTGGAGGCCTGGGATAGGCCCGGTAACTCACAGAGTATTCTGTTTGGGAACGCTAACAACAACAACAACATCATCAACTGTCATGTTTCATTATAGCTCACCTCAACACAGTTACATCCACTTACAGTTAACTACAATGTTGACTGACGTCTATGACAGCTCATTACAACACCAATAATGATTTTATTTTGGTTAAACACAAAACCAGTAAGGTTTCAACACAGTTAACGACAGTAACATCATGGTTAATTATAGCTCAATCACACTACAGTCATGCTTTGTTACAATTAAGTAAACCAGCAGTAATGCCTCATCAAAGTTAACAATGAACTAATCTTCTGTTAGTTCATGACAACAATGTTGTATCACAGTAACTAGAGGAATTGTAATGGATTATTAGAGTTATCTATAAGACCAGAAATGGATTATTACAGTTAGCTAAAAGAAGAGTCATGAATTATTAGAGAGTTAACAATAAGAACAGTAATGGATTATTAGAGTTAACTAGAAGAACAGAAATGAATTATCAGAGTTAACTATAAGAACAGTAATGGATTATTAGAGTTAACCAGAAGAACAGAAATGAATTATCAGAGTTAACTATAAGAACAGTAATGGATTATTAGAGTTAACTAGAAGAACTGAAATGGATTATTAGAGCTAATTATAAGAACAGTAATGGATTATCAGAGTTAACCATAAGACCAGAAATGGGATTATTAGAGTTAACTAGAAGAACAGTAATGAATGATTAGAGTTAACAATAAGAACAGTAATGGATTATTAGAGTTAACTAGAAGGACAGAAATGAATTATTAGAATTAACTATAAGAACAATAATGGATTATCAGAGTTAACTATAAGAACAGAAATATGTGACAGCAGCTCTTGAGAACAACAGAAATGCTTGATTAAAATTGACTACGACGCTACAATAGTAACGCTTTACTACAACTGATTATATTAGAAATGTTTAAGCACAGTGGACTTCAATGACCATGTTTTATGCTGTTTCCTACAGCACTACTAGTGTATATTACAGTTACACCATAAATGGTTATATTTCTTCCCAGTTCACTACAACAACAGTATTGTGTGATCACAGTTAACTCCCAAAACAGTATTGTTTTATTATAGTTACCTCCCAAAACAGAAGTGTTTTATCACAATTAACTCCCAAAAGTATTATTTTTATTATAGTTTGTTTTATCACAATTAACTCCCAAAACAGTATTGTTTTATTATAGTTAACTCCAACAACAATATTGCTTTTACTACAGTTAGCTCCAACAGCAGTACTGTTTTATTACAGTTAATTCAAACAACAGAATTATCACAGTTAACTCCAAAAACAGTATTGTTTCATTAGTTAACTCCAACAACAGTACTGTTTTATTACAAACAGTTCCAATAACAGTATTCTTTTATCACAGTTAACTCCAACAACAGTACTGTTTTCTCACAATTAACTCCAACAACAGTATTGTTTTATCACAATTAACTCCAACAACAGTATTGTTTTATCATCACAGTTAAATCCAACAACAACATTGTTTCGTAACAGTTAACTCCAACAACAGTATTGTTTTATTACAGTTAACTCCAACAATGGTGATATTTATTAGTTTCAACAAAAGTAATGCTTAGCCTTTTCAACAACAGTTATGTTTTATTTTCATTAAACGTATTAATATTGCTTTCTTATAGCACTATATTAACAGTAATGTTTTACTACAGTATTAGTACAACAGTTTTTGTTTGATTACACAACTTCAACAATAGTAATGTTTTATTACAGTTTATTACACACAATAGTAATGTTTTATAACAGTTAACAGCAATACTTGTAACATTTTATTAAAGTTATTTATGACAGTCTTAATGTTTTATTATCCCTCTTGCATTTGCATTTTTCAGCCCAAAACTGCTCCTAGTTTTCCCATTTTTTAAAAAAAGAAATGAATGGAATGCGGTCAGTTCATGACCCTAGTCTGTGTGAATGAATCGTTTCCCACACCCCATACTGATGCTAAGATTTCATGGGACGCCTCTCAGGGAGGCCCATTTCTTTTGGCCAGCCTTGACTTAAACCAAGATGGCAATGTGTGAGGGAAAGTAACGCAGCATGTGCAGCCGGTATGAACACCAGGGGAGACAAACAGAGCAGCTGGATACAGGCGAAACAAATGCAAGAGGATTATCTATTTTACAGTTAACAATAATAATAATAGTGATGATTTATTTCAGTTAAAAACAGTAACGTTTATGACTGTTAGCACCAACGATGGTAATGCTTTATTACCCTTTACTCCAACAAAAGGAATGTTTGACTACAGTAAAAGTAATGCTTTATAACAGTTAACTCCAACAACATTAATATCTTAATACAGTTTACTCTAACAATAGTGAAAATACTGTTAACTCTGACAACAGTAAACTTTTTGTACATCTAACCCTAACAAATGTAACGTTTATTACTGGTAACTGAAACAATACCAATGTTTTACTGCAGTTAACTACAACAACAGTAATATCTAAATACAGCTAACTCAAGAAACAGTGATGTTCTAATACAGTTGACTCTAACAACAGTAACGATACAGTTAACTCTAACAACAGTAATGATACAGTTGACTCTAACAACAGTAATGATACAGCTAACTCTAACAACAGTAACGATACAGTTAACTCTAACAACAGTAACGATATAGTTGACTCTAACAACAGTAGCGATACAGTTAACTCTAACAACAGTAACGATACAGTTATCTCTAACAACAGTAATGATACAGTTAACTCTAACAACAGTAACGATACAGTTAACTCTAACAACAGTAACAATATAGCTGACTCTAACAACAGTAATGAAACAGTTAACTCTAACAAAATAATAATGCAGTTAACTCCAACAACAGTTCAGTTTTAATACACTCACCTCCAACAATAAGAATGTATTAATGCTGTTAAATCCAATATCTATGATTTTTTTTTTTTTATTACAGCTCATTCCAAAGACAGTAATGTTTGAATACATTTAACTTCAACCATGGTGATGTTGTCTCTCACTGAACTTTAACAATAGTAATGTTTCATCATGGTTGACTTCAGCAGTAGTAATGTTTATTACAGTAACTAGAACAATGCTTATTTTCATTACAGTTAGCAGCAACAGTAGTAATATTTTGATACAGTTAACTCCAACAACTATGTGTTATTACAGTAAAAACAACAACAACAACAAAAACACCCAGTAATGATTTATTGCAGTTCCCCACAACAACAATAATGTTTGCCTACAACTGAATTAAAGTGGTAGCAATGTTTTCTTGGAGATATAGTTTCAACAACTAATATTTTATGACAGTTATCTACAACAACAGTAACGCTGAATACAACAATAATGGTTTATTAAGATAACTACAATGTTTAATTACAGTAGACTACAACAACAGTTTTGTTTTATTACTGTTAAATATAATAGTGATTTTTCAATAAGTTAACCACAAAAATAGCAATGTTTAAATACAATGAATTTCTACAACAGCAATGTTTAATTACAGCTCACACAACAGTGTATTTTCTGATACAATTCTCTACAAAAATAGTGATGCTTTATTACTGTTGATTACAACAACTGCAACAACTTATCACTGATTACTGTTGATTGTAACAACTGCAGTATTTTATTTCAGTTTGCTACAATGAGAGTAACATTTTATCATAGCTTACATCACCAATACTAGTATTTGTATTGATCTATGACAGCAATAAAAAAGAAAAATTATTATGACAATAGCAACAGTAAATGTTATCATGGTTAACTAAAATGATAGTAATGTGTATTCAGGTTATCTACAATAACAGTAATATTCTATTACACTTGACTACAACACAGTATTCCTTTAATACACTTTACTACAACTGTAATAGTTTACTAATGCTGACTTTAGCAACACTAATGCTTCATCAAAATAAACAACAACAATAGCATGTTTTTATTACAGCGAACCACAAGAACAGTAGCGTTTTATTACAGTGAACAGCAATGGGTGTAGTTTGCAGGGTCTGAAGAATGGAAAAAGGCAAACTGAGTTCAGCGGTCACGACCGTTCATGTCACATTCAGAGGCAAACAAATAATGGTGTAGCTGGAGAGGTCAAAGCTTGCCAACAAAAATGCGAGAATCACGAAAACAAGCTGCAGGGATTTACATAGCAAGAACTGCTCTTCCTTTATACTATTACGTGGCCACTGTTGATGTCAATGCAACAACAAAATATAGCGCTGTCACATCGGTTAAAGCTGGCCAATCAAAATGAAGCTTACATCACACAGTCATGGGCATACGCTCAGTGTGAACTGCTATCTTTCCACCCACTTGCACTGTCACTGTGGAACGTCAATGAAAAGCACAAATGGTTTGTACATTTGTTGTGACATAAAAAAAAAGCATGTTCATCATGTTTCAGCACAGTCTTCCCATCTCTATAGAATACAGTGAGGCTTCACTGCAATTCTCTTCAACAACAGTAGTTTTCCCATCTCCATAGAATACAGTGAGGCTTCACTGCAATTCTCTTCAACAACAGTAGTTTTCCCATCTCCATAAAATCCAGTGAGGTTTCACTGCAATTCTCTTCAACAACAGTAGTTTTCCCCATCTCCATAGAATACAGTGAGGCTTCACTGCAATTCTCTTCAACAACAGTAGTTTTCCCCATCTCTCCATAAAATACAGTGAGGTTTCGCTGCAACTCGCTTTAAACAACAGTAGTTTTCCCATCTCCATAGAATACAGTGAGGCTTCACTGCAACTCTCTTCAACAACAGTAGTTTTCCCATCTCCATAAAATACAGTGAGGTTTCGCTGCAACTCACTTTAAACAACAGTAGTTTTCCCATCTCCATAAAATACTGTGAGGCTTCACTGCAATTCTCTTCAACAACAGTAGTTTTCCCATCTCCATAAAATACAGTGAGGCTTCACTGCAACTCTCTTTAACAACAGTAGTAGTTTTCCCATCTCCATAAAATACAGTGAGGCTTCACTGCAACTCGCTTTAAACAACAGTAGTTTTTCCCCATCTCCATAAAATACAGTGAGGCTTCACTGCAACTCGCTTTAAACAACAGTAGTTTTCCCATCTCCATAAAATACAGTCAGGCTTCACTGCAACTCTCTTTAAACAACAGTAGTTTCATCACAGTCAACAAAGCAGCAGCAGCACTGTCTCATAACAGATGTCCAACAATTCCTAATTTCTTTCTGATTAACAGAAGTCACTGGTCAGGTTGATTGTACTGGTGACACACTGTATTAAGACTGACCAAAAACCACCTTTTCACTTTGTTTTCGCCTTCCATTAATTTAAAAAAAAAAAAAAAAAAAAAAAAAATCAACACTCTGAAGACAATAGTATTCCAAAACTGAACTTACAAGATTTATAACAAATTAAAATTAAAAAAAAAATCTATTGTATATAGGGGTTCTTCGTAATCTAAATATTTCTAATGCATTTTGCATGTGTTATAATGCCAGTTTCACTCACAAAAAAACACACTCACTGAAAGTTTTGAGTGAGATTTACAAACAATACTCATCCTTCCCTCAGCTTAACAAAACAAAAACAAGCCCCCACCCTCTTTCCTCCCTCCCAAAAACAAAACAAACAAAACCCAAAGACCTAAAATAACTATAATTTCTTGATTAATAAATATCATGAAAGCAATACTGCATTCCTACAAATGCATCACGAAGCCAACACACTGCCTTAACAACAATGGAAGCCTGAATCACTGAAGCTATTGTGTTGGAGGCTTCTAAGCACGTTTACCAGGTGTTCTCTTTATTTCATAATCATCTCTTTCTGTAATGCCCTGGATCACTCTAAAACTGACAGAAGGATGTAACATGATAGCCTTACTATTTAGGAGACAGACGATGTGGTCACATTAAAACTGATAGAAGGATGAAACATGACAGCCTTACTATTTAGGAGACAGAGGTAGAGGACACATTAAAACTGATAGAAGGATGAAACATGATAGCCTTACTATTTAGGAGACAGAGGTAGTGGACACATCAAAACTCAGCAACGTTCACAACTGTGATGGCATACAGGATCAAGTTGCACATCCCATTTCACAGCAGATCCAAATATTGCTCAACCACCCTAAAAACAGTGTTTTCTGATTAATCCATGTACAGATTTATCATCATCTGTCCTATGCACATCCAGAGTATAAATGCAAAACTGGACTGATTTTTATGCTTGCTTCATAAGTTTTGTGACCCACTGTCACACTAACAAAATTTCCAATCAATTTCATCTCCTAAAAATGCTCGTAAAACTTCCTCATAAGAGAGAAAAGGTGGACACTCATGTCAAAGCTGTCAACGACCCTAAGAAATCCTGTCCAAGAGGTTATTTTCATCCTGCTTGTGGCACTTTCCCATGGGGCTTGACACTACACGGCCATTCATGAGGTCTTTCTTAGAAGCCAATTTCCCTCAAGCTGACATCAGATGTACGTCAAACTTCCACCGACTGTGAGACAAAACCTAACAGAGATATCTGAATTCTGTTCCCTGCATAAAAAAATGATTTCACTGGTACGTCATGGATGCAGCACCTTCATTTCAGTAAAAATTCCATTACACCTGGTTTTCTAGGGCACCGTCACAATTCTCTACGATGCCTGAAAAGGCAAAAGTGGACTTGAGCATATCATGGCAATTTCCCAACGCACTCCTATCAAAACGTGCCACCAAGGAGCCAGCTAAAGAAAATGACATTATAACAGCAACATTTATGTAGGAAATTAATGTCACTGTCGCACAGGTTATATGAACAATCATTTCCTACAGGAAGTATAAAAGCAGAGACTCAAAAGCAAATGAAAACAAAACTTTCAACAACCCTGACTACACAATGAACTGCCTACACACCTCTTTCAACAACCCTGACAACACAATGAACTGCCCACACAACTCTTTCAACAACCCTGACAACACAATGAACTGCCTACACACCTCTTTCAACAACAACCCTGACAACACAATGAACTGCCTACACACCTCTTTCAACAACCCTGACAACACAATGAACTGCCCACACGCCTCTTTCAACAACACTGACAACACAATGAACTGCCTACATGCCTCTTTCAACAACCCTGACAACACAATGAACTGCCCACATGTCTCTTTCAACAACCCTGACAACACAATGAACTGCCCACATGCCTCTTTTTTTTCAACAACCCCCTGACAACACAATGAACTGCCTACATGCCTCTTTCAACAACCCTGACAACACAATGAACTGCCTACACACCTCTTTCAACAACCCTGACAACACAATGAACTGCCTACACACCTCTTTCAACAACCCTGACAACACACACAACTGAACTGCCTACACACCTCGTTCAACAACCCTGACAACACAATGAACTGCCAACACACCTCGTTCAACAACCCTGACAACACAATGAACTGCCAACACACCTCTTTCAACACCCTGACAACACAATGAACTGCCCACACGCCTCTTTCAACAACCCTGACAACACAATGAACTGCCCACACGCCTCTTTCAACAACCCTGACAACACAATGAACTGCCAACACGCCTCTTTCAACAACCCCGACAACACAATGAACTGCCTACACGCCTCTTTCAACAACCCCGACAACACAATGAACTGCCCACACGCCTCTTTCAACAACCCTGACAACACAATGAACTGCCAACACGCCTCTTTCAACAACCCTGACAACACAATGAACTGCCCACATGCCTCTTTCAACAACCCTGACAACACAATGAACTGCCCACACACCTCTTTCAACAACCCTGACAACACAATGAACTGCCCACACACCTCTTTCAACAACCCTGACAACACAATGAACTGCCCACACGCCTCTTTCAACAACCCTGACAACACAATGAACTGCCCACACGCCTCTTTCAGGGGGGAAATAAAGAAGCCAATGACTTATAACAAAAACAATTCTAAGCGGTTGCTCTGTGGATAAAAGATGAAAACAATGCTATTTTTGGTCATCAAGGTATGCAGTGCTTAGAATGTTCCAGCCTAAAAATGTGCTTTCGGATGATAACAACTGAAAACGTGAATTAATACCAGAGTCCAATAAATGCTGAGCAAACTAACAGACAATTTTGTAGTTCTGTTGCCTAGGGTCACACACATACAGACTCACAAGATGACACACCGATCTTTCTAACGTCACACACATACATTATGCAGACTCACAAGATTACACACCGATCTTTCTAACGTCACACACATACATTATGCAGACTCACAAGATTACACACCGATCTTTCTAACGTCACACACATACATTATGCAGACTCACAAGATTACACACCGATCTTTCTAACATCACACGCATATATCATACAGACTCACAAGATGACACACCGATCTTTCTAACATCACACACATATCTCATACAGACTCACAAGATGACACACCGATCTTTCTAACGTCACACACATATATCATACAGACCCAAAAGATGACACACCTATCTTTCTAACGTCACACACATATATTATACACACTCACAAGATGACACCACGGTCTTTCTAAAGTCACACACATATATCAAACAGACTCGCAAGATTACACACCGATCTTTTTCTAACGTCACACACATATATTATACAGACTCACAAGATTACACACCCATAACAGTTTATGTAGGACATGCCTGATGTTTTATACTATACAGACTCACAAGATGACACACCTATCTTTCTAACAGTTTATGTAGGACATGTCTGATGTTTTGTCTATAAAACATTGTTGATGCATTAAACATCTGGACAAATGAATTAGACCATACGTATTAAAAAAACAAAAAAAACAACAAAAAAAAAAAACATTCACAAATACAACACCTTAAGCATACATACCTGACACACTGGCAACGAACATTCAGGTTCTGATTCATGTGTGAGAGATGACATCCAAAGACAAGGAGGAGAGATTTGGGGGAAGAAAGTTGAGTGCAAGACAATAACAACAAAAAAAATTAAAAAAAAAAAAAAACAAAAAAAAAAAACTAGTCATTAGTAATCTGGTAGACGTTTTCTGACTTTGAAGGGAAAAGGGTGTGAAGGATTTGATGACAGTACCAGAACAAACGGAACATTCTAGCAGTAAAGGCATGAGTGTTCTCTGGCACCTTAACAAGAAGACCTGCTAGTCATCAGACAAGTGACCAGGACGTCTAAACCATCACCTTGAACACACGCAAACACTAAAGTCACTAACCGACCATAACTTTAGCCTGAACTCTGACCATCAAGGTATGCAGGTGAGACAGTGAATTCAGTCAATGTCCTCCCTTTCCAAGTAGAACGAAAGGAAAACAAAAACAATACTCTTTTCCATCAACATTCGGTCACCATACAATCATATACGATTTAGAAAGAAAAAAAAAAAGAAGAAAAAAAAAAAAAAAACTTTTCAATCCAAAACAGTCGAAACCCCACCAAGAGAACACACTGACACCTCTCAGTCAATGTCTTCCCTTTCCAAGAAGACTTTGAAAGGAAAACAAAATGATACTCTTTTCCTTCAGCATTCAGTCACCATACAGCCATACACACTTTAACAAATAAAGGAAAAAGCCTCATCAGCCATTCCATCACATCAAACTGGTGGTGCCAGACAGTGAATCCACAATGCCCAGTACCATGTGTGTGCCCCAAACAGGTGAGAAGCCAGCAAACACACAGCATGCCAGGCATGCAGCAACACACTCTGTCAGCCAGCACAACACTGTGCACACACACACACACACACCCCCAGTACATTCAGCAGCACAACTTGGAGAGAAGTGACACAAAACACTGGTGGGAAGAAGAACACGCTGGCAATGTGAGCAAAAAAATCACGCTTCGTGCCGACAACAACACCAACACGGCATCTTCCGCAGGCAAAAACAAGGGGGCTTCGTGCACGACGTTAAAAACAAAATGGCGGACGACAATCTTACTTTCTGATTGGTGACCGTGGTGGACCCGTAATACTCATGTCGCACGTTAACTGAGTTACTTTCGCGCTCTTTGTGCATCTCTGGCCCACTTACATGTGACTGGGAGCTGTCGGGCACCACAAAACCACGCCGGTCCAGCAAACTGCACACAACACAGACACAATTCATGCATTTTCTGGTTCAGACATGTTTCCTTTCATCACATATCCTGACCTCAACTCATCAGACATTCTCCTTGAAGTCAACTACCGTAAACTTCGGTCTATAAGCCGCGACCTTTTTCCCCAGCTTTAATTAAACCCTGCGGCTTAAACAATGATGCGGCTTATTTGCGCATTCTTCCGATTCAAGGAGCATCACACCCTTGTCTATTCTTAGCTTCTCTGTAACTCACCATCGGGTGTTCAGTGTTAACTGCTCACATTTTTAAATCAAAGCTGCACACATTAAAGCATTCAGACCATTATCAATGATTTTCGCAAGGCTGGACTGTGGCTGCAGCAGATGACAGAGCAAGCGACGGAGCAGCAGTGACCTTCACCTTGCCTCAAGAGGAAAGCGACAATGAAAACGAGGCTGAAGTCAGTGACAAGATGGCAGAGGAAGCGCTACTATTTCTGTTCAATTCCGACACCGAAGAAGACTTCAGCAGATTCAGTGGACAGGACGATGATGATACTGAATAAATGTGATAATCCTAAGATTATGAACTTTATTTTTGTTGTATATATCTGTGGCTTATAAACCTGTGCGGCTTATTTGTGAAAAAAGTTCAGATTTAAAAAAAATTAGTGGGTGCAGCTTATATACAGGTGTGCTCAACAGACCGAACTTTATGGTAACAAGGTTAAAAAAAAGTCTGTGAAAACGAGCCAAACTTCAATTCATCGTACATTCTCCTTGAAGTAAACTAACCAGTTAAAAAATGTCTATGAAAACAAGCGAAAATCTTTTTTTCCCCCGATTGTTATTTATCTTCAACTGCACGCTCAAAGGACAAGATCTGAAATAAAACAAAATGAAATCTGATTCACATTAATGCAAACACAATATACACAATTAATGAAAGCCAGTCAACTAACAACTGTCTAAAAGCACTTCAACCTTGTTTTCCCACTTGCAGCAAAGTTTTGTCACCATTACTACCACACCTATGAATTCCCTCTGTGAGCCTTTCCCTTCGCTACCATTCATACAGCTGTCATATTAATCAGCATCACAGCAAAATCACTTCACACAAGACATACGACCCACCACTGATAGGCATTAACAGGACCACATTAATGCAAACACAATATACACAATTAATGAAAGCCAGTCAACTAACAACTGTCTAAAAGCACTTCAACCTTGTTTTCCCCCACTTGCAGCAAAGTTTTGTCACCATTACTACCACACCTTATGAATTCCCTCTGTGAGCCTTTCCCTTCGCTACCATTCATACAGCTGTCATATTAATCAGCATCACAGCAAAATCACTTCACACAAGACATACGACCCACCACTGATAGGCATAACACAGGACCACCCTCCCCCTCTCCCTTCCATGTCTTCATTTTCACCAGTCTTTCAGATCCGATCATAAACAGAGGTCTAAGGTACAACCTCCCCTTAGTGCATGGAAAGAACCCATGACAAAAGACCTATCTCCAGCACAGTTCTGTCAACAGATACAGACAGGCAAAACTGAAAAGATGTGTTGGCCCCATAGCCTGGTCATGCTCTATCCTCTGGAGATGGCAGCCTGAATTTCCTACAGATCAATCTGTTGCTTTCTCTCTCTCTCTCTCCCCACCTGGAAACCGCAGCCTACAGATCAATCTGTTGCTTTCTCTCTCTATCCCCTGGAGATGGCAGCCTGAATTTCCTACAGATCGATCTGTTGCTTTCTCTCTCTCTCCCCCCCCTGGAAACCGCAGCCTGAATTTCATACAGATCAATCTGTTGCTTTCTCTCTCTCTCCCCCCCTGGAGACCGCAGCCTGAATTTCCTACAGATCAATCTGTTGCTTTCTCTCTCCCCCCCTGGAGACCGCAGCCTGAATTTCCTACAGATCAATCTGTTGCTTTCTCTCTCCCCCCTGGAGACCGCAGCCTGAATTTCATACAGATCAACCTGTTGCTTTCTCTCTCTATCCCCTGGAGATGGCAGCCTGAATTTCATACAGATCAACCTGTTGCTTTCTCTCTCTATCCCCTGGAGATGGCAGCCTGAATTTCCTACAGATCAATCTGTTGCTTTCTCTCTCTCTCCCCCCTGGAGACCGCAGCCTGAATTCCCTACAGATCAACCTGTTGCTTTCTCTCTCTATCCCCTGGAGATGGCAGCCTGAATTTCCTACAGATCAATCTGTTGCTTTCTCTATCCCCTGGAGACCGTAGCCTGAATTTCCTACAGATCAACCTGTTGCTTTCTCTCTCTATCCCCTGGAGATGGCAGCCTGAATTTCCTACAGATCAATCTGTTGCTTTCTCTATCCCCTGGAGACCGTAGCCTGAATTTCCTACAGATCAATCTGTTGCTTCTCTCTCTCTCCCCCATGGAAACTGCAGCCTGAATTTCCTACAGATCAATCTTTGCTCTCTCACTCTCTCCCCCTGGAGCCAGTAACTTGAATTTCCTACAGATCAATCTGTTGGTCTCTCTCCCCCCTGGAGCCAGTAAGTTGAATTTCCCACACAGATCAGTCTCTGCTCTCTCCTACCCTGGAAATGGTAGCCTGAATTTCCTACAGATCAATCTGTTGCTCTTTCTCTCTCCCCCGGAGCCAGTAAGTTGAATTTCTTACAGATCAATCCATTGCTCTCTCTCTCTCTCTACCCTGGAGATGGTAGCCTGAATTTCTTACAGATCAATCCATTGCTCTCTCTCTCTCCCCTGGAGATGGTAGCCTGAATGTCTACAGATCAGATCAATCTACTGCTCTCTCTCTCTCCCATGGAGACAGTAGCCTGAATCTGTTGCTCTCTCTCTCCCCTGGAGATGGTAGCCTGAATGTCCTCCTGATCAATCTGTTGTGACAAACTTTTTAAATGATTTAAATCAGAGCCACACTGAGAATGTGAATGTTCCAGAATATGCATCGATCAAGCAACTGATTGCTGATTTAGGGTTGCTTTTGTTCGTTCGGTGTATGGAAAAGGCAGACATTTACTCCCCTAGGAAATCCACAAGATAAGAAGCAAAGCCAACAGAAAAGTGGACAGCTGACGAGCATGAGAGAGCGGGTGTCAGTACACGACCCACTTACCTGGGAGGTGTGGGTCCACACAAGACTTGCAAGCAGTTCTTGAAAATGGACCCCTTGCTGTAGGGATTAAAACTCTCCTGGCCTCTCTTGGATGCAAAAGATCCTTTGATCTGAAAAATGCCACAGTACCCATCAACGCCATGCAGACTATCACAGTGCCCCTCAATCCGTCAACTGCAGACAGTCCATCACACTGAATCCCTCTTCTTTACAAGCACTAAAACACTCTTTCCCCTCCTTTTTTTTTTTGGTAAATGAAAATCACATGGCTCTTAACTATAAACATCAACCCTTGTGAATTTGCAAGTCTGCCATTCACACACATATGCCAGTGTGCATGTACATGCACTCCACTACACGCACATTCAGTCACACAATCTGCATTTTCAGCAGCACTAAAAACTCGCCCAACTAACTTACAGGTCATTTTCAGAGTTTGTTCATAGTTCAAATAAAGAAAAAAAAACAACTTCTACTAACCAATAACTTAAAGAAGACGGAACCACATCAAACACAGAGAGGTGATTTCACAAAGAAACAGGTGTGCAAAACACATATCCTGTCCCCTATACTTATTCTGTCTGTCTCATTTCTTCTACGGATCATTTAGTCAGTCTTTTTCTATCTATTTCTCTATACCATAATTTAGAAAAAAAAAGCAAACTGGAAAATCCTACTGGTTCTCATGTAATGTAACTTAATACAAAACTGCCACATCATTGCTTTGAAGCACTTTCAGACTTAGCACACAACTGAAATAAAGTTTCCAGAACACTGTAATGGCATCAAATCCATTTGCTTGTCAAGTCCCCTTCAACCATTGCAAACAATAAAACCTATATATAATGACAGGAATCATTACCAAGAAACACACTTCGCACCAACAACAGAAGTGCTTTTGTCTCGTTTCATGTAGGCTGGAGACAGCCTCCACTGCCACAGATCTTGCTATTCTAATTTCAAGCACTCTGACTCATTCACAACACAGAAAGCATACAAAACCAATTTACATACTGCAAACAGGAAAAGATGCAAGAATCGCACAGCTAACAACAATCCCTCCCTTTTTGTTCCCCGGCAGCAATTGTGTGTGTGTGTGTGTGTGTGTGTGTGTGTGTGTGTGTGTGTGCTGCTTGTGTATGTGCGTGTGTTTGTGTAGGTGCGTGTGTTTGTGTAGGTAGGTGTGTGTGTGTGTGTGCACACTGGAGACAGTGAGGAAGGGAGGAAGGAAACTGACAGTGTGTGTGCATGTATTACATACAATGTATAGGCACATTCTTCAAATCAAAGGTCATGTATCTACCATTAAAAAAAAAAACCCCCCCCCCCCCAAACAGCGATTCCCTCCCTTCCCTCTGCCTATCCCGCACCACATGATCACGACCCATCAATCATCCCAGACTCACATCCTCATTGGTGGTGAGTTCAGAGGCGACCAGATAGGAGTGAAATCCGGCAAGACCCACAATGGACCACACGGAAAAGAAAACAGATGATAGCCTCTATCACAGTGACCACGGTTAAGGACAATCCAAACCCTACCACACCAGGCTCACACACTCACACACACACACACACACACACACACACACACACACACACACACACACACACACACACACACAAAACACACACGCAAGGAACATGACTTAACACCGAGTGTAACTTCTTAACCCTTCACCTAATCTGGTGTAAATAAAAGAAAGAAGGAAAGAAAAAGAAGTGAAAAAATCAAGCAGCACAGCATGACATGAAACAAAGTGAAAGCCAAATTTCAAAAGATGCATAGAACAACTGACCACACATCCTTGCTCTTGCAGACAAAAGCACACACATACACACACACACACAGACAGACCTACTGAGAGAAAACAAGCGCTGAGACACACAGACAATATCACACATTGTGTGCAAGCTGATATTAAGTGTAAAAAGTTTTGCATTCAAAAAAGTAGGAACAGGTGAACTGATGTGCAACATTTTCTTACATCCCAAACACTAGTAAACACGTGAACTTATACACAACATTTTAACTATAACTTTGAGTTTGCTCTGTAACTAAGAAAATGAAAGGAAAGAACGGACTTTAAAAAAAAAAATTGAAGAAAATAATGGGTGATGAAACATAGACAGAACTGTTCAAAAGATATGCTCGGCTTGTAGCCCTTCAGCTTTCAACAACTGTTAAATCGTTTCTACACTACCCTCAACACACACACCTTGACTGACTGTCCATACTGATCTTATGCCCATGTTAACTAGCAGTAAAGAGAAGTGTGCTGGCTTTTCGACTGTCCATACCCATTTTCTATTGAGTCATCTCACAGTAAAATTTAGAAGTGTGTTGGCTTTTCGACTGTCCATACCCATTTTCTATGGAGTCATCTCACAGTAAAATTTAGAAGTGTGTTGGCTTTTCGACTGTCCATACCCATTTTTCTATTGATGCCATCTCACAGTAAAATTTAGAAGTGTGTTGGCTTTTCGACTGTCCATACCCATTTTCTATTGAGTCATCTCACAGTAAAAGAGAAGTGTGCTGGCTTTTCGACTGTCCATACCCATTTTCTATTGATGTCAACTAACAGTAAAATTTAGAAGTGTGTTGGCTTTTCGACTGTCCATACCCCATTTTCTATTGAGTCATCTCACAGTAAAAGAGAAGTGTGTTGGCTTTTCAACTTTGTGAAGTGATGATCAAGCACTTTCCGAGGTGACCGTTTTTTGTTTTGCTTTGTAATGCGGAGAGGTGCCAATTCTGTTCCTCCCTGAACATAAGTCCACTTCTCATAGTGAAGCACTATATTACATCGAATAAATCAATGACTTTCTAATACATTGCACAAATTTCAAAAGTATACAGTACGGAGTTATTTTGGAACATAATCAAAAGAATTGCTTTTGATACTGATCCATCCTAATGCAGTCTAAACAACAACAACAAAGAATACTGACAGTTTGGAATGAGATGAGAAATCACACGATTGTTGATGGAACGAGTGGTGTTTTTGACGGTTAACACACAGAACGCACAAAATCCAATGCACTCTTCAACAGACCATGGACCTCTGTCCCAGACTGAGGCTGAAAGGAAATGGAACACAAGACGCATTTCCTTAAGAAGCATCTCGCCAATTTGGTCTAGACCCTATGAGACAACAAAGTTGTAGTGTAATCTCCAGTGGCTTGAGGAGGTCTGAACTGACCATACCATGCACACAAGATAACAAACTCTGCCTTCTGACAGCAAGCTGGAGAAGATTTCTTTTTTGCACATTTTTTTCTTGTTTTATTCATAATATCTCAAAAAGACACATACAAAATTCATTTCTCTGTTTTGCACTGTTTATCAAATAAGCATTACTTTGCATTATGTTTTGTGCCTTGGGATTTTTTTTAGGATTAACTTTCCCATGAAACTGTCACATATAGAATGACACGTACATCAAGAATTAAGAAATATATCAGCTTTTGGTTCCACAACTCTTTCACAAATTGTAAGAGGGAAAAAAAAAAACTCTTTTATGACCAACTTTAATTTCATGACTGTCTTTTATCGCCACTGGGCAATTTAAAAGCAAAAAAAAAAAAAAAAAAAAGCAAAAAGAGTATGCATAGTAGACTGAAAGACAGACATAGATGATAACAGAACTCACACAGTAAGAAGAGAAGTCCACACACACACACACAAAAATGATCCACAGCTAGACTACACTCACACTATGCACTGAAAGACAGGCAGACAGTAAAAACTGCTCCACAACATCAAAGCGACTCAGAAGAACTGAGCAGAACGGAACCAAACTGAAACATCTTGTGTTCACCACCAGGTGCCTACAGTATAAAGCGCAGGTCAAGCACAAGGACGACACACTGCCCATGGATGGATCCCAATCAACGCACTTACATCTTCGTTAGTGGTAATTTCTGAGGTGGCCAGATATGTGTGGAACCCCGCAAGGCCCACGATGGACCAGACAGAAAAGAAGCAGACCACAGCCTCTACGATAGTGAGCCACTGTCAAGGAAAGGGGAAGAAGACAGGGACCACTGTGACAACCATGATGGACTTGCCACACGCTGGCACAGTCAGTCATCCTAGCTTGACTGCTCTCCACCGGGCTGATCTTGGACCCCAACATTTGGTCTACAAACTGGCCTACATGAATGAGAGAGAGAGAGAGAGAGAGAGAGAGAGAGAGAGAGAGAGAGAGAGAGAGACACACACACAAACACACACTCGGACACATATGTACGCACATGTGCATGCACACATTCTCTCTCTCTCTTGCTCACACACACACACACACACACACACTGAGAGAGAGAGAGACAGAAAGACAGACAGAGAGCGAGAGGGTGGGGGAAGAGGGGAGAAAGAGAGAGAGAGAGAGAGAGGGGGGGGGGAGAGAGAGGGAGAGAGAGAGAGAGAGAGAGAGAAAGAAAGAATGCACACACATATACGTGCACACATACACACAAACAGAGTGAGAGAGAGTGACAGGGACAGAGACAGAGCGGGAGCAAGAAAGAGAGACAGACATAATCAGATTGCTGGGTGTGCACCTATCATTAGTAGAGACCAAAAAACGCTGAAATGATCCATGGTACTTTGACTAATGCCCCCATCAAGCACACACTGCTCAGCCAATGTCAAAGCATTAACCAGCCACTGTTAGATTCATTACAGTTGCAGGTTGTAGCTACAAACTTAGAAAACTTTTGAACAGAAGTGCACTGCATCGCCTGTTTGTAAATTCTGGCTGCCAATCAGTATTGATGTTACTTCCGAGCAATATCACAAATCATCTGAACATGCTCCTAAACAGAACTAGCTTAGCTGATTCATATGTAACTGGTGTTTTACCCAATAACAGTACAAGCTAAACTTTAAATATTACATTTATTTGTATCTAAATTACACACCTAATGCAAGCTGCACGTCTTAATACAAACATGCAATGTCCATCAGCAACAATTGAATTATTGGAGCCAAAGTTAGAACTCCAAAAGTGCAATGCCAAGAAATAGTTCCCATAGAAAGAAGTAGGGTTCTTTACCGTTCAATACCACTTGACTTTTGGTACAGGTTTAGTTCCCTGCCTCCAACCACTCCTTCAAAACAGTTCTGTACAATACCACTTTCAGCAAGTTTGGCAGCTTCCACACCCCTTTCTCCACCCCTACAGTCAGTCACCTGGCAGCCAGAGCAGCAGCTGATTAGTTCTGACCCCTGATATCTCCAAACATTTTGAAGATCTGCTCAGAGACTGTGCATCCACTAAGTCTTGTTCATGAGAGAAATATATCTGCGTTAGAAGAGTTAAACAATTTCAGAACAAGAAATCACATTACCGCTGTTCTCAAACTGAAATTCACTTAACCAAAAAAACATGGAAAGCAAGAAGAAAAAGCAACCACTACAATCCCATCATAGACTTATTTCACACCTCTGTTGTAGTAATTATCAAACATATTGTTTAGGCAATGGAAATCTCTGTTGTTGTTGTAATTATTAAACATATTGTTAGACAATAGAAAACCTGTGGTTGTAATAATTATTAATATTGTTAAGGCAATGGAAAATCTGTTGTAGTAATTATTAATACTTTTAAGGCAATGGAAATTCTGTTGTTGTAGTAATTATCAATATTGTTAAGGCAATGGAAAATCTGTTGTTGTAGTCATTATCAATATTGTTAAGGCAATGGAAAATCTATCGTAAATATTATCAATATTCTTAAGGCAATGGAAAATCTGTTGTTGTCGTAATTATTAATACTGTTAAAACAATGGAAAATGTTGTTTGTAGTAATTAATTATTAATATTCTTAAGGCAATGGAAAATCTGTTCTTGTAGTAATTATAAACATTGTTAAGGCAATGGAAAATCTGTTGTTGTCATAATTATTAATATTCTTAAGGCAATGGAAAATCTGTTGTTGTCGCAATTATTAATATTCTTAAGGCAATGGAAAACCTGTTGTTGTAGTAATTATTGATATTTTCAAGACAATGGAAAATCTGTTGTAGTAATTATTAGTATTATTAAGCAAAGGAAAATCTCTTGTTGTAGTAATAATTAATATTCTTAAGGCAATGGAAAATCTGTTGTTGTAGTAATTACTAATATTCTTAAGGCAATGGAAAATCTGATCACTGCTCTGTGATGGAAAAGAATGGAAAATCTGATCACTGCTTTGTGATGGAAGTAATTTTTTTTTTAACTATTTATTTTTTTACCTGATACAAAAATGAACACAATCTATCTTGAAGAAATCCTGGGAAACAACTATCAACAAACTCAAGATGATTATCAAAGTAAACAGTAAACAAGACCTTCACACACATGTTCACAACCACACAAGCAAGAATACACACACTCCCTCTCTCTAACACAGAAACATGTCCATGTCCTAATTTTGTTTTTTCCTGGAGGGTGGAGGGAGATGGGTGTCAGGGAGAAAGGGGGGCAGAGGAAGGTTTTAAACTAAGTGGACCCCCACTGATTGATCTTCAAGGATATCTGGCAGGAGAGTCTTTCATGGCTGTCAGAAAGTTGTCCTGCTGCGCTCCTGAAACAAACAAACACACAGAAAAAGTTAACTTTGCTTTCTTTCCCTTCCACACAGAGACCTTCATTAAATGAAGCCTGGCAAAGCAACTAAACAATGACGTTGTTCAGTATGGCACTTATAAAACAGGGCTCCCACTGAGCAAACACAAAACCCACTGTAATTCAAGGTGATCCAAGGGGGGGGAGAGAGAGAGAGAGAGAGAGAGAGAGAGAGAAAGTGTGTGTGTGTGTGTGTGTGTGTGTGTGTGGAGGGGCAGAAATGGAAGGGGGGGAAGTGTTGGGGGGGAAAGAGGAAGAGGGAAGGCGTGCTCACATTTCTCCCACACATCCCGCCCTGGTGAAACTGGATCTCATTTTCCAACATGAGGCCTTCTAACACAAATCTGAGCTTGGAGAGGTGTATCGTCCACCTTACCATCCAGTCAGGACCTGGGCCATTTGTTTGTACTGCCTGTGTCGACTGCTTGCACCTTTTACAACATCTTGCCAATGCATCATGTCAAAGCACGATATTACTTCACTTTCAATTAAGCAGATAAAATAGCAAATACCCGCTCTCTCTCAAAGAAGTTTCCAGGAGATTTTGTGAAGTCGGTGTTAACTGCTAGCATACAAAACATGACCAGCGCTCTCTGATTCCACCGTCACTTTTCTTCTTCTCCCTTGAATTTCTCTCTCTCTCTTTTTTTTTTTTTTTTTTTTTTTTTTTCATTTTCTCCATTTCTAAGTTTTGATGAAATGTAAAAAACTGCGGTTTACTGGTGGCGACCTATGTCTGGAATGATGAATCTGTCTGAAGTGATTCAGCTGCAGTGCAGTGTCTCCTCTGGCCAGTTGCAGTGCAGTGTCTCCTCTGGCCAGTTGTAACATAATGACCTGACAGTCATAACAGGTCCCTGTGGACTATAGGCTCTAGGACTGCCACAGGATGTGCGTGGTGGTGGTGGTGGCTGTGGCTATGTAAGAGGCAGCCATGTGCGTGGTGGTGGTGGTGGCTGTGGCTATGTAAGGGGCAGCCATGTGCGTGGTGGTGGTGGTGGCTGTGGCTATGTAAGGGGCAGCCATGTGCGTGGTGGTGGTGGTGGCTGTGGCTATGTAAGGGGCAGCCATGTGCGTGGTGGTGGTGGTGGTGGCTGTGGCTATGTAAGGGGCAGCCATGTGCGTGGTGGTGGTGGTGGCTGTGGCTATGTAAGGGGCAGCCATGTGTGTGGTGGTGGTGGTGGCTGTGGCTATGTAAGGGGCAGACAGAATCAGTGATGCCAGATTACTGTGTGACAGGACACAGGTTAGGGCCTTTTCAGCGCAGTCAAATTCATACATAAAGAAAAAAGTCGTAATATTCTGGGAAAAAAAGGATCAGAACCTGAAAAAGGAACAAAGGTCCAAAACAATGAAACAGCAGCTAACTTCTTGGTATCCTGACAGCATTTTAGAAAGATGCTGTACTGGCAGCATCTACCCTCTACTTCAATTCTCTAATCCTGATTTTAAAAAAAAAAAAAGAAAGAAAGAAATTGTACTACCACTACAAAACAACCTCACACCAAACAACCCCATACTGGCAGACAGACACTGCAGCATGGGCAGCTGGTCTCCAAGCTGGACAGTGCCTGCAATTTTCTCTGATGTACCTTGTTACCAGACTACAACACCAAGACAAAAACAACAAACAAAACAAAACAAAAAAAAAAAACCCAACAAACAAAACAGCTGACATGTCACTGAAACGGACCAGAAATAATTGATAAAAGTTTCCATACTTTTGAAAGGAGAAAAAGTAAACAGAGAGAGAGAGTGACTTCCCTTAACTGCCTGAATTCCTGTAATGGAGCAGACGCTGCTCTGAACTTGGTAACCAACCAGCCCAGAGTTCTCTCTTACTTCGTTATGTGGCCCAGGGTCTGAACTTGGTAACCAACCAGCCCAGAGTTCTCTCTTACTTTGTTATGTGGCCCAGGGTCTGACTGGGAGCCAACCAGCCCAAAGTTCTCTCTTACTTCGTTATGTGGCCCAGTCCCAACTGGGAGCCAACCAGCCCAGAGTTCTCTCTTACTTCGTTATGTGGGCCCAGGGTCCGACTGGGAGCCAACCAGCCCAAAGTTCTCTCTTACTTCGTTATGTGGCCCAGGGTCTGAACTTGGTAACCAACCAGCCCAGAGTTCTCTCTTACTTCGTTATGTGGCCCAGGGTCCGACTGGGAGCCAACCAGCCCAAAGTTCTCTCTTACTTCGTTATGTGGCCCAGGGTCTGAACTTGGTAACCAACCAGCCCAGAGTTCTCTCTTACTTCGTTATGTGGCCCAAGGTCTGACTGGGAGCCAACCAGCCCAGAGTTCTCTCTTACTTCGTTATGTGGCCCAGGCTCTGACTGGGAACTGACTTTTCTGTATTTGGATGGGGAGGAGAGAGGCAGAGGGTGGGGTGATGGAAACTATGCAGTACTGATGAGAAGATACCAACATGCTCTCATCCAGGCTAACTTGATGACAATGTTTCCAACCTGACCCACTTTCTGTTTTTCATCTGAATACCCAGTCATGCTTTCATCACCCCTCTCTGTGCTCTTTCAGCTTAGAGTAATGCCATCACGATCACTGGCACCCAGAAAACTCTCTTCATCCCTGGCTGACTGGTTTCTTTTTGATGATTCATCTATAATCCTGTTATGCTAAAAAGACTGGAAGAGGATAGGCCATTATTCCTTCCCCTTTACAGTGAAATATAGCGAGAATCATCGTCCCCTCTGCTCCGTCTGTCAGACAACACACATACACATGCATCATCGCCAAACACATACACAAACGAAACGCATACACATGAAGGTACAAAGGAAAAAGAATAGTTTTCTTAACAGGCATTCCCATTACTGCATCTCACTGGAATGAATGCTGTAGAAAATGTGCACATGTGCAGATGTGAGCATATTTGCATGCGCCTGTACCCATACACTCCTAAATTATTTTCAATGCCCATGGTGTTCTATCGTCAATCTTTTGCTTTTTTCTGCTGAATATGTTAACTAGAAAGGCACTGTAGAGGGTGGAGAACGAATGAAGGCTTCACCCTTCAAAGTCTTCCTGTTTAGAGGACACCATAACCATGGTGGAGGAAATCATCCAGGCCCAGAGTTGATGACCACTATCATTGTGGCATGACCAACACTATCGCACTTAATTCACCTTCAGTGGCGCTTGATCAACCTTCAGTTGCATGTAACACAATAAATGATGATATTTTAAAATGACATTGACCATTTCACATCCCAGGTGACCTCACATCTATTGACACTTTGTTATGATTTCTGGTAAAAACGGTTTAAAAAACAGTTAAAGGTAAATATACAGAATACAGAAGGAATATCCAAGTATTCAGCATTTGACAGGGATCTGCTACACAGACCTGCCTCCAGATTAATGGAATCATCCCTGGGCCATATTCATCATTCCCCCAAGTGCCTTAAAATTCAGGTCATTGTTTTTGTGTAGGTCTGAACCAAGAGAAACCAACCAATCAAATCAACATGGGCAAAAGATTAGCCTCCACGTCAGAAGCAACAATCATTTTCTGGGCTAGAAACAGTGGCACATCATCTGTAGCAGGAAAATGACAAACCTGAACAACATGGCAACGGTAGATACAGCCGTGTAAGCTCCTTCTAGATCAGTTCTCGTATAATTCCACGGAAAAGAAATCCCACTGTGCGTTACAACAAAACCTCGATCATGTCTACAAATGAGGTAAACATCACCCTGTGAATGAAGGATCTCTCTACGAACAGCCAAAGACTGGCATAAGCAGACGCAGCTGGGAGACCTGGACAGTAGACTGCCAGAAAACACAGGTATTTATGCAGGTGTAACCACCTGAATGAAAAATGATTCTCCAAACTTTCAGATGTGGGGGTGAAGACAGGATGGGGGGGAGGAGAGGGAGACTCTTTTCATCTTCCAAAGATTTGTAAAATCAGGGGGGTGAGGGGGAACTGCGACCAGATAACATGCTGAACAAGCCCACAAAGAGAGATCTATTACCCAGTTCTGGATGTCTTGATCATTAATTACACTCATCAATCCAAAGCCACTTCTACTTGTTCTCCACAACAGACTCAAGCACTGAAGCACCTCAAGTCTTGTTCACTACATTTCTTGACACAGTCAAGGTCTCACCTACCAACAGCCCAACTACAGCATGCAGAGTGGAAGCAGTGAAAGGAAAGATGGTCCTGATGACAAGATCGGGGTTTGACCAATCTGAACAAATCAACTAGCGCTCCATTGTTCACGAGACGAAAATATAGCCGCCAAACTGAGAAAAACTTGGCCCTCACAGAGCTAATGGTGAAAACAGATTGCCAATAACTGGTTACTCAACCAAAAGAAAGACAAACAAACAAAACAAAGATGTAGAATTTTTTTCCTAGGACATCATTTTCGTAGGAAACAAGGGATAAGGCAAGCACAGACTACAGAGCTTTGGTAATATCTTGATGGAAAGCACACACAATGACCGAATGAAAATGCCAAAGGGTTTTTTTTTTTTTCCCCATCATTAAACTGAACACTATAAATTTTCACTGGACTGAATTTCCAGCTTCAGCCTGAAAAATGGCTCCCCTGTAACAGTTATTTCCTATACTATCAAAATTACAAAAAAAAAAAAAAAAAACAGCTGTTAAAAAAAAAAAAAAAGCCTATTACTGCAGTGCTGGGTCTTCAAAACGGACGTTCCTATCTAAACATACTCTCAGGGAACAAAGGCCACGATCTTCAAAATGGACGTTCCTATCTAAACATACTCTCAGGGCACAAACTTGACAAAGGCCAAAGATCTTCAAAACGGACGTTCCTATCTAAACATACTCTCAGGGAACAAAGGCCAACGATCTTCAAAATGGACGTTCCTATCTAAACATACTCTCAGGGAACAAAGGCCAAAGATCTTCAAAACGGACGTTCCTATCTAAACATACTCTCAGGGCACAAAGGCCAACGATCTTCAAAGGGACGTTCATATCTAAACATACTCTCACGGAACAAAGGCCAACGATCTTCAAAATGGACGTTCCTATCTAAACATACTCTCACGGAACAAAGGCAAACAAGGCCCCAATTATTATGACAATAGCTTTGCAACATCGCTTACAAAAAAAAAAAGACCCTGGGGGGTCTGGGTGTGAATGAGAGTGAGAGAGAGTGTGCGCATGCGTGTGTGTGTGTGTTTGTGTGTGTGTGTGATATGTGTGTGTGTATGCGCGCATGTGCATGCACGTATATGTGTGAATGTGCGCGCACACGCCTGCATATGACTGTATGGAGGGAAGGGAAAGAAGTGGACAAGGAGAAAAGGATGAAGGTGAGATGGGGCAGAGTGGGAGGGGGGCAGGATGGCAGAGGTCTGAAATGACGTCAAGAGGGCAATGAAGTGTTAATGAAGACATCAAGAGGGCAATAAAGTGTTGATGAAGCCCTTCACGGAGAGAGCAAGCAAACCAACACAAATTGTTTTCCACATCAACAGAACCATTTGGCAAACCCGTCTATGATCTGCTTTCGTCTCCCGAGAGAGGTTCCTGGGTAGATCCCATCCTTTCTCACGCAAACTACTTTTAAAGATATATGCATGCAAACCCATGGTTCATAGGAACAGAAGCAACCCACCCCCCATCCCCATTCTTTTTCCTCCCCTCAAAAAAAAAAAAAAAAAAGAAGAAGAAAAGGTAAAAAAGGAAAAGGAGAATGTTGGAAACCATGCATCTCTGTGGCCTGACCTGACCTGGCCAGACCCGACCCCCCACCCCCACCCTGCAATCCCTGCACGTGGCACCTGTCAACCCCAGGACAGCCCCACCCTAATCTGGTCAGCAGACAGTGGCTAAGTGCACAGCTCCGGAGGTGGCGGGCCCCAGTGTGGGTCTCTCTCTGTTCTGCAGGGATTACGGTGCACATTGACTGACTCTGCTGCCCTGGCTTCCTCCTCACTCCACTCTCTGGGGCTCTGCTCGCTCTTTCAGGTCACTGCTGATCAATACTCCGGCCGCCTTTCTTCCTTTTTTTTTTCTCTTTTTTTTTTCCCTGTCTGTCTCTGTGCCAGCCCTGTCAAGGTGAAGAGGAGGGTGGGTTTGATGGTGGAGGCAATCAGGAGGAGTGGGACGAGATGGCAATCGGCATGGGACAGTGGCGTGACTCTGGCTCTTGGCTGAAGCGTGCGTGCCATGTGCAATCGTGCGTGAGTAGGATCGAGTGTGTGTGTGTGTGTGTGTGTGTGTGTGTGTGTGTGTGTGTGTGTGTGTGTGTGTGTGTGTGTGTGCATGTGCAAGTGTTTCTTTATACATCCATTTTCAGCAGGACATCAAATGCAGCAACTGTCTGCAGAATGCATCAGCAACAGAACATAACTCAGTCACATTCAGCAGCTATGTATAAAATCAGCGACAGATAATAACAGTCCACAACAAAAATCTGAGTCTGATGACAGTTGTTCATGACATACATGCATGTCTTTCTGCACATTCTGTGTGTGTGTGTGTGTGTGTGAGGGGGGGGGGGGGGGGGGGGGGGGGGGGGAGACAGAGAGAGAGAGAGAGACAGAGAGAGAGACAGACAGACAGACAGATAGACTGAGAGTGAGAGAGACAGAGACAGAGAATGAATGTGTGTGTGTGTGTGTGTGTGTGTGTGTGTGTGTGTGTGTGTGTGTGTGTGTGTGTGTGCGCATGCGTGCGTCACACTCAATGTGTGTGTGTGTGTGTGTGTGTGTGTGTGTGTGTGTGTGTGTGTGTGTGTATCAGCATGTGTGTGTGTGTGTGTGTGTGTGTGTGTGTGTGTGTGTGTGTGTGTGTGTGTGTGTGGCGCATGGATGCGTGCATGCATTAAGTGCAATTTTCTCATTAAAAAAATCCTTTCCCTCTCTCTCTTTCTATGTATGTATGCACGCATATGTGTATTTGTAAGTTTGCGCATATGTGTGAGTACAGAGGGAGAGACAGAGGGCGAGAGTGAAATTTGGAAGGAGGAACTAACATGATAAAGGTCATAACTCTTAAACTAATAAGATATATTCACAATCTCTCTCCCTCCCTCTCTTATGCTCTAGCTCAGCCAGTTTCTTTTAGTTTTTTAAAAGAAAACAAAACAAAGCCGCATATCATTTTCAGAATTCTAAACGCCTGTATAGATCTATTCAAAACCCATGCTGACGATCATTTGTTCATTGTCATGATCCTCCACATCTTAAACATTGGGCATTGATCATCAGAAAGCTAACAGCAATAAACATGTTCTTCAAATTGAAAAAAAAAATTGTTAAGTTTAACTTTAGGTTAAAGCATACAAGTACACACGAACAAGCAGTGCATCACACTGGGCAACATGAAAAGAGTTGATCTGAAACATTTTCCCATTCGTATTGAGCACAGAAATAAGTTAAAAGCTAAACATGAAGCCAACAAATTATATGGCATGCCATAAAACCCGAAAGGATCCTTCAGCCCCGGGGTATGAAAGCATGTTGATGTCAAGAGTCTGCTGCTGTTATTACCCTGTTCAACATGCCAACATAAATAATGTCTGTAGACTTGGCATTTCAGTCCCTATAATCTGAACTATGTCTAATTTCAGCTTGAGAGAGAGAGAGAGAGAGAGAGAGAGAGAGAGAGAGAGAGAGAGAGAGAGAGAGAGAGAGAGAGAGAGAGAGAGAGAGAGAGAGGGCAGGAAAGACAGAGACAGAGAGAGAGAGAGAGAGAGAGAGACAGAGAGAGAGACAGAGTGTGTGTGTGTGTGTGTGTGTGTGTGTGTGTGTGTGTGTGTGTGTGTGTGTGTGTGTGTATGCGTACAAGTATGCATGTGCATGCGTGCGCACATTCGTGCATGCACTTGTGTATGTGTGTACACATGTACATGTTAGAGAGTGTGTGTGTGTGTCAGAGTGAGCGTGTGAATGTGCATCTGTGTGTGTGTGTGTGTGTGTGCTAGCATGCATGTGTGTGAGTTGGCGTGCGTGCATGCCTGTGTGTGTGTGTGTGTGCGTGTGTGTGTGTGTGTGTGTGTGAGAGAGAAGTTTTCTTGAGCACGCATCTGTGTGTGTGTGTGTGTGTGTGTGTGTGTGTGTGTGTGTGTGTGTGTGTGTGTGTGTGTGTGTGTGTGTGTGTGTGTGTGTGTGTGTGTGTGTGTGTGTGTGTGTGTGTGTGTGTCGATGTGTGAGAGTGTGTGTGTGTATGTGCACGTGTGAATGTGTGTGTGTGTGTATGCATGTGCATGTGCTAGTGTATGTGTGTGTTTACATGTGTCTGTTTCATTTCAGAATTTGGCCTTATAAACAGCTCACCCAAGGTTTCTTTCCTCACCTCAACAAAACATTACTTGGTTTTCAACAGAACATTTTAAATCTGGAAGTATCCTGACTGAAAAATCGTGCGCGTACACTTGTATCTTTGCTTTTTATCATAAATTTTCATTCTTTCCATTCTCTATTGAATGCGAGGACATTTCATTAAAAAATGTACTCACAACTTTGGCTAGGATGATGTTCAATAGTGAAGTTGAAGCATATTCTGAAATGAGGAACTCCAGATGTACTCTCATAAACTATAAATATCTGGCAGCTGTCCACAGCATCTCCAAACTGTCTGAAATGGAAATACCTCCCCCTCCCGTCCCCCATACAAACATATACACACAGATATGTAATCGAGAGATACAGGCTTTCTACTGAGGTCATATCTAATGTTTATATTCTCCTCCTCCATACAAACATATACACACAGATATGTTATCCAGGAGATGGAGGCTTTCTACCGAGGTCATATTTAATGTTCATCATTTCTATTATCATTTTCTTTGATAAACACTGTGTGATATCACATTTTTACCAACAGAAGTGAATGGTGGCAGAAAGAATGTTGGAGGGGACAGAACGTGAGACATGAGATGGACAGACAACAACAGATAAAGGTTTAAAGCAGAAATCATCTGCCTGTGATATCAAAAACTATCAAACTCATCAACAGGGAAAAATCAGAGACAGAGATGATGATGATGATGATGATGATGATGATGATGATCTTTATTTCCAAGGGTAACATAAGCAAACGCATGCTTTTTTTCATCCGGCCCTTGCCCCATTAAGGGGGGGGGGGGGGGGGGGGAGAGAGAGAGAGAGAGAGAGAGAGAGAGAGAGAGAGAGAGAGAGAGAGAGAGAGACAGACAGACAGACAGACAGACAGACAGACAGAAGAGGATGGAGGAAAGCAGTGAAGGGGGAGGAAAAGAGTAAAAAGGAGACAAGACAGAGAAAGATCTTGAGACCAGAAGTGAGACAGACATGGGGCAAGATGCAGATAAAAGTCAATTGTTGTTATGCAAGTATTTAAGGGGAAAAAAGGCCAAGACAGACATGGGGCAAGATGCAGATAAAAAGTCAATTGTTGTTATGAAAGTATTTAACTTAAGGGGAAGAAAGGCCAAGACTGACATGGGGCAAGAAGCAGATAAAAGTCAATTGTTGTTATGCAAGTATTTAAGGGGAAGAAATGTCAAGACTGACATGGGGCAGATGCAGACAAAAGTCAATTGTTGTTATGCGAGTATTTAAAGGGGGGGGGGGGGGGGGGGGGGGGGGAGGCCAGGACAGACATTGGGGCAAGATGCAGATAAATGTCAATTGTTGTTAACGCTAGTATTTAAGGGGAAAAAAGGGGCCAAGATAGACATGGGGCAAAATACAGATAAAAGTCAATTGTTTTTATGCAAGTATTTTAGGGGAAAAAAAAAGGCCAAGACCGACATGATGGAAAAAAAAAAAAAAAAAAGATCAAGAATTACGGGAAAGCCAAAGAGCATTTGATCATGGCTGTGGTGAGCTGTCCTTGTCAATTCTCTAGTCATAGTTCAGAACTCAGCACTGCTTTCTCTGAAGACTGGGAAAGTGGGACTGGGAGTGATCTCTTGTTTTATGTGGATGCAAGCCAGGAAAATTCATCTTTGATTACATCTGTCATTTATCTAGGTGCTTTCTAACACCCATTTTCACTGGCCATATTGTTATTCTTGACACCCAACATGATCAGTTCACCATTTCAGTTGGCCACTGAACACAAACATGAAAAACTTTGAAGAGATGATCATGCGTAGACGGACTAATGAAACAGAGATAGATCTAGTTGCAGAGTGAGATGACTGCAGGTGGAAACTTAAACAATCTTAAATAAATGTTAGAGAACCGCAAAAAAAAAAAAAAAAAAAGTGGAAAAAAACAAATCACAAGACAAAACACGATGCGTGTTTTGAGCTCTTAGCTCCTCTTCAGGCAAGATACAAAACAATTAGGACAACGAAATTGAACAAGTAATCATTTATCTTCAATCACTTCGGCGCAAGATATGCTGGATAGACCATGCCACGGCAACCATGCTGTTTAATAATCCTCTAACCCACTCTCCTTTCTCCCATACTACAACTGCTATTGCCATATTATCACCAGAAATGGTAGTAATCCTGTCTTTATTCATTTCTTCAATATTTTGATCATCATCATTACCATTATTTGTATTCCTATCAGTAATGTAATTATCATCATTTCTACCTCAACTCACACATCGTCTCACTTCTGACAGCCTGTTTTTTCATTCAACGCCTATCTTGCGCTGAAGTGTTTGAAGATAAGTGATTGCTAATTCATTTTCATTGTCCTAAATGTTTTGTATCTTGCCTGAAGAAGACCTAAGAGCTCGAAACGCGTTGTGTTTTGTTTTGTGCTTCATTTGTCCACGTTTTTTTTTTGGCAGTCTGCCAATAAAACAAAGTTTTCCATTCCTTTTTTGCCCTTGGATATAGCTTAATGTTAATTCTAAAATGTGCATCTTTGCTGCTCTAAAACAACAAAGCCTGTGATCTGTGTCCTTAGCATCATCTGAACTATAATTTCTCAAGAAAAACATATAAAACACAATCCTGGCTATACAGTACTATATTATTTGTCATCATGTATGTCTTTGCAACAATAGACTTTTGACTTCTAGTAAAATGAACCATTCTAAAATTCAACAACAACAACAACAACAACAACAACAAAAATGAACAGGTGTGCCCACCTTGTTAGCTCTGAACTGTGCTAATCCTCAGCTGCAGTCTTTGATGTTAATTTGTTCGACTTCAAATATGCCTTGGGGACTGAAACAATGGATTTAACTGGACAGATTTCAAATTGCCAAACCATTTATATAAAATTAAATACAGTGACCACTCAGCCAATGCACTCATCCTTGACATCACTTGACTTACAACATATCTAGACTACTAGAACATGAGATTCAGTTCCATCGATGACTTGACTCGATGCCAACGAGTGAGCAGTCTCCCATGTACTTCTTGTAAATGAAAATTACCCATGTAACTCCAAGTACATGAAAACCCCATTTCAAAACCAGCATGAAGAAAGAGTACTGAGCAACTAACACAGACAAGTGAAACCACTGTGAAATATTGAAACGGTCTAAATGAAACAGCCTTGATCTAGTCACACTGTGCTTTAACAGTTCACTGAATGCATCTACCACAACAGAGAATTTGCTGCTATGTAAGAGTGGCGGAAGGAAGGGGGAGGGGGGGGGGGGGGGGGGGGGGGGGGGGTGGCTGGCCAGGTCAGTGAAGAGCCAGATAAGCATGAAAGTGCAGAAAACTCTCAGGGTCTTACCAAGGCCAGGAGGTACAGGGGAACCACAAAGGGCCCTTTGGCTGGGTCATGGGGCAGTGCCCCTGTGGGGGTCAGGGGGCAACATTTCCTGTAGACTTTCTGCAATCTGTAAGCTTTGAACTGGCGTTCCCTGACACTTACCACTACTTTTGACAATAGAAATTTGCCAAGATTTCCTGTATATATATATATCTTAAGTCATGTGCTTGCTCATGTACACGCACACACAGACATATATACAAAACACATACACATGCCAATCCTATTACTGTCTTAAGCACATTTTCACTCTCCGACAGTAGCAAAACTGTATCTCTAAGCAGGGCCATCAGCATTTACCATAGGAAATCGGAATGCAAGAAAATATTCTATAATCTGCTGTTAAGAAAATAGGCCACTGGGGGGATATAACTACGAAAAAAAAAAAAAAAAATCCACACAAAGGTCCTGAAGTATGCTGACATGACAAAAGGCTGCACCAGCTGTCAATGTGATCTGATTACTTTGCAGGATGGGAAAAGTGACTGGTTGCACTTTTTCACAACACTCAAACAATGATCAAGCCCTGGAAGCATGCTTCACCTTATCAAAAGAGAGAGAGTGAGAGAGAGAGAGAGAGAGAGAGAGAGAGAGAGAGAGAGAGAGAGACAGAGACAGACAGAGAGAAAGAGAGAGAGAGAAACACAGTTGTTCTATTCAAGCCATCACAGTATGACAGTTTCTTGTGAGAACAGCAAAACAGCAATCTGATGCTGAGAATAGCAAAACAGCAATCTGATGCTGAGAACAGCAGCAAAACAGCAATCTGATGCTGAGAACAGCAAAACAGCAATCTGATGCTGAGAATAGCAAACTATTTTAAAATTCCAAACAGAATAATTGGCAGGATGGAGCACACACATACTCACACAGAGCAAAGGGGAGAGAGACAGAGACAGACAGAGAGAGAGAGGGGGTACGGAGAGAGGGAGGGGTTAAAGTGAAAAACTGACCATCCATGTTCCCCTTACCATCCCCTCAAAGTTTTATAATAAACAGCTTCTGGCATATGATCAATTCCCTGCTTTGCAAAGTAATGTTGTGTCAGCATTCTAGAAGTCCCACATAATGGCTGTTTGACATCCGATGTTTTTACTCTGCACCAGTCCGGCAAACTGCAGTACTCCAAGTAACCAGCAGTCGCAGCTTTCATATCTTGTAACTACTCCTCAAAATCTTTTTTTTTCCCTCACTTGATTCTATTTCAATGTAAATAAAGTTAAACACATCCCAGTTCCATTTGTATCAACAGACTCTAGTTACAGGGTCTAGGGCTCTGTTCCCACATAAGAAGAGCCCATTTTGAACGAGACCTTCAAGAGAGCCATTTTGAACTAGATCTTCAAGAAAGCCATTTTGAATGAGATCTTCAAGAGAGCCATTTTAAACAGGACTTCTCTTTGGCATTAAGTTCTGCATAGCCTCTCTGGATGAGACTGTGAACTGAGGCCCTGTACATGAATGCATAACTGAAAGAATCTCTTCGACATTAAGGTCTTAACAGACTCTCTGGATAAGACTGTGAACTGAGGCCCTGTACATGAATGCATAACTGAAAGAATCTCTTCGGCATTAAGGTCTTAACAGACTCTCTGGATAAGACTGTGAACTGAGGCCCTGTACATGAATGCATAACTGAAAGAATCTCTTCGACATTAAGGTCTTAACAGACTCTCTGGATAAGACTGTGAACTGAGGCCCTGTACATGAATGCATAACTGAAAGAATCTCTTCGACATTAAGGTCTTAACAGACTCTCTGGATAAGACTGTGAACTGAGGCCCTGTACATGAATGCATAACTGAAAGAATATCTTCGGCATTAAGGTCTTAACAGACTCTCTGGATAAGACTGTGAACTGAGGCCCTGTACATGAATGCATAATTGACAGAATCTGGCGCGCTCTTCATTTCCCATTTCATCCTTCTAACTTTTCACAGAGAAGGCTGTCATCTATTGGTGGGGTGGATGACATGTACATAAAACACATGCACACAGGTGTAGTACATAGTTACAGACCTGTCCACCCCAAAATAGTCTAAGGTGTACTTTCTCACAAAAACATGAGTACTTATGGAAAACACACACACACACACACACACACACACACACACAAAAAAAGGTGTATTTAATGTTCGTTTTGAAGCAGTTTCAATAAACACTAAAAAAAACTTACTTCATTATGCTATCAGTTTAGTCTCATTTTGCATTTTCACAAAACTAATAGGGTCAAGCCCTACTGACTACAAATGGCACTGAGTACAAACGGCAGAATGGATACACATGCACAGTCCCTATAAGTATCCGATAGTAAAGAGTCCACAGATTCAAAATTTAAACAATGTCCGATGTAGTGTACAAAATGAAACTTTGCTAGAATTCTTTTTGCTGGGCATATTTGTCATCTGAGAGGTTACTGTACTGTCATATTCTGTGTCAAATGGCATAGAAAATACACCAAAAGTGTATGGATAGGCAGAGGTGTAATTATCATCCCCAAATATGGAATGTGGGATCACACAAATGGTCCCATAGGACAAATCTCATTGGTAATGAATCTCCATGTTCTAGCTAAAAACCAAGCAAGGAAGAATGAAAGGCATGCTGTTTATCTGCAGTACATGTGGGATATGGACTGACCGAGAGTGAGGAAATAAGACGCGAAGAAAGGCAGGCAGGCTACCTACAGGCTATACATGTAAGACATGCAACTGATGGAGTGTGAGAAAGCAAGAAAGGAACAAAGAAAGACAGACTGCCAATTTGCTACACATGTAGGATACAGACTGATGAAATGTGAGGGATGCAGAGAGCACAGAACAGTCTGACTTCTTAGGACTGAAACAGACTAACATCCACCACCTAAAGACACACACACTGATTCTCTTCAATCACTGTTGACCATTCTCAATGACTGTGAAAGTGCTGAGCAAACGTGACCGTATTCATTGCTTGCGAGTGTATTCAATGACTGAGACTCTATCCAGCGACTACAACTTCTTTCAGTGATTGAGAATGCGTTCAGTGATTATAACTGTGCTAAATGATTGTGACTGCTCTAAAAAAAAAAAAAAAAAACTAAAAAAAGTTTTTCTGCTCATGTGGCGTGTGAATATGACTGATAGCGATAGGTCTCTGTCTACTCCCAATGATTACAGACAATTCAGTTGCCCATACGCCATCAACTTAATGGCTCAGAAAGCCATGTAAGCTGGCATTCACTTCAAACTTCAGAGGCAGTGAATGATATGATCAAGAATTGGTATGCCGGCTTCAAGATGACTGATAGATTCCGGATTTACCAAATGAGTTCACTAACCACGGTGGTCAGTACTGAACAATACTGACACAAAAAACAGACCCATGAACAGCAACTACACACCCACTTCTACAGTTTCATACAAAATTTGCTGTGATTTCAAGGAAGATCTACACATAAAGCTATGTTTGCGGATTGGAAAAAAAAATCTTGAATTTGAAAAGTTCAATATGTTTCTTGATTAAAAAAAGAAGTAACTGGGTTACAAAACGTCAATTCAACTTTGTCTGACACTTCTGAAAAATTAGCAGTTGAAAAAAATTCCATAGAAAAAAAAGAATTTAGTAGTTACAGGTTAGTTATAAATGGTGAAAACTTTAAGAGGAAAAAAAAGCTTATAACATAGCACACACTCAAGAATGAAATATCTAATCAAATGCACCCAAAGTACTGAGCAGGTCATCATACTACCTTTCCTCATCTTTATAAACCTGCATTAGTCCACACATCCATCTGTGCCCATTCTGAATAGACGGCAAAAATTAAAAATACATTCTTAGCTTCAAGTATTTATACCGCTTAGAAAAAAAAAATACAAAAAAGACAAACAGATGATAACCCCACCCTCACCTCACCCCCTCCCAAACCAATGGCCTGACCCACTGCCTTCAATCTAATGTGACACTACATCTTAGAATCACAGGTTTGTGTAAGTAAGTCACCCAAGTCCTCCTCTCACAGTTTAAAACTCAATTTCAATAAGTGTATCTTAACTGCCAGCACATCATTTACCACTTTCTTGGAGCTGATTAATGCATGCAATATACTGAAACAGATTACATGCACCCAGGTGACGTATGATCTAAATCCACTGTCCACAAATTCTAGAGTCTACAAATTGTATCAATCTGCATGATGATGTACACAAAACATACAATTTCATCTGCCCAAAACGCAATTTAGGAGAAGAATAAACAAAGGTACTTACTCAGAATGAGATTGGTGAGAACGCAGGCGAAAATATATATACACAATGCACGGACAGTGACAGGATAAATAAGTAAAAGTATCTGTAGTTTCTCTTGCCCACACAGTTTCCCACCCAGGGACAGTGATGGTCGAATCTCTCTGAAAAACAAAATAACAAAACACATAAATAACAGGTTACAAAACATTCTCTGTTCAAAGACGTTTTTTTTTTTAAAAAGGGTCAAAACTTACAAAAAATGGAAAGCATCTATGAGGAAAAAACTTAACTGTGCATATTTTCTGTCACACAATTACACACAGAAATGCTTAAACTTACAAACAATGGAACGTACCTTTGAAGAAAAAAAAAACTTTTCCATGAGTACCTCAGTTTCTCAAATTTTCCATTCATTCTTGTTGAAAGGCGTGTTCAGTCACCATCGTCACTTTGACTTTCATAAACTATATTGCATTTTAATAAACATTCTATACGTTTCATCAGAACTTGATTTAGAAAAAAAAAAGGAACACTTCAATACATACAAATCTAGGCAGTTATACACACTGAAACAAACAGAAAACATACCCTCACAAATATTAAATAATAATGGCCCTTTACTAAGTAAACATAAAGCTGATTTTGAAAAAAAAAACTACAAATGTTTAGAACTAAGTGTGCCAATCTCTGTCATGAAGAAATGATTCTAGACTGGCCAATGACTTTACAGCATGCAATGAACAGTTCTACATCAATGAACTGACAATGTTCGAACAGCTGTCCAACAAGGACAGGACTTTTCAGCTGTGCTATACAAAGAAATCATCTATCGACAGATTATCCATGCATAGCAGACGCAGGAGCTGCGTACCATGCAGCCATTCGACAATAAAATGACCGAACAACATTTGATGGTTGAAGATTGGGCTCTATGACAACTCACAGCAAGAACTGCCCTCTGAAAAATTTTAACGTAACTACTCCGACTTCTGCAAAATATTTGTGAACCTCAGTTCACTTAACAGACCACACATCAGGTCAGCTCCATCAGGGTGTTACCCCAAGGTGTACTTCTAAGGTTCAAACTCCATAACCAGCAGCAACACAATGCCAAATTACACTATGGAGAGGTGTAGGCTGTGGACACTGAATCAGACACCCTTCATTTAAATGCTGCTGCCCTGATTAGGCTTGTACTTTAAAAAGGAAAAAAAAGGCGCAATCTTTCACAAAATTTTAAGATCCACCTAAATTTCCAAAGTTGCTATGCTTCAAAGACTGCTTTTGAAGTCAAACTAAAAACAGCACCGTGCTGTCATTTCACAGCATGAGCTGTCCCATATGATCAATGACAGCAGGATTCACTCATCATAATGCTGGGTAAAGTTTCAAACTGAAAAGCTCCAGTAGTAGTTCTTTGCATCCAAGCGTGTAGCAACAACCACAAAATCTTGTTCTGTCTAATGGAACAACATCGAAATTGAAGGCCTTAGTCTATCTCAGTTTCTCCAAATTATTCCAAACCTGAAGGATATGAATGTGAAGGATATGAATCTGGTCAAATTGTAGTGTTCTTAAAAACATACACATTACATAAACACACACACTGACACAGACACACACACATGCATACACGCGCACATGCACACACACATACACATATGCGGCGCGCATGTAGACGTAAAGGGAAGAAAGGACTCCACACAGACAGACACTCACCGACACAATTGTCACAAAGGCTGCAGTGTGATGCTCTTGGAGGGCGAAACAGCTTGCAAGTAAAACAGTACTTGAGTTTGACCACCTGCCCTTTGATGACCACCTCCTTTGTTCGTGGGGGTGGTCTGTAAGTGCCTGGTGAACCAGCATTAGGCACCTCTGAAAGTGAAGAACAATCCACCGTCATTTCAAGTTGGTTCATCTCTTCAAGGGCTGATGAAAGGGTCCAAAAGTATGTCATGACTGTCTTGAATATGGAGGAAACAGAGGACTGAGTTATGAAGAAGCCAGTTCAAACAACTTTAAATACAATTTGAAAGAAATCTGAAAATGATCATTGTCACTTTACTTGGAATGGAATGCAACAGAAAGAATGACAAATCTGTCATGTTTCTTTTTCGTCTGTTTGTTACTTTGTTAACGCTAACTCTGTAAAGTGTGTGAAAGATCTGGAGCTGACCTCTCATTCTTCAAGCAGAAAAAGCACCAGGCTTATGCATCACTAATCTTTACCTTCATTATTTTCCTGTTAGGTCAAATGATCACTTTGATTCACAGTTACACACATCAAAATACTCAAATATTGTACTACAAATAGTTTTTCATTCAAAAATCAATATCAAAGCAATTTCTGTACAAGGTCAGAAAAACTGAGCTTGTTGTAACACACTCATCGTGTTATCAGTACTGCAAATCTCGTATACATGCACACTCAAAAATGTGGTTTTTGTGAGATGACGCGATTAGTTTCTTGGGAAGCTAATGGTAAACAGTGTCAATAAAAGCTGTATACTAATTTAAAGGGATATATGAACATACTTCTAGCAAAATCACAACCATTTCTCATCACTTACTTGCCAGGTACAACTAACAGATGCAAGCCCTGAAGTTTACAGGACTTAAGGAATGGCTTGCTGAAGCCCAAGTGGTGAACAAAACTCACCAATGAATAACATATTTGCATATTCTCTTACATGATCCAGAATTCTGACTGAATTCTCAGAAGCAAAATCTAACTTCTGCAACTATATTTTTCATAGACCTCACATCCAAAGCAGATCATTAAGCAAAATGTGAGCAAAAAAATGTCTGTAAGCTGAAAATGACATAAAATTTCACTGCCATCATCATTCTGAGGAACAGCTGCAACCTGCTGCAGCCAACTATCTTAAATTACAATCATTTGGCTTTGCAAAGAAAGCTCTCATTTATGCAACTTTTCTCTCAATTCTTCTTTTGGAGCCCTGTGTTTACTGGATTCCAAAGTACCTTCTCTTCTAGGCAGAAGCCATTCCAAAGCATTTAGTTCTGAGCTATGATAAAAGTAAAGTTACACAGATTCATTAAAGCACAACAGAAGTATGAAAACCATTTTCCATTCAACTACATTGGTAAACATCCATTCAATCACGATGATGACCAACTCATGGTGTGAGTGTATGTCAGGAACTTTTTT
>JADBJO010000999.1:202500-205000 GCA_016801955.1 Conus betulinus | reverse complement strand
AGACACTATTCAACAGAAGAAAACTAAGCAATTTCCAAGCACTTCAAATGTTACTTATGGAAATGACATAAAAAAAAGTTTCACTGGCTTTCTTTCGCTTCCAGTAGAATTCCAGTAGAATTCCATCTCTCCTAGTTTACTTCTTGCCATGCAAATATGGATAGTTGAATGATGTATTTTTTTGTCCAAGTGTACAGCAAAAGGTGTGTACATGTTGTTGCTTTGAAAGTTCTCTGACAAGGGCAGATCATAAATTGTTACAGAAGAACAGTAAAGACTACGCCGGCCATTCTTGATAGGTGCAGGGACCTGGTAATAAATCATCTGACATTCGCTTCATTCTTGCTTTCTTTTCTCATATTTCTGGCTGCTTTTCTCCCTTAGCATGTGACTTAACATCTGGATTCTAGTCTTTATCTTTTTTTTTCTTTTATTTTTCTTTATTTTAAACCTTCTCTGGAAAAATATACACAGTGACTGTTTTAAAAAACGCATGATACTAGGCAAAATGTTTAAAAGCTGTCCATACTCTGGGATGAAATAAGAAAGAATTTTGTTGACTGCATCTCCTGTCCAGTCAAAGCAGACTGGGTATGGCATCTCAAATCAAACAATGCTACTGTGTTTGTACAGCAGTGTTGCCATGGCTACAGTGCTGAGGTTCTGTGAGGGTTGATTTTTTTCATATCATGTGAGATCAGAAACTCAAACTCTGATGACAGAAGTTCTGACTTAATAGTTTACAAACTTTTGTGCTTGTTAATGCATCACCACACTTTCAAAAGGTGAGCATAGACATATAACACTATTATTAACAGTGTTTCAATGGGTGAACCTGATGCGCACAATGAAAATGTTGGATTGAATCTGAGCTCCAAAGCATAAGAATTAAAATATGTTCAAAATGTGTGTATCATCATGACATCAGAAGACCTAATTTTAATCAAGTTCACATGAGTGATAGCATGCATATAAGCATCTTGCAGACAATTTAATACAAATCCACCCTGTTCAGACTCTCTGAGATGAGTAAACCATCATCATGGATTATGTACCCATATGGCGGATGACAAGTATAGTGTCAAGTTTAGACATAATCCTTGAAGATGGAATGTGGCTGCCTATGTGGTGAGATTAAACACTGTTGGCTTGTGTTGCACATTTCAGCAAAAATCTTAGCAGTGGTGAACCTCAATTTCTAAATTTATAGGGTTCAAAGAGAGGGGGGAGAAAGAAGAAGAAGAAGAAGAAGAGAGAGAGAGAGAGAGAGAGAGAGAGAGAGAGAGAGAGAGAGAGAGAGAGAGAGAGAGAGAGAGGGAGAGGGAGAGAGAGAGTCTGAGATGCAGAGAGAGAGAGAGAGAGAGAGAGAGAGAGAGAGAGAGAGAGAGAGAGCATAATAATTGATGTTGCTGCTTATTATCTTATATGTGAAGTTAAACTGAGTGCAAGTCTTTTAACTGACTGATAATGAATGCTGAATAGTACTAAATAAAATCGTTATTGTATTAAGTGTTAAAGCAGGGTCATCGTTGTTACGTAAGTTTTAAAGCAGGGTAAACTTTCCTTTCCTACTACAGTTACGTGCGCTATGGATTTAGCCTACACCACAAAATCGAATAGAACGATTTACATACTGACCCTTTGAATTAGGTTTCCCTTAACTAAACATTTTTAAACACAGTTACACACATGATAGATTATGAATCACCGAATCAATGGTAGAGAGCGACTGTCCGACTCATGAGAATGATCTCAAAATCGATTGTGAAAATCAAAACGTGTCACTCAGTTCGTCAGTGTTGTTGTCAGTGTCATATTAGGGTTACTCACTCGAAACCGAAAAACAAGCCGCTGGTGACGATAATTAAGGTGCAAGTCAGGTAGAAAATGCCGGTCTGTCGAGCCATCATGATCCTCCCATTGCAATGGAACTTGTTCTTGCCTGGGAAAACCTCCCACTGACGCACCTTCTTTGCCATGGTGATAGTTGGCCTTTCGTCGCGCGGCTCCTCACTCTCAGGAAGCTTGGTCGGAGACCGTGTCGAAACTGCAGAATAAGAATAAGGTGTTTCTTTCATCAGCGACGACACACCCAGCCGCAGAATTTAAACCATACTCACGGTCAGACTGAAACATCCCAGCCTCCGTTACATTTTTGCACGAGCATACACTAAATTATCAATGTCTGTAAATAATTTTTGACTGCAAAGCGGATCACATTTGATCATCACTTCTGTCTCTAGGCCTTTGTTGATCATAATGATACCACATTGCGCGTGCGCACTGGCACATATTCCAATGAGGCACGGCAGTTTCGTAGATTATCCAAATCACAAGTAAAGTGTTGTTAGAGAAGCACCCATAATGAATCATTTAGACAAAATGAGGGTTTTTATTTGTGTATTTTAACCTTGTGGCTTGAAGTCATCGTGTAGACATGAACGTTACCGTTTTTATCATGTTTATGATGAGAGCGAGGTCACCAAAATCGAGGTCACAC
>JADBJO010000999.1:187500-197500 GCA_016801955.1 Conus betulinus | reverse complement strand
ATCGAAATACGGGTATGTCATCATGATCCATGGACTTTGATTTATCCCGTTAAGAGAGTTCCTACTTCATGTACAAGAAGAGGAATATTGAGCGAATCACTAGATCCGCGTTTTTATTTGCAGAGCGATATTGGGAAAGACAGACAAGTGTATTTACTGGATTCTCTTATAGTGTATAAAGTTAGAGTGATCATGTCTGCTAAAGGTAAAAAAACACCTTACATGGGTGTCAGGAGTGATGTTTTCGTTGTGAAATTTGGTGAATTTGTCGGCTTTTTGTGAACAATAGCGGTTATTGCCCTCCTGATGGGCGCTGCGCTTTTTGCGTCTGGTCTCATGTGACAAGAATCCAAAGTTGTAGTGAAACTTCACTTAGTTCAGTGGGTCTTTCCTCACCGTCACTGGAACTTCACCAGAAGCCTAGTTAACAAAAGAAGAAAAAAGAAACACTCGAAGGTGCTGGGGAGGACCCAGAGAAGCACTGTCTTCACCTGCCCTTTGAGCAGTCCTGTACCACACCATTGGAGGCCTGCGCTGTTTTGACGATGGGTACAGGCACACGCGCAGGACACTTTTGGCACCGTAAAAAACTGTTCTTAGCAAAAACTGGACACAAAAAAATAAAAAAAAAAACACCCGAAGGTGCTGGGGGAGGGCCCAGAGAGGCACTGTCTTCACCTGCCCTTTGAGCAGTCCTGTACCACCATTGGAGGCCTGCGCTGTTTTGACGATGGGTACAGGCACGCGCAGGACACTCCATTAAGATATCAAGGGACATAACTGCTCCTGAACAGAGGCAAATCAGACTACAGGATGCAACTCATAACAGCCTTAAAGTAGCATCCCCATGGGTGTACCAGCCCGTGTTTCATGACTGCAGAGCCCACCGGCGAAAAACACCACCCCCCTCCAGCTGTCGAGCACACCCCCCAGACCCAAACACCCCTGCCAAGGACAGATGAAGACAGTGCCACTCCAGACACAGCCAAGCTTTCGCCATACGGTCTTATGTGCCCTCAAGAGAGAATCCAAAGTTGTTGTCTTTCTCACTGTCAACGGGACTTTCCCTGTGGTCAGTGGGTCTTTCCTCACCGTCACTGGACCTTCACTTTCACAAGATTTATTTCTTGCAGTAATTTTGGAGTCAAGCACGGGCTTACCTGGGGATGCTTTTTAAAAAAAAACATTTTTATTATTCTGTTTTACCTTAATTTTCTTTATGGTAGTGCGTCTTTATTAATGACGGTAAGGAATGTGTGGTACAAAAACGTTAGTGCATCCTTGACGTCTGTATAATTATGAATTAGGCGGAGTGGGAAATGCTCAATTGAACTTTTTGGAAGAGCGGAGCTGGATGGTTGTGCAGCTTTAGGTGGCGGTTTGAAAGCCTGATGAACCTTGCAGAAAAGAGTGGACAAAGATCGTTAATGCCATAAAGTACCACTGAGGCTAGTACATGTATGGTCAATTAGTCGCAGTTGTCATCGTTATCCACGTTGGGCTTTGCTCTAACTGATGGAGTGCATGAAGTGAAGTGTAGCTGTCCATGCTTGTTGTTATCTTAACATACTCAATGTTAAAAGTCTTCCAGTAACAGAATATCTGAATGTTTGTAAACGATTTGGTCCATCTACTGTACACTGAAAAAGTCATGCCATTCGTATGTGGAGGATGGGTTTCTGTTTAAATTTCTGATTAGTAACAGGTTTGAGTGTGAAGTTCGTTGAAAATGCAGATACATTCGACAGTTTTAGTGTCTGCTCTGGGGCGAGTCATGTTAACAATGTATACAGTAATACACATTGTGTTAAGGTAATCAATGTCACGCCCAGATGTGTAGTCAGGAAGGGCACTATGATTGAATGTGATACCAGAATCTTATCTTGTTTTGCAAATGCTAAACACTTGTGCTGGATGGGAAGGTATGGGGTGTTTGAAAGGTAAGGAAACTTCTCAGAACTTTTTAAATAGATGATAAAAAAATTAAATGTCCGATTTTAAGTCCTGGAGAAAAGGGAATTTGTGAAGGCCAGAACAGATAATAACATAAAATGAATTAAGTTTACACACACACACACACACACACACACACACACACACACACACACACACACACACACACACACACACATCTCCGAAAAAAATAGTAAACCAGCAAAACAATTAATAACCGTCAAAGGTAGGGAATAGGACAGAATAATAACGAACATACAAAAAGATACATGGGCAAGTAAGTGAGCTCAAAACGGCAAATAATGATATTACGAAGAGGAGAAGTCAATGGTTTTCAGCGGTTGAACAAATGTGGAGAGTAGTATGTGTACAATTCACCTAAAAGCACGTTCAAGAAGTGTAGAGATTTTGTTTTTTTTAAAAAAAGTGGTGATAAAGAAAAAAATCGCAGGCCACCATTAGATTAGGTCATTGTCCCAGTGTTCAGAAGCTGGACAGGCCACCTTTAGCAATGAGAGATCAGGTCATTGTCCCAGTGTTCAGAAGCTGGACAGGCCACCTTTAGCAATGAGAGATCAGGTCATTGTCCCAGTGTTCAGAAGCTGGACAGGCCACCATTAGCAATGAGAGATCAGGTCATTATCCCAGTGTTTAGAAGCCGGACCAGCAGTTCTTGAAGTCCACAAACGACAGCGGCTGAGACAGTACTCTAAAAGTCCTGCTGTATTCTAAGGCATTTACTTTTTCCTTTTTTTCTCTCCCCCCCCCCCCCCTCCCCACTCCCCACCGCTAGTCCAACCCCCCTCTCTACAGTGAATGTAGCAGCAAAAAGAAGTTGTTGTTTGTTAAACAACAACGAATTACACACGGTCTGTCATCGCAGCCCTGGAAAGGATTGAACACAGCTACTGGGATTCCAGCCGTTGTGACAGTGAGACAGTCAGGGGCTTACAGAGTCCGATCCGGCTTGAGCATTGGATCTCTGCCGACCGTAACAGAATATCTGATAGCATCCAGGACCAGTGATGTGGAACATGGATCTCTAAGCAACATCATCCAAAGCTTTAGGAGAACCGCGGAGGAGAAGCAGACCATCACTTTGGCTTCCCTGATGACGTGGGTATCCAGATGAAAATAGCCACAGGTGTCAACATGGCTGGGTATCGCTCCGCTGCTCTGATATCCGGATTCCCAAACAGCGCTGTTTTGGTATGTGTGACCATTTCAGGCTGAAAACAGCGCTGTTTTGGTATGTATGACCATTTCAGGCTGAAAACAGCGCTGTTTTGGTATGTGTGACTATTTCAGGCTGAAAACAGCGCTGTTTTGGTATGTGTGACCATTTCAGGCTGAAAACAGCGCTGTTTTTGGTATGCGTGACCATTTCAGGCTGAAAACAGCGCTGTTTTGGTATGCGTGACCATTTCAGGCTGAAAACCAAAGAGGAGTGATGCCGTTACTCTCCACTTTTTCTGCTGTGCGGTAATGAAATGAGCGCTCTCTGTCACGTTATTCCGATCCTAAAGTCACCTCTGACGGCGGGGTAAGCCTCGCTAACAGCATCAAAATCAGCGCGTTGTTTGACTGAGATTTAACATGAAAGTGGGGATGATGGGTAGCTTACTTCCTGCCGTGACAGTCACAAGTACACTGACACGAGGTCAACCGACGCAGGCAGGTTAAACACTCGCCAATAACAGATCTCGATATCTCGCAATCAAAATGGTCCTAGATGCCAAAATGGCGATATCCAGATGTCCCTTAGACCTGCATTGTGCCAAAGAAAGTCAGGGGGAGAAGAGAGGAGGATGTGGCATCAAGCTACTGGTGTGCTCCAGTGACATCTTCAAGGTCTATTCAGATCACTGCTGCGTTGGAGAGCAGGAAAAAAAAATCAAGTGAGAAGAAACACAACAGGATGGAGGCTAAAGTAAAGCATAAAGAACCAATGCCGGCGTCTAAGGAAGTGGAGTGGAGTTATCATAATTCACGTAGTGGCAACACCAGATGTAGTTGTACAGCCCGATTCTGGAGCGGCGGACCTTGCCGCAGCTGCTGCAGTGAAAATCAGGTCTGTCTGTGAAAGTACTGACGCTGTCTTTGGTGTCGATGCTCTCTTCGTAACTGCCATTGCTACTTGCTCCTTTAGTCACTCATCCGCATACTAGCCTCAATGGCCTGTCTCCATTTTGCTGTGGTCAGCTGCCATGGCTTTCCAGTCTGAAGGGTTGACGTTCAGGCCTTCGTGTCTTGTTTGTAGACATCCTGTGGGCATAGTGTGGATCTTTCAACTTGTCCAGTGCCAATGGCCAACTCTCCATATAGCACATCCTTGAGGCTTTGACCATCATGCATTATGACAGCACGGCAGCCATCAAAAGCGGCGACATCGGGTGAGCAGCGCAAAATGGCTTGGCATTCCTACTCGGACCTTGTTAGGAAGCTTTCCAGTAATGCTCAGTGTTCTAAGACATTGGAGATAGGAATAACGGTATGCTGAACACAAATCTGGCACACCATCTTATCATTGATGGTCAGATTAGTGTTGCAAGCCGTTGACTTCGCTGTTGCTGCTTTGCTGATGTACTCGCTAGTTCAAATTCAAGAGAGGAGTTGCTAGACATGGTGGCACCACGTCGACGACTTTAACAGTGTGTTCACCAATGCCACATGCTTTATCAAGACTAACAGCACATGAAAACGAAATTTCCTACAAAGAAAGAACAAAAACAAACAAACAAACAAACAAGCAAACAACCCCCCACACGAATATGAAAACTGCACATGCAAGTTCATTTCTGAAAGTAAGCTCTGCAGGGACTTGCTTAAACATTTATTATTATCGGCCCATCAAAAGCAGAGAGGATATTTTTTGCCTTTTGCTGGATGGTGTACCACTGCGCGCAAGCCACTCCCTACTTCCTTTTGATTTGACCTGTCTTTTGTCCACTTCTTGTTCCGGGTTGGCTGTCTGGTTGCTATTGCCACTGATGATACCATCGAGCTGTCAAGTTTGAAGCACACACATACTGGTTAGCCCTCGGGCAAAGGCTACGTACAGGCAATAGGCCAACCATGCTGAACAGCGGACACTAGCAAACTGGCAAACGTTATAACTTGAAAGGCAGCCCCATCACTCGAACAATTCTGTCGATGTGTACGACAACTGAGGTACCTAAAAGTGAGTGGTGATCTGTGCCAGCAAACAGGACTCTGGCAAAAGCAAATTGTGGGGGAAAGTGAGGTGAGACACGTATCCTGTCCTTTCTTAATCAATGATGCCATGAAGACAGTAATGATACCTTGGGCAACCAACATGAATTGGGTGGGGAAAGAGACAAACAGCTCTTCAAAAACCCGTGGATTATATCAAGTGAATGTTCCATAAGGTTTAGACAGTCTTGCAGCTCCCAAGTCGAAGGCTGACTGCCAGAGACCAGTAGGTCTTCAAAGATGGTGGACAAAATCCTCTACTTCCGAGTCGATAGGCTGAAGCGAGAAAACGTGGCATCAAATGGAATAGTATGCTACAAATCTTCAGCTGATTTATACATTTATTTGTGATCAAAGTGTGGTAACACGATCCAGACAGTATTTACCACATGCTTGAATTGTCTGCAGAAAATGAGATCTCCTGACAACAGAGAAAACAGACATAAAGTTATGACGATATCGAACTGCTCGACGTAGGGGAAAAAAAAAAGCCTGGACACACGAGCTTGATGTGTAGATTGAGAATCAGGCTGTCTGGTCATAGAGTACCTGAGCTGTATTACCAGTACAGCTGAGGGATGATCCCAATAGATTGCCCAAGACATAAAGGAATAGAACAAATGCATACCTTCGTATCCTAAACATTGCGACCGCTGCCAGACCCCGTGGATCTGTAATTAGGGTAAGGTCAATGGCGTTTTCGATATTAACCCAATTTATGCTGAGTACCGTGATATATAACGTTTACATGCTACTGTTTTCATGATTGGTTTGTACTGATTTTGCACATCAAGACATTTCAAGAAGAAAGGGGAGGGAGTGGGAGGTGAGAGTGTATCAAAAAAAGTACATGGACAAGGAACCACAACATTTTTAAAAAAATAGCTGCAGTATCATTGGAGTAACTGAAAATAACTGAAAATGTACATATTTGTGGGAGGACGAAAGAGTCTGGTACAACCAGGTTAAACAAGAGGGAAATGCATTGACGTTGGGAGGCAAGAGGCGGTGGCACTGACTACAGATACTGAGAACGGAGGAAAAGTATCTTTGTCACTAATGGAGTTCCACTACGCACATTAAAGACATTCTCTACTTGGGATTAACCTGATTGCTGTCGGTCTGCCTGCTTTTCATGGGCTGGCTATCTGGTCGCCACACTTCGCTGCTAACAGTGTCAAAACCTCAAGTTTAAAACGTTTCGCGCAGTGATTTGCATACGGCCACAGGCTACGTGCAGGGAGCGGGCCGACCTCTCTAACACAGCGGACAACAACACACAGTGACACCATGTCACACATGGTAACCTTAGAGGGCAGCCTAGCCAGCTGAACAATCCCGCCGTGATTGACGGTGAATCTGAAGCGCAGACGTGATTAGAGGCCTGCGTAAGCAAACGAAAGTCTGACGCAGGCGAAGGATGAGAAAGCAATGCATGATACTTATCTTGTCCCCTCTGGACTTTTGCCTGATCTTAAAAAGGACAAGAAAACTGGAAGGGTTTTCAGATCTGGCGGCGACACATAAAAATAGGAGCTGTGTGTGTGATGGGAGTCGTAGATAGACGCTTCTCATTGGTCATTTACATTTTCTGCCAGTCTGGCAAACGGTATCCAAATAACGGAAAGGCACTAGCGCAGCGTATCTATGTAAATGAGAGGAAAAGAACTAAGTACTAGAAAGCTAAACACACATAGCATACAACATGGCGGCTGAATTACTGCTGGGAACGAATACAACATGTTTTCATATTTTACAACATTGTGGTATTACACATAAAAGAAAATCAACGAGATTTTAAGGAATACCACAATTAAGTTGTAAGAAACAAAGTCACAATGGATTATTACAAAGAAAAGAATGATCAATGAACCGGTTGGATCACGTAATAAATCTTTTGGTAGAAGAAAAATGGGATCCTGAAGAGATGTTGAAAGTCAGCATTGGAGTTATCGTGAATTATGCATCCGATGGGAAATTGCCGCCAGAACTGAAGACACGCTAAGGATTCAACTGACATGAATACATGTTGCGGAGCTTACACGTTCTGTAGGCACCAGAGGACAGAGGCTCAACACCCTCAGCACTTCTGGCCGTTCCAGGCTGTTGACAGGCAATGCTGGCATTGTTCCTCCTGGGCTGAAAACTGTAATGCCCACTCGCCTTGCAGCCATTGAATGAGTCGTTTGCTGATCTCCCATCAATGAAGTAAGACACTGCGAAGCCCTTTGCGAAAAAAAAAAGCTAGAAAAACACCAGGCGGTGGAAGAAATACTCCCTTACATATGCTTCTGAACAAGTTTACGAGACACCACCCTTCTCTCTCTCTCTCTCTCTCTCTCTCTCTCTCTCTCTCTCTCTCCCGTCCGACTCCGTGTGGCAGACAGAAGAAGCCCATTGTATATGTACAGTGGTGCATCACTTTCATGCATCGCGAGCAGGCCAGGGTCACCATAAACAAATATGTCAGCCACATACATTTTCAACGAGACTAGACTCTCTCTCTCTCTCTCTCTCTCTCTCTCTCTCTCTCTCTCTCTCTCTCTCTCTCTCTCTCAAACACACTGGGTTTTGTATACACCGGGGCACAAGTGACATTGTTGTTTGCTGTCCGCCAACTACTGGTGCGATGCGATGAGTAACACTATGAACGCCAGACTTGCTGCGTGGTTGTTACTGATGTCATGTCCTGTCTGTGAAGACTCCAGGGGAAGAAGAAAGGTCAGGTGCAGACAGCGAGGCGGGTAGAAGTGCAAAGCAAAGGACATACAAGAACTCCCGCATCCTTTGTGAAACAATCACAGGTACCTGACTTCAAGCCAGCATTGCTGCGGAACCTATTCACTCCCTTCGAAAATAAATATGTTCCTAGCTTACGAACATCCCTTACCCGGTCTTCGTACTCATGAATAGAGCACCTGAAAACCTAAATAAGATATGTATTCAAAATCGTCGTGGCCTTTTATCACGAACATTGTCACAGATTACACACACACACACACACACACACACACACACACACACACACACACACACAGAGAGAGAGAGAGAGAGGAGATGAGAGAGAGAGAGAGAGAGAGAGAGAGAGAGAGATTCGTATGACAGATTAAACTAAGTTGGGCGGGGAGAAGTCAATAGTGAGCAGAAAGAGCTGTATTCCCTCGGAGTTATGTGCCCTGGATTGTCTTCCCAAGGGAGCTGGAGTTACTCTAGCTGAGAAGTATTTCTCCCATTCCCTGATGTCTTTCTAGCTTTTTCTTTTCTCGAAAGGCTTCACGGTGTCTTACTTAGTTGGGAGATGAGCAAACGATTCATTAAATGGCAGCAGGGCGAGTGGGTTTTTAAAGTTTTTATTACGAAAAGAGTTCTCCATGAAAGTATATTCCTAGAACGTCCTTCAGCACATTTAACCTGGTTGCTGTGACCACTGTAGCCTTTCAAATGACCTGGGTCAGACGGAGGTCATGATTCAGTCATCTCTTGTTGCTGTGACCACTGTAGCCTTAAAATTGACCTGGGTCAGACGGAGGTCATGATTCAGTCACCTCTTGTTGCTGTGACCACTGTAGCCTTTCAACTGACCTGGGTCAGACGTAGGTCTTGATTCAGTCATCTCTTGTTGCTGTGACCACTGTAGCCTTTCAATTGACCTCATCTCTTGAAGCCCTAAAGAGACCACGACTTCACAGGTTATGGCCCTTTGAAACTAAGACACTCTGTTGAGTCTTACACGGAGGATATGAAAGGTAACCTGCTTGTCCACTCATCCTCCGTCACATCAACGAGGGAGCCCATCATCATTTCACTCCACCACGCCCTAGACCAGGGACAGTACCTGTACAATACAGGGGCAATGCAGTCTTTGGCAGGACCTTCAAAAGACAACCGCTGTACACGGGCAGAGCTTTTGGGAAGTCAACGAACACAGTGTACACTAGTTTCTGTTGGCTGCATCGTTCTGAAATCACCTAAATGAGAACACTCTGTCTCTCTCGAGAATCTTCCAGATCTGATCGATGCTACACTGAAACTCAGGGTGGACCCTCATTGCAGGAAGAACTGAAGCCTGATCAGCAGAAAAAAAAAATTAGGTGGTGACGACAATGTATGGGAATGAAACCAGGATATTTGTTACCATTTATTTTTTTTTATTTTCATGTCTCCTGAACTGTTCTCATGTGTCTGTCTGTTTGTTTTGTTTGTTTGTCTGATTGTCAGCAAGATCACTCAAATACCGCAGAAGCGATTTTAATCAAACTAGATTTAAAAAAAAAAAAAAAAAAAAAAGCCTTGTGGCAAACCTCTTGAATTTCGGTGCGGATCCGTGGTTTGGATCTGAGATAGGAAGATTCTGGATCTGTCACATTGTGGTGAAGGATTGCACTCTCCTGCCTGCCTTTCTAATTATTGTTATTGTCATTATTAATATATCATTATAATAATAATAATTATTATTATTTTCATTATATTTATTATTATTATCATTATTATTATTATCATTATTTAATTTTCATTATTATTATCATTATCATAATTATCATTATTATGAGAGAGACAGACAGAGAGACCTTGTTTTCCAATCTTTCTTTGTGATGGACACATGATTTAAATGCATACAACAACCTAAAACTTACTCTAGTTATGACAGGCAGACTATTCATCAGAGAGAGAGAGAGAGAGAGAGAGAGAGAGAGAGAGAGAGAGAGAGAGAGAGAGACAGAGAGAGAGAGAGACAGAGAGAGAGACAGACAGAGAGAGAGAGAGAGAGAGGAGAGAGAGAGAGAGAGAGCGCATAGCGATAACGATAACGATAACGATAACGATAACGATAACA
>JADBJO010000999.1:172500-182500 GCA_016801955.1 Conus betulinus | reverse complement strand
TTTAATGTATACATCATGTTGCGTGCAAAGAGAACTAATGCAGCAAACAAGGTCATTAAAGCTGGCATATTTTTGGACACATCATGAGGCACAACTCACTTCCAAAGAACATCTTCACTGGAACCATGGAGGGCAAGAAAGCAATAGGACGTCAGAGAAGATTCTGGACAGATGATATCAAAGAATGGTCAGCGAGGAATCTGACTGACTGCCTACGTATGACACACAAGATCGGAAAGCTTGGAGAGTCATGACACGCCAACCTCTGGACCACCCGGATGGCAGAAGGCAAGGCAATGTTGTTCACATTTCGTGGCTAAGACCACAGGTGCTCTGTGTATCTGCTAGGAGTGGTCGACAGGCGGATACGTTGTAAAAGGAAACGTAATGTGGGTTACAACCCTGCCTTGTATTCTCCGGCCAGAATACAACTCATTACCATCATCTGTGTCAACCTCATTCTCATTGATCATGACGGAAGAAAAGGAAGTGTCACAGTTTTGTGGCCCTTAATACCATGCTCATGTGATGACCTCAGTTTTGATTTCCTTTCCATGTCCTTGCCCTTTGGTGAGGACGGGTCAAGGTCGTTGATGTCGGTAAATTCACGGGGACTATTGTTGCTGCGTGGAGAGTCGACACCATCCGGTAATGGTCGCTGACTCACGCTGGCTCAGCGACTAATGCAAGGTTCACACTAGTCCTAGTCTTGGCAGGACTCAAATGTAGGTCTGAGTCCTGTTGGTTTTGACAAGTCGGATAACATTTCTGCTGGGGTCTTTTTTTAGTCTCCATTAGTTCTGTAGCTAGTCTGGCACCACTCGAGCCTGACTTAGAGGCCTTTGGACGGTTCAAATTTTGTCACGACCACTCCGACTATTTTTTTTTAGGTCACAGTCTCGATTAGCCTCGATTAGTCATGTGATTCCTATCTACACCTATGTAGTCCTGTCTATTCCTATCTATTATTAACTAATCGGTTGAAAAAGTTAACACTCGTCTGCACTAGTTTCATAAATAAGGAAGCCGGACGTTGTTTTGGAATACTCAAACCAGTGCAGACGAACTGTGACCAAAGGCGCCAAGCGGTAGACTAGTGTGGACCAATCAGGACCCGTCATGACTTTGAATCGAATTGTGGCGGGAAAAAAAAACCGACCCGAGAAAACAAGTTAGGACTGGTTCTGACCGATTCAAACTGCACGCGCGTTATCGAACCTTCCTGCGAGGGGCATGAAAAGAGGCGGGGACATACTGCGTTTATTATCATCATTCTTCTATATCGACAGGGGGGGGGGAGTCCCAGCTGCAAGCGGCGTCAGTCGACACTGGTTTTAATAGTCGGGAGACACTTCCTGTACAGGACTACATGGAAACCGATCATGACCATCATTTTCTGAGTCGAGCGAGATCAACCCGAGTCGGGCCACGATATGGCATAGTGTGAACCTTGCATAAACAATTATTGTTGTCAGCAGGAGGCTCAGTAGGTGTTTTTTTTGTTGTCAGCAGCAGGCTCAGTAGGTGGTTTATTGTTGTCAGCAGCAGGCTCAGTAGGTGGTTTATTGTTGCCAGCGGCAGGCCCAGTAAGTGGTTTATTGTTTGTCAGGAGGAGGCTGGTACGTGGTTTATTGTTGTCAGCAGGAGGCTCGGTAGGTTGTTTACTGTTGTAAGCAGGAGGCTCAGTAGGTGGTTTATTGTTGTCAGCAGGAGGCTCGGTAGGTTGTTTATTGTCGTCAGCAGGAGGCTTGGTAGATGGTTCATTGTTGTCGGCAGGAGGCTGAGTAGGTGGTTCATTGTTGTCAGCTGAAGGCTTGGTAGGTGGTTTATTGTTGTCAGGATGCTTGTAGGTGGTTTCTTGTTGTCAGGATGCTTAGTAGGTGGTTTGTTGTTGTCAGCAGGAGGCTCAGTAGGTGGTTTATGTTTAGCAGCAGGCTCAGTAGGTGGTTTATTGTTGTTAGCAGGAGGCTCAGTAGGTGGTTTCTTGTTGTCAGCAGGAGGCTTAATAGGTGTTTTATTGTTGTCAGCAGGAGGCTCAGTAGGTGGTGTTTATGTTGTCAGCAGGGAGGCTCAGTAGGTGGTGTCCTGCGTAATGTCGGATGGAAACGAGGACAACGCCACTTAAGTGTCGCAGCAAGGTGCAGTATGTGTCTCTTCAGGACAATGCCACCAAAGTGACACAGCAAGGTGCAGTATGTGTCTCTTCAGGACAATGCCACCAAAGTGACACAGCAAGGTGCAGTATGTGTCTCTTCAGGACAATGCCACCAAAGTGACACAGCAAGGTGCAGTATGTATGTGTCTCTTCAGGACAATGCCACCAAAGTGACACAGCAAGGTGCAGTATGTGTCTCTTCAGGACAATGCCACCAAAGTGACACAGCAAGGTGCAGTATGTGTCTCTTCAGGACAATGCCACCAAAGTGACACAGCAAGGTGCAGTATGTGTCTCTTCAGGACAATGCCACCAAAGTGACACAGCAAGGTGCAGTATGTGTCTCTTCAGGACAATGCCACCAAAGTGACACAGCAAGGGTGCAGTATGTGTCTCTTCAGGACAATGCCACCAAAAGTGACACAGCAAGGTGCAGTATGTGTCTCTTCAGGACAATGCCACCAAAGTGACACAGCGAGGTGCAGTATGTGTCTCTTCTGGTGGGTTGCCTCATGGTGATCTGAAATCGACTTGCTCCCCGAAGACACTGGCACCGGTGCGAAGACAGGACGTTTCTGGGTGGAGGTGTGCATGGGGTGGTGGGAATAAGCAGCGTGGAAGCGACACTGCAAAAAGGAGGATGCCAGAGGCGACAGAACGTCATGGAAATTGTTTTCGGCACATTTTGATCTGCCGAGTTATAGTCGATGAAAATCGTCAGTTTGTTCTTCATGCTGTTACCAATGTTCTCAGGAAAGGAGGAATCGGAGGAAAAAGGGGGCCCATCCTTGCAGGACTCCATTCCATGCAGCGTCTGTGGACGACTTTGTGCCTCAAGAATTGGTCTTCATTCCCACGTGAGAACTCACATCAGCAGATGACCTGCTGCCTACTCATCCGTTGGACATGACGGGAAAATCCATTCATTCATTTATTCATTCATTCATTACCACAATTTCATTTTTACAGCCGTGATTATTCTGACCATTGGGTGTACGTTTAGGCGCAACGCTGCAATACAAAGCAGCGGTTTAATCTCTCTCTCTCTCTCTCTCTCTCTCTCTCTCTCTCTCTCTCTCTCTCTCTCTCTCTCTCTCTCTCTCTCCCCCCCGCACTTCCCCAGCAGACCGTTAATTAATTAATAAATTCGAATTAATTTGGGTTGCAATAACATATTCCTGTCTGCGCTTGAGTGAATAGTAAATATACATGACTACATCTCGTATAACACTTGCACTTTTGCTTCAGAATGAATGTTTGCCTAGTACTTCAAATGACTGATTGTCATTCGAGTATTCGGCCATATGTTTGTTTCTGATTAATCTATGACCTTCACAACGTAACAGAGAACGAAGCTCGTCTCGTATATTCTGACAAAACGTCTGTTTATCTTCATATCATTCATACTAAGTCTAAGCCTTGTGAACGATGAACTAATAGGTTCGTGAGCTTGTGTGTGTATGTGTGTGTGTGTGTGTGTGTGTGTGTGTGTGTGTGTATGTGTGCGTGCGTGCGTGCGTGCGTGGTGCGCGCGCGCGCGTGCGTTTTTATGTGTGAAAGAAGGACTGAGAGAGAGAGAGAGAGAGAGAGAGAGAGAGAGAGAGAGAGAGAGTATATCTCTTTGTGTGGTTTGTTAAAGAATGTTGACCTACATCTCTCGGCATCTTCGTCCCTTTGCTAGACATTTCCGCTGTTGACGCTCTGTTGATAAACATTCCAGGGACCCCTTTCGACATGTACATTCTGATGATCACATGTGGTGATATAAACATTCCAGGGACCCCCTTTCGACATGTGCATTCTGATGATCACGTGATATAAACATTCCAGGGCCCCCTTTCGACATGTGCATTCTGATGATCACATGTGGTGATATAAACATTCCAGGGCCCCCTTTCGACATGTGCATTCTGATGATCACATGTGGTGATATAAACATTCCAGGCGACATGTGCATTCTGATGATCACATGTGGTGATATAAACATTCCAGACGACATGTGCATTCTGATGATCACATGTGGTGATATAAACATTCCAGACGACGACATGTGCATTCTGATGATCACATGTGGTGATATAAACATTCCAGGCGACATGTGCATTCTGATGATCACATGTGGTGATATAAAACATTCCAGGCGACATGTGCATTCTGATGATCACATGTGGTGATATAAACATTCCAGGCGACATCTGCATTCTGATGATCACATGTGATGATATAAACATTCCAGGCGACATGTGCAATCTGATGATCACATGTGATGATATAAACATTCCAGGCGACATGTACATTGTGATGATCACATGTGGCGATATAAACATTCCAGGGGCCTCTTTTGACATGTGCATTCTGATGATCACATGTGATATGAACATTCCAGGCGACATGTACATTGTGGTGATCACATGTGATATAAACATTCCAGGCATTATGTACATTCTGATGATCACATGTGATATAAACATTCCAGGCGTTATGTACATTGTGATGATCACATGTGGCGATATAAACATTCCGGGGGCCTCTTTCGACATGTACATTGTGATGATCACATGTGATATAAACATTCCAGGGGCCTCTTTCGACATGTACATTGTGATGGTCACATGTGATATAAACATTCCAGGCGACATGTACATTGTGATGATCACATGTGATATAAACATTCCAGGTGCAACTGGCTCAGTGACGGACAACACGTGCCATGCACGCGGCTATGGGAATGAATGAGTAGGCTACATCCTCAAGGGAGCGTGCGTTGCTGTAAGGTTACGGTCAGCTGTCAGCGTAAGGGACGCACACACGTTGCCTTTACGCTGGAGAAAGCCGCTGGCTCAGCGGTGTTGACAACTTTCCGGGAATCCCACCAACTGGTTTTTAGTCACCAGACGAAAATCTACGGTCCTGCGAACTGATTGTGAAGGTTTTGATGTTTACATGTAGATTCCCTCAGCTTCGATCCTATTTCTTCCTGCCTTCTGCTCCATCCCCAACCCCATCCCCATCTTCCTTTTCCTTTTTTGTCTGTAACGTATACAGACCTTTGCTAAGTCGTAATGACGGAGGAACTGTTTGCTTGCACTTGTTTTCCTTTAATACTTGTTCAGTCCGCAAAAGATCAGATTTTGCCTGCGAAGCTCAAACCAAACATGGTATCCAGTGATAGGGTTGGAATGTGTGTAAACACCGGAAAATATTTCACACATACATACATGTAAGAAAACCAGTAGGAGAAACGACAACGACAAACACACACACACACACACACACACACACACACACACACACACACACACACACACACACACACACACAAAGTATCACTTGCCAATGGAAGTACCATGGGATACAAAAATAGGTCGAATAGGTCGATCAAATTAACAAACAAATTGATTTGAGTTTTTCGTTGACATCAGAGAGTGGTTTATTGCATTAAGGACAACGCAAAGACTGTGGACCAACGTACATCATTTCCAGGAAGAATTCAGAGCAGTGACCTGGCAGCGAGATGTGTGACGAACTGGAATCATGCAGAATCCCGGCATCGTAAGAGTCCATGTGTGCTGCCCATCTTGACGAGTTGCCGCTCTGGTGGAAAGATAGCTACCTCCATCTCACCCCTTCTCTCTCTCTCTCTCTCTCTCTCTCTCTCTCTCTCTCTCTCTCTCTCTCTCTCTCTCTCTCTCTCTGGGATGGTCATCTCCATCTGCCATACATCCAGAGTTGTGTGTGTGGACGTTAAAGCCGAAGTAACGAGCGGTGGGTAACTGGGTGGCTCCGTGGTAGAAAAACACTCAGTTTTTGGTCACATGTGACACTGTCGAATCCCGCTATCACCAATGACCTGAGCGAACCCACCAAACCAGACCAAAACTGACATTTTGTTGCCCATTTCAAAGTGTTGTGTTCTGATGGAGTGAGTGAAGTGTCAATCAACCCCTCTCCTCCCTCCCCCCCCCCCCCCCCCCCCCCCCACTTCATCCCTCTACACTCATTTACCAGGGATGGTCTCCCACATATGCTGTATCACCACAAGTGAACGTCTTTGACCTCTCCTCAAGGGGCCACAGTTCCATCAGCAAGAACTGAGGAGCAATACAGGGATTTTATCTTCCTAAGAATGCCCACAGAGTAAAACCGCCTGATGGATGGCATTATCCCCCACAGCAGAAGACTACCATCGCCTTCTCTTACGTGCAAGGCAGAGTCCGTCTATTCACCTTCCACACACTGCCTACACTCCACCGTTTCTACCCCACCCCTGTCCTTCATTGTTTTTGTCCTATCAGTCGACCCCCTTGAAGTGGGAACTAATCCCATGTTGTGTAAAGCCACGCTGTGTTCATAACCATCATGGGTCACACAACTGGCTTCCAACGGACATCGTAGGCGGCGATTCAGATCCTGCAGCAGAAGCATGAACGCGGCTAATGAAGAAGGAGGAAGAAAACAAAGCAATAATTCAGGAGCTGACTTGACAAAAGACGAGCATTTGTATCACCACTATGGTATTTATCTGAGGTAGTTTATGGTCCTTTATGCCCCCCCCCCCCCCCCCCCCCCCCACACACACACACTCCAAAAGAAGCTAAGCAGTCTTCGTTTGTCGCGGCCAGTGCTCTCTCTCTCTCTCTCTCTCTCTCTCTCTCTCTCTCTCTCTCTCTCTCTCTCTCTCCACAGCTGTATTGCGGACACTGTTGACGTTGCGTTTGTATCTTCATGCTGGCGACGCTGCATCACGTTGCTGTAATTATCTGCCGCCTGGGTCTGTCAGGTAGTCTTTACCTTCTGATCCAAGTCTTGAAGCAGAAGCTATGGTAACTGCCAGGAGCACTAATGCCACTTTTGGTTGATTGCTCCCCACCCCCCTCCTTCCACCTTCCTCCACCCCATCCCTCTCCTTTCCTGGTTATCCCCATCTGCCATACACTTGGTGGTGTTGACGTTAAACCTGAATTAATGACCGGAGTGTGTCGGGGTGGCTCAGTGGAAAAGCACCAAGTTTGTAGTCACATGCTGCAGTGTTGAATCCACTGACGTCAATTATTTGAAAACTAAACAAAAAAAAACTGACATTTTTGATGCCCATCTGAAGATGCTGTCGTTCTGGTGGACTTGGTGTAGTATCATACTGCCCCCCCCCCCCCCCCCCACACACACACACACACACACACACTCCCTTCTCCAGGGGACGTTTGTCCGCGTCTGTTATGTCGGCTTAGGTGGACTTCACGGAATCCTCTTCAAAGACACACATTCAGCTGTAGCTAAGGGTTCGCTGATGCACCAACAAGGACTGAGCAATAGCGGGACTCCTTACTAAGACCACCCCTGGCGTAGACCTTCCTGACTGACCACATTGCCCTGTAGCAGACTACCATCGCCTTCTCTTTGGTGCTAAGGAGAGTCGGGATGGTCACCTCTTATTCCTAGTTCTCATCCACCTTGTTCCTACCTCTCCTTCTCACACAATTCCCATTGATTTTGTTCTACCAGTCAAACCCCTTCTAGACCAGATGAAATCCTATGTACTGTGCACCCAAGCTCTGTTCATAGCCATTTTGAGTCATACAACTAGCTTCCAGCTGACATCTTCAGGGCGATTCAGATGCAGATGCAGAAGCACAAATGCGGCTAACAGATAAGTAGAAACAAGACAAAGCAATAATTAATGAGCTAACAAGGACGAAAGGACTCAATTAACATTACAGCCATGACAGTTACTCGCTGTTTTTTTCTCCCCGGGAAGCTAAGCAGTCTTCATTTGTTGTGGTCAATGCTCCCTCCCTCCCTCCCCCCCCCCTCTCTCTCTCTCTCTCTCTCTCTCCACAGCCAGTTAGCGGACACTGTTGACGTCACGTTTGTACCCTGATACTGACGATGCTACATCACGTTGTGTTAATTATCAATTTCACCGACTGGCGTTTGTCAGGTAGCCTTTACCTTCTGATCTGAGTCTAGCAGCAGAAGCCACGGTAATTGTCAGAGCACTAATGCCACTGTTGGTTGATGATGACGTTCTTCACCTCCACATGCTGAGGTCCAGATGTCTTGGCCACAAGTGTTAACGGGGTGCAGGACTATGGAGCCGTAATTATCACCTCGTGTTGATCCTTGCTTCCCCCCTGAGTCACGTTTGTCGAAGCTGATATTGACGTCATCTCCAGCCTGTTCCCTCGTTCTCGTCAGTGTGAACACCTTACAGAATTGAATGGTTTCACAACAGGGGTGAATGACAGTGGGGTGTATTATTGATAGGCTCATTGTGAACACCTTACAGCATTGACCATTTCACAACAGGGGTGGATGAGAGTGGGGTGTATTAATGACAGGCTCAGAAGCAAAACGTCAAGTTTGTGGTCGCATGTGGCGGCGTCAAATTTCACTGACACATATGATCTAAAAATGAGCAAACAAGTAAACAGGACTGGCATTTTTCCTGGCCGATCTGAAGGTGTTGTCATTCTAATAGAGTCGGTGTAGTGTTAGACAGCCCCCTTCCCCTCACTCTCCCGGGATGGTTGTTCACGTCTGCTATATCGCCTCAGGTGGAAGTTAGTGGACCTTCAAAGACGTGCATTTCACTATTAGCCGAGGGTTTACCGTTCCACCCATAAGAACTGAGCAACACAGGGATGCCTTCTTTCTGAGAGCAGCCTTAGGGTAGAACAGCCTGACTGACCCCACCATCTGCAGCACACTGCTGACTGACCCCACCATCCTGCAGCACACTGCCCGACTGACCCCACCATCCTGCAGCACACTGCCTGACTGATCCCACCATCCTGCAGCACACTGCCTGACTGACCCCCACCATCCTGCAGCACACTGCCTGACTGACCCCACCATCCTGCAGCGCACTGCCTGACTGACCCCACCATCCTGCAGCGCACTGCCTGACTGACCCCACCATCCTGCAGCACACTGCCTGACTGACCCCATCATCCTGCAGCACGCTGCCTGACTGACCCCACCATCCTGCAGCACGCTGCCTGACTGACCCCACCATCCTGCAGCACGCTGCCATCGCCTTCTCTCTGGGTTCTGGGTTGTTTGGGGTTGACCACCTCCCATCCCTAATCCCCATCCACCTTGTTCCTACCTCTCCCTCCCACAGATCTCGCCTTGACTTGTCCCATCAGTCGAACCCCTTATAAACCATATTAACCCTGCGCACTGTACACCCAAGTTGTGTTCATAGTCATTTGGAATCACACAACTGCCTTCCAGTTGACAGTTTTGGAGCGATTCAGATCCTGAAGCACTGCGGCTAATAGAGAAGGGTAAAGAAAACAAAACAATGATTCACGAGCTAACAAGGACCAAGGGATATATTAGTATTGCAACCGTGTCAGTGACTGGGATAATTTATGGTCCTTGCTGGGTTTTTCCCCCAAAGAAGACACGCATTTTTCATTTCCTGCGGTCAATGCTCTCTCTCTCTCTCTCTCTCTCTCTCTCTCTCTCTCTCTCTCTCTCTCTCTCTCTCTGTCTTTCCACAGCCAGTTTGCGAACACCATTGACGTCACGTTTGTATCCTGATGCAGACGATGCCACATCACGTTGCTCTAATAATGACTACTGCCGACTGGCGTTTGTCAGGTGCTCTTTACCTCTATCTGAGTCTGGAAGCAGAAGCCACGGTAACTACCAGAGCACTAATGCCACTGTTGGTTGATGATGACGTTCTTCACCTCCAAGTGCTGAGGTCCAGATGTTGTGGCCAGAAATGTTAAGATGGCAGTGATAATCTGATGCCAATTACTCTTGGAATGAGCTGCTTATCTTTGAGGGTTTTGCCAGCAGTCGTTGAGTGACACTCATCACCATATGTCAGTT
>JADBJO010000999.1:165000-167500 GCA_016801955.1 Conus betulinus | reverse complement strand
AAGAAAACAAAGAAAGATAGAAAGAAGAAGAAGAAGAAGAAGAAAGAAGAAGAAAAAAAGGAGGAGGAGGAGGAGGAGGAGGAGGAGGAGGAGGAGGAGGGAGGAGGGAGGAGGGAGGGAGGAGGAGAGGAGAGAGAAGAAGAAGAAGAAGAAGAAGAAGAAGAAGAGAAGAAGAAGAAGAAAAGACAAACAACAACAACAACAACAAGAAGCGTGGATAAGCAATTCTTCAGTCATGGTAAAAAAGAAAAAGAAACTTAGCAGAAGCGTGGATTAACCCAGCCGTTGTCTGGTCCTAAGTCCAGAATGAGAAATGGGGAAGGTTGTGCGTTGGGCTAGCAACCCGCCACGTAAAAAAAGCTTTCTACAGAAACACCAACAAGATCCAATCAAACAGCTGAGACTAATTTGGTGAGAATAATCTGTAAGCATAAATATATGGGCACACATATGTGCATGTCTATATACATGAAGATGAGTGAATACAAATGTATGTGTGTGTGTAAAAAAAAAAAAAAAAAAAAAATCCAATCAAAGCTCGGGGGACGAGCTCAGGGCAGATGCAGCAATGCATTGTATGACGAGTAGGAGTGAAAGCCGAAAGAAGCTTCTGCTCCGACAATGTCCTTAGCGAATCCCAAACAAGAGGTGAGAGTGGGAGCCTGGAATGTGCGAACGCTGTATGAAGCTGGAAGACTGCACAGACGGTGAAAGAGATGAAGTATAGACTGAACATCCGAGGAATCAGTGAGATGAGGTGGACAGACTCAGGCATCATGACCCTTGGCTCAGGAGAGACAGTATGTTATTCTGGTCGCACCGACGGGCAACATCAAGAGGGAATGGGTATCATCATGATAAGGAGGCCAGGAAGAGCTTAATGGGATGGGAGCCAGTCAACTCAAGAATCATCACAGCCAGATTCTTCTCCAAGTATACCAAGACCACCATCATACAGTGTTACGCACCGACAGAGCAAGCCACGGAGGAGGAAAAAGACCTGTTCTACAACATCCTACAGGAACAGATAGACAAGACACCACAGCATGACATCCTACTTCTTATGGGAGACTTCAATGCGAAAGTCGGAGCGGAGAACACCGGGTATGAGACTTGCATGGGACAAGAGGGAGTGGGAGACAGAAATGACAATGGACAGCGTTTGCAGATGCGTGTCTTGAAAATGGTCTGGTGATAGGTGGTACCATCTTCCAACACAAAAACCATCCATAAACTGACATGGGTATCACCAGATGGAAGAACCAGTAACCAGATAGACCACATTGTCATCAACCAGAAGTGGAGGAGCTCCATGAAGGACGTAAGAGCCTTTCGAGGAGCTGACGCTAGCAGTGATCACCATCTTGTGCTATGCAGACTCCAGCTGAAGCTCAAGAGAACACAAAAAAGAAAAGTGAACAACTCTTTGACTCGAGGAAACTGACCAGTGAGGCGGTGAAAAGCCAGTTTACCATTGATTGAACTTTCCAATAGATTCCAAGTCCTGGACAGCACACCAGCAGATGACATCAACGCTCTGTGCGACAATGTACAGAAAGCTTTCATAGACATCAGCAGCAAGGCCGTGCTGGGCTACAGAAGAAGAGAGAGGAAGGAATGGATATCAGACACCACATGGCAACTCATAGAGGAGAGAAAGATCGCAAAAAAACTCGGCACGCTCACTGGAACAGAAGATGAGAGACAAACATCCGCCGAAACGTACAAAGAGAAAAACAAAGAAGTGAAGAAGAGCACAAGGAGAGACAAGCGACAGTTTGCAGACAACTTTAGCAGCAGAGGCCCAAGCTGCAGCAGAGAAAGGAGACTCCAGGACCGTCTATAAGATTACCAAGACCCTAACAGGCGGATTCACCAGCAAAACCACAGTAGTGGACAAGACCGGGAAAGTTTTGACAAAAGACGAAGACCAACTCAACAGATGGGCAGAACATTTTAGAGAGATATTAAATAGACCGGACCCAGATGAGGAAGCCACCATCGAAGACATGGTTTTCAACTTAGAGATGAGACGTGGACGCATTACCCAACAGGAAATTGTGGAGGCTATCAGGCAGACAAAGGGCAACAGGGCACCGGTGAAGACAGAATCACGGCAGACATGCTGAAGGCAGACCCCAAAACGAGCGCAAAGGCTTTAGTGAAACTATTCAACAAGGTATGGGAAGAGGAGAAAGTTCCAGACACATGGAAGAAAGGCATCATAGTGAAGCTCCCCAAGAAGGGCGACCTCTCTGAATGCGGCAACTGGCGGGGAATCAACTTGCTCTCCGTCCCAGGGAAGATCTTCTGCCGTGTCCTTCTACAGCGCATGAGGCAAGCCATTGAGAGAACCCTACGAGAAGAACAGGCAGGGTTCAGAAGCGGGAGAAAGTTACACAGACCAGATCTTTGTCTTACGAACAATTGTGGAACAGTCCATCGAATGGAATTCATCACTGTACATCAACTATATTGATTTCCAAAAGGCTTTCGATAG
>JADBJO010000999.1:142500-152500 GCA_016801955.1 Conus betulinus | reverse complement strand
GAAAGAGTCCATCCTGACTGAAAGCAGAAAGCTGGAAGACAGGCGCTCTGATGTCTCCATCCGAGGACTTCAGCCCCAGGGTGAGAGAGAAACGCCGAAGACTGCTGCCGTTCCCTAAAGGAGGCCAAGCAGGCGGGGAAGCGCGCGCGCTCCTGCGTTTTGACGCTCTGGTTATAGAGTCTCATGTGTACGACCCTGCCACTGACAGACTGGTGGAACGACAAGCAGTTAGATGAAGTGTAGGCCGACCCAATCATGATTCAACCAGGACAGCCACATCGTCACGGTCAAAGGTGGTCATGGGAAAGGTGGATGCTTCATTTTATGCCCCAGCCCACCCCATCTTACCTTTCTTTTTCCCCCTGCCACATCTAATTCAGTAGATGACAGTGTCACATCTGGTTTGTTCAAGATCATGGTTTGGAACATTCAAGGCTTGTCAACAAAATTGAAAAATATGTCGTTTAAATGTTTTGTGAAAAAGTTTAAAATTTTTGCTTTTCAGAAATTTGGTCTTGTAAAAAAAGAAGATATAGAACGTGCATTTCCTGATTTTCATGTTTATTTTTCACCATGTACAGAGAGACAGAAAGGTGGAGTTTCTGTGTGTGTTCATAATTCAATAGCACGAAAGACAGAAACAGTTGGCAGCAGCGGCCGAAGACAGTGTGTTTCTAAAGGGGGACAAATCAGTGTTAAATTCTGCTTTTGATTTCCTGGCAGCCTTGTGTATATTGCCACAGAGCATTCAGTGGTGTACGACGATTTTACCACGAGTGGTATTGATATATTGGACAATCATCTTAGTGAAATTGCCAGACAATATCCGGACTTACCATGTTTCTGTGTGGGTGACGCCCGTACATATGGGCTCTCTGACACTGATCCAGATAATGAAAATAAACATGTAGATTTTTTACATGCCTTACATGAATTTCTGTTCGGAAATCTAAAGACAAAGGGACAAACAATTATGGGCACAGATTAATTGAACTTTGCAGGGATTATGGTGTATACATTCTATACGGCAGAACCTCGGGCGACAGTGAAGGAGAAATCACGTGCGTGGCAAATCGTGGAAAAGTATTGTTGACTATTGTATATGCTCTACTCCTGTGTTTGATATAGTGTTGCAGATATGTATATTGAAAATCGCACTGAGTCTGACCACTTCCCTGTTATAACGTCCTTTTGTTGTGAACTTATCGGTGAAGGGAGGGGGAGGATGACATCAACCTTGAAGAGGGCGTCAGGTTTATGTGGAAAGAAACAACATATAGATAACTTCACGGACTTCATGAATGAAAACGGTGATTCCTAGTTTCATAGTTTCACGTCGGCATTGCAGACAGGCGTAGATGAGGGGTTGAATGTTTTCCTTTCTTTCGTGCAAACCGCGGCTAGTAAAATGAGGTCACGCTCAGGCACTGGGTCAAAACAGACTGTACGAAACTCACGTGCACAACCATCATGGTGGGATGAAGTATGCGAAGTGTCGAAACAAACGAAATATTCCAAGTTAAATATATTTAGAAAGACAAATGCAGACGAGGATCTGTACGGTTATCTTGATTCAAAAGCTGACTTTAAAACACTTGTGTAAAATAAAACAAAGTGATCACAATACACGTTTTTTAGAGGGAAACAAATGTAGCCTGTGAGGATACAAATTTCAAAGTCTTTTTGGCAAAAAATAAAATCATTCATCCAAATCCAAATCGCAATTCCTTGGTCATGGTTTCAGTATTTTCAAAACCTGTTCAATGTGGAAAGGAAAGAGATGGCAATGGTTTCCATGATGAGGTTAAACTGGCCCTCAAAGAACACGCAACTGCCGCTTGTCAGAACTGTTTGAATTCCGAACTGGATAATGAAACCACTCGTGAAGAGAAATAGTGAAAGCTATTGGCGGGATGAAAAAAAATCAAAATCTCTCCTGGGCCGGATGGTTTGCCAGCTGAAGTTTTTCACCAAGCTACGAGTGTTTGCTTAAGATTCCTGCATCCATTATTCACTCAAATTTTTGAGAATGGTGTTTATCCAGAGAGCTGGGCAAAAGCTGTGATATTTCCACTTCATAAGAACGGGAACCCCAGAAAGGTGGACAACAACCGAGGAATTTCACTTCTTGATAGTATCAGTAAGATCTACTGCTCCATATTGAGCAGCAGATTAACTCGCTTTTGTGAAAACAACGATAAAATTCCAAAGTCACAAGCTGGTCTCAGGAAAGGGCTACAGTACCACAGACAATATATTCTCTTTGCAATCAATGGTACAGAAATATCTAACAAAACAGGGAGGGAGATTTTACACTCTTTTCGTTGACTTTTCCAAAGCTTTTGACAGTGTTAACAGACAAAAACTATTACATCTTCTCCTGCACAAAGGGATACATGATAAAATGTTCAAAACATTGGAGAGCATGTATGGTCAGGTGAAAGCCGCAGTACGGGTGGGTCATAAAATTACAGAGTATTTTGATTGCTTTTCCGGCGTTCGACAAGGATGTGTTTTAAGCCCCCTGTTATTCTCCCTTTTTCTCTCTGAACTTCAGCTAGAACTTGCTACAAGTGGGGCCGTGGCATAGACATTTTTGCTGATCCTATTGGTATTCTGCTGCTTCTCATGTACGCTGATGACATTGCCCTTGTGTCTGATTCTGTAGCTGATCTTCAGAAAAAAAAATAACTGTCTCAAACAATACTGTAACAAATGGGGTCTTACTGTCAATATGGACAAAACAAAAGTAATAGTTTTTAAAAACGGAGGTTTCATCAAAAACTGTGAAAAGTGTTTTTTTTTTTTTGCCGGAAATCAGGTCAAGGTGGAGTCTTGCTACACTTATTTGGGGGTAATCTTTTCCTCTACCCTAAACTGGATCAAATGTGTGAATAATTTGTCGGGCAAAGCACTAAGAGCTGTAGCAGGTATCAAAAAATTGTTCTTCAGACTGAAGGACCTGCCGGCAGATACTGTATTAAAAATTTTTGATACAAAAATCAAACTGATCCTTTTGTACGGATCTGAAATTTGGGGATTAAAAAAATATTAGACTATCGAAAAAGTACAGATAAAGGTATGCAAAATGTGGTTAGGAGTGGGCAGAGACGTAAAGAGTAACACGGCACTGGGTGAATGTGGCAGGCTCCCAGTCTATATAGATGGCTATATACGTGTTGTCAAATACTGGTGTCGCTTACTATCTTTACCCGACGATCGTTATCCAAAACAGTGTTACAATATGCTGTATTCACATGATAAGTCAGGGAGGTTCAACTGGGTCAGTCATGTTCGAAAACTGCTATGCAGTCATGGTTTTGGCTATGTGTGGGAACTATTTTTCTTAGTCTTTACATGCAGATTGAAAGACATGTTTTCGTCAAGAGTGGCACGACTCTATGTCTTCTTACCTAGAATACTGTCATTATCATCCAGAGATTCCGAAAGCTGATTACACTGGGGACCTCACAGCTTATGAACGCAGGCGAGCTTTATGTCTTCTGAGATGTAACAGACTGCCCTTAAATGGTATCTCCCTGTATGGCAAACCCTAGTATAGACCCTATATGCAAACAATGTGACAGTGTAGAAGATGTGTGTCATTTTTTTTTTTATTCATTTGCTGTAAGTATAAAACAGCACGGAAAAAGTACATCCCACAGTTCTATAGCAGCTACCCATCAGTTCTCAAACTTAACTTACTCTGTTCAAAGTAAAAAAAAAACATTAGCTTTCAGAATTGCTCAATATATTTGCACCTGCCTTGAAATAAGGTGGCGAGCTTCTTCTTGCCTCAGTTAAAAAAAGAAAAATTGTACATTTCTTCGCCTTGTGCATTGCATATCCTCACGTATTGTTTTTTGAACTCCTTTTGAAATATCTTCCTTTTGATCTCAACTCCTTTGAACGTGTGTGTGTGTGTGTGTGTGTGTGTGTGTGTGTGTGTGTGTGTGTGTGTGTGTGTGTGTGTGTGTGTGTGTGCGTGCGTGCGTGCGTGCGTGCGCGCGCGCGTGCGTGTGTGTGTGTGTGTGTGTGTGTGTGTGTGAGAGAGAGAGAGAGAGAGAGAGAGAGAGTGATTTGATTTGATTCATGATTTATTGTGTTAAGCTTAACAAGCCCATTCACAAGATTGGGAGACGATGGGGGTGGGGGACCGTACAGACACAAAACTTAGAAATAAACATCAATGCAATGCCAGAAAGTACGTCGCGACCGGATCCCAGATCACGGAACTGTAAAGACCGTTAAATACAATGATAACACAGGGAACTGTCAACTGATTTTCCAGATGTTCATCAGTTACAACAGTGCAATAATCAGAAGGATCGTCAGGATTTCGGTTTTCCACCTCTTTGCTGCGTGTAGTGCTGCCTTTCACCTCTTCTTGCAGTTTGGACAGGCGATCATTCATGTTCCTTGCTGTTTCTTCCAAGCACGCCATCAGGTCTGAGATTGTGATGTTTTCTGCATGGTGTGTCTGTGCTGTAACACTAGTGGTATCTGCAACAATCACTACTGCTGTCTGTATCACACTGATCTGTTGCTGCTACAAATGTTTGAATTACTTGTTGTGTAGATTCAGCTACAGACTAATTATTTTTCACCAAATGCACCAGTTATCACCATCGTCTTCATTAACACATAGCTTTTTAAACATCTGTGTCAGATAACAGGTCTAAGGTCGAAATGACTGTCACTGACTCACTGTCTGCGTCGCACGGTGCCATGTCGATGTGCAGTGTTCCGTGGTGGGACATCGGACTCGGGTGTAGGCAGAGACACAGAGCAAGGGGGTTGGTGCGAAGGCTGAAAAAAGTGTCGGTGCAGGAGACTCCACGGTGGTTGTCGCTCCTGTCGCCATTGTACATTAAACTAGGAGGAGTCGGCAGGAACAGAGCAGACGGGGAAGATGCAGCTTCACTTGCCTTTTGCTTGCGATGTCTTCAGCCCTTCTCCTGTCCCTGTTGACCTGCGACGGACCTTTTCTCTCCTGAACACCGCACTGTGAGCTGGGGGTCGCATGACAGGGGAACGGTCGGACATTGTTGTCAGCCTCAGAATCACCACGGTCTGATCGTCACTGCCTTCGGTTTTGAACGATGACAAAGTCATGTCGCGCAGCGCGGCGTGCAGCATGTTTTCTCAATTTGCGGGAAGACCTTCAACGGGCATTTTTTACACGCTTTCTTGTGAACACGAGCAAAATTTCACGCCACACACACACACACACAACACACACACACACACACCACACACACAGAGAGAGAGAGAGAGAGAGAGAGAGAGAGAGCTCTTGCTGGGGGAAATTTAAAAAAAAGCCTCTCTTCCACCAATCCGTGTGTTGGCAGCAGCAGCGAGCAGGAGATTGGTGGTTTAGGCATGAGGAAAGGCAGCCTCTCGTTCATGTCAGCCATCGACACAAATAGGATCAATCAATAATCGCCAGTAGGCCCCCACCCACCCTCCTCTCTCTCCCTCCCTCCTCTCTCTTCTCCCCCCCCCCCCCCCCCCACACACACACACACCACCTTCCCTTCCCCTTCTTCTTCTTCTTCCCACACTTTTCTTTCCGTCTTTATTTCGCATATAGAAGACAGACTCTCTCTCTCTCTCTCTCTCTCTCTCTCTCTCTCTGTTTCTGTCTCTCTTTCTCACTCTCTCTGTCACTTTCTGTCTCTGTCTGTGTCTGTCTCTCTCTGTCTGCTCTGTGTGTGTGTGTGCGTGCGTTGCGTGCGTGCGTACGTGCGTGCGTGCGTGCGTGTGTGTGTGTGTGTGTGTGTGTGTGTGTGTGGTGTGTGTGGTGTGTGTGTGTGTGTGTGTGGGTCCTCGCTGTCTTTCATGCATGCATACACAAACACATACATTTCCATCACCCTCTCTCTGTCCGTCTCCTGTCTGTCTGTCTGTCTGTCTGTCTCACACACACACAATAAACATACATATTTCTCTCTCTCTCTACGCTCCCTCTCTCTCTCTCTCTCTCTCTCTCTCTCTCTCTCCTACTCTCTCTCTCTCTCTCTCTCTCTCTCTCTCTCTGTATGCCTGTCTATCTATCGGCCTATCTCTCCCTTTTCTGTGTTCAGAGATACACACAGACTTGGTGGTGTACTTATTGTGTTCGCTACCGACCAGATCTGTTCTTTCTCTCCATAATGCACAAGCAAACAAAGACGAAAGGACGCATTAGTATTACAGCCATGGGAGTCGTCTGAGGTAGTTATGGTCTTTGGCTGTTTTTTTTTTTTTTTTTCCCCCTCGAAGCTAAACAGTCTTCATTATTTTGTCGCGGTCATTGCTCTCTCTCTCCTCTCTCTCTCTCCCTCTCTCTCTCTCTCTCTCTCTCTCTCTCCTCTCTCTCTCTCTCTCTCTCCATCAACAAATCTGGTTCACCCAACTACAGACCTATGCCTATCTTGCGAGAGTCACCCAAGCTTGTAGAAAAGTATATACAAAAAGACGTATCTATAACTATATTGACTCATCAAAATATATGGGTGATGTAAGCCTGCTTTCAAAAAAGTAACACTATTTCACACACACACACACACACACACACACACACACACACACACACACACAAACACACACACACACACACACCTACCTGTAACAACCTTAGCACATTACAAGGGAAACAAAAATCTATAACAATGGGGTTCTTTGTTGATTTTTGAAAATGCTTTAGATGTCACAGACCACGAATTACTATTTTAAAAAAAGGGCATTACTGGAAACGCGCTCCTACCGTTTTCGCCATTTCTTGACACAGTCGTCAGCTGCAGTCAAAACTCTCTCTATGCACCCTGCAGTCAACATCTTCCCTATGCACCCTGCAGTCAAAACTCTCTCTATGCACCCTGCAGTCAACAACCCTCTCTATGCACCCTGCAGTCAACACCCTCCCTATGCACCTGCAGTCAAAAACCCTCTCTATGCACCCTGCAGTCAAAACTTCCCTATGCACCCTGCAGTCAAAACCTCTCTATGCACCCTGCAGTCAAAACTCTCTCTATGCAGTCAAAAACCCTCAGTCAAAACCCTCTCTATGCACCCTGCAGTCAAAACATTCTCTATGCACCCTGCAGTCAAAACATTCTCTATGCACAGTCAAAAACCTCAGTCAAAACAGTCAAAAAACCCTCTATGCACCCTGCAGTCAAAACTCTCTATGCACTCTATGCACCCTCTGCAGTCAAACATTCCTCTATTATGCACCCTGCATGCACCCTGCAGTCAACACCCTCTCTATGCACCCTGCAGTCAAAACATTCTCTCTATGCACCCCGCAGTCAAAACATTCTTTATGCACCCTGCAGTCAAAACATTCTCTATGCACCCTGCAGTCAAAACATTCTCTATGCACCCTGCAGTCAAAACACTCTCTCTATGCACCCTGCAGTCAAAACCCTCTCTGTGTACCCTGCAGTCAAAACCCTCTCTATGCACCATGCAGTCAAAACTCTCTCTATGCACCCTGCAGTCAAAACCTTCCCCTATGTACCCTGCAGTCAAAACCCTCTCTATGCACTGCAGTCAACACCCTCTCTATGCACCCTGAAGTCAAAAACCTTCTCTATCACCCTGCAGTCAAAACCCTCTCTATGCACCCTGCAGTCAAAACCTTCCCTATGCACCCTGCAGTCAAAACCCTCTCTATGCACCCTGCAGTCAAAACCTTCTCTATGCACCCTGCAGTCAAAACTCTCTCTATGCACCTGCAGTCAAAACCTCTATGCACCCTGCAGTCAACACCCTCTCTATGCACTGCAGTCAACACCCTCTCTATGCACCCTGAAGTCAAAACCTTCTCTATCACCCTGCAGTCAAAGCCCTCTCTATGCAGTCAGTGGGTACCTGATTCAGCTCAGGGAGAGGTTCAAGGCGGCGGAAGGGGAGGAATAGGCTCCGCCGTCCGTTGTGCCGTACTCTAGACACGGTGACCCTCTGACTGCTCACTGCCTTACGACAAACAACCTATTAGAAATTCAACTCAAAAAGATCTTGAACAAATGACACATGACCTATCAAGTAAGGTGTACTGCAGGGCTCATCGTTAGTGCACTCCTCTTTGCTGTTTTTTTGCAAACGATCGCACACTGTTTATGTTAAAAACCCTGTGAACGTTTCTGTGAGGACACAACAGTTCGGACAAGCAGCTACCACCAATATTTTCTTTTTACTTCATAAAAAAGGGGGGAACGTCTTATGTGAATGGTGCATGCAACATCGATCACATCCCCCCCTCAAAAAAAAAAAAAAAAAAAAAAATCAAACCGACACTTAATTCTCGCTTATGACAACAACATCAAAGACGGCAGACATTGTCCTTCTGTTTTTATCAGGAATGAAAGAATTGAAAAACGTTGACAGCCATCGTGTTCTAGGCATAATCATTGACGAGAATCTTTCAGGGATTACTTTCACCCAAAATCTTAATCAAAACAGTCTCGAGATGATTAAACCAGTTACGTAGGATCTAGCACTCTGTGAACTTTCATGCCAGAAAAGAATTCCTGCATGTACATATACTCTATTTAGTCAAGTACATTTCGACGCTGCTAGACTTTGACAATGCAAATTCATTGAAAGCCCTATTCGGCATCTGTTAAGGTGGCTCTTTTGAAGTCTCCAGAATCGGATTATTTTAACTGTATGTAAAGGGAGTTCTTCCCATTAAGGATATGTCTGTCATTAATAAAAGAATATTAATGCAGAAAATGTATAAGATTAGCTTCACTGACTAATATTGACGTAATTTAAAAACAAACTTAAAAAAAATTATTCCAGTCCTCTACTCTGGAACTTACTCCCGCAACTACGAAGCTATCGAAGCGCAGACTCTTTTAAAAGAAAACCGTTTACACACAGTTCACTTATAAAATCCTCTATCTAACTTTTCATGTATAATATTTCACGGCATATCACGGTCAGTATCGGTTTACATTTGCACTTACACTGCCAAAGTGATTGCTGTTTGCTATTTACAAACTCTGCTTTAGTCATTCGCTGTTTTTCCATTTTGACAGGCAATAGAGAGTCAGTGCATGTGTGTGTGTGAGTGTGTGTGCGTGCGTGCGTGCGTGTGTGTATACACACACACACACACACACACACACACACACACACACACACACCCCACACACACACACATATGCACACACACACACACACACACACACACACACACACACACACACACATATATATATATATATATACATATACATACATACGTACATACATACATATATTGCGTCTGTAAGTATTCGTGTATGCGTGGTGTGCACGCATACGTGTCTGCGCACGTGTGCATTCGCGATGGCACTTGAATAAAACGTGAGTCTGTATGCGCAGGAACGCCTTGGCGTGTCGACATGACCTCTTGTCCATCCCCTTCTCGCTGTCTACACCTCCTACCCCCCTCTCAATCAGGAAGCCGTGGTCGACTGGCGGATGACGAAATACAGCAGAGGAAATACGATAGGAGGAAATACTGTGGGTTGACTGTGGAAGGCTTTTGTGGAGAAGAGGGAGGGGGGGGGGGGAGGGGGGCATGATCCGGTCCAGAAGCAGGCTGTAAATGTAAGAGAGAGAAGGGTGGGGAAGGTGAGCGAGAGAGAGAGAGAGAGAGAGAGAGAGAGAGAGGGAGAGAGAGAGAGAGAGAGGAGGAGAGACAGAGAGACGAGAGAGAGAGAGAGGGAGGGAGCGAGATAAGAGAACCGAGAGAGAGGGGGGGGTCGAGAGAAAGATGGAGGTAGACACACACACAAATGAGAGAGAGCGAGCTAGAGAGAGAGAGAGAGAGAGAGATGAGAGAGAGCGACTAGAGAGACAGACGAGATAGAACGGTGAGGTAGAGAGAGAGATAGATGGTGGGGGGGGGGTGAGGGGGACAGAGACGGAGCGAGAGAGAGAATGTGAAGGAGGGATAGAAGAGAGAGACAGAAGACAGAGAGAGAGAACGAAATAAAGAGAGAGATGAGAGAGAGAACGAAAA
>JADBJO010000999.1:127500-132500 GCA_016801955.1 Conus betulinus | reverse complement strand
TTTAGATAACGCCACTGACATTTTCATACAGATGACAAAACTCTGTGGAACAATATTCAAACAACCATCGCACAGACCTTCAGTCAAGCGACACGTACATTGTTCTAACAGTTTTGCAAAACACAAAAATTATCAGTTTCAGTTCTATCAAGGAGGTGTCACTGCATGCGGACTATATGCGCCACACACACACCCCGCTAAGTTTCGAGACCACACTGAGCATGATGTAAGCCTGGTGGATCAACGAACTAATGCCTGAGATAAAAGAATGTAAGAAGGAGGGTCTCGTGGCTACGACTTAGCATACATTTGACCCATGCATTAACCCAACGCGCTGGTCGAAACGATTGATTGTCTGCGATTGATATTTAACTATTCACATTTACAAAGATGTGAAATTCTAGTCTGTTACCAATATGAACTACCTCTTTTCAATCCATGCATTACACATTCTCTATTGGGTGGTGCATTTTTAACGCATCCTCTTGAAAAATTAAAATGAAATAAAAACAAACCTGTCATTCCTTGACGTCAGTCAACAAGATGACAAATACAATAGGAGGTACGAGTTAAAGAAACCAAGGAACACAATCCTGTCCCTCTGCTGAAGTTGTCATGCAATGCTGCCCTTACGAAAGTGTTTTGGTAACAAAGATCTCACGAAGACACTTTTCTGAATTCTTAGTATCTTTCTATCTATAGTTTGAATAAACACACGTAACGACATTCGATGACATATCAGAGGCTATAATGAGCATCAATTCATCCATCATAGAACTGGCCCGACAGACAGAAAGGGAAACCATCCACGCTTCCTTAAAGTCTTCTACATTAATCATGGCTACATCAGAGTCAACGTTCAACACTGCCACCTCAAATCAAACCAATGCATAACTAAATTTAAACACATCACAAAACACACCATGTTTATCTTTAAATAAACATCAGTAATACTTAGCCAACTGTCTTGTCTGTAAACAGATAACACGAATTCTTCCAGTCAACATTTTTCTCACGTTTAGTCGACTGGTGTAGCTTTTCATGCCAGAGCCACATTACATCCGTTCAAGGGAAACAATTTCATTTCAGCAAGCTTAAGGAAAAAAAGTTCCCTCCCTTTCCTCACATTCTCCAAAACTTACATGCCAAATACCGGAACTGATAGCATTTTAATTGAAGACTGAAGAAGTGTGTTACTCAGTGTTTATAAAAAAACGGCGTTAAGTCTAAGCGAATATAGACAAAATCCCTCGCGACTTTTCTGACTCCATAACATATGAAAAATGCACAAATTGAGATCAGTGCCTGTTGAAACGAAACAGAAAATCACCGCCTGGATAATACAGAAAAACTCTTCAACATGAGTCATTGCACGACATCGATAAGCTGAGCATTTGTTAGATACCAGTCAAATTGGGTCCATTGTGACACATTAACAATGACGAAGTCAAAACAAAACACACTCACTAAAAAAAACAAACAAACAAAGAAAAACCCTTTGAAAATCTCTTACCGCTGGTCCAAGTCCCATTCATACAAACACACACATATGTGACGGCTCTTAACACTATCTGGAAACAAGTATTCACACCCCAAGATCACGAATATAAATTCACTATGTTTGAATCTTTGCAGAGCGATGTGACAGTTCAAAGGTCCTCTAGTGCCGCTCACACAAACTCCCACCCGTTTTAGCTCAGTTGCAAATGCCCGTGGGACGTCTGAAAACAATGACAAATCTCAAGCATCCCTACAGTAGTTCAAATCCCATTTTAACCCCCTCCCCCCCCCCCCCCCCCCCCCCCCCCCCCCCCCCAAAAAAAAAAAAAAAAAAAACTACAAAAAACAAACAAACAAAAAAAACAAAAAACAAAAAAAACAAAAAAAAACAGAAAAAAGACAACTGCAATAACGGCAGTATTTCACAATAGACTAGGAACCTCAGAAGCTGCAACATCAGCACTACTTCCTGGGAAGATGTCACCCTTGACAGAACACGGTGGAAGCAACGGTGTACTCAGGGCACAAGAACATTCGTGCGCAGCAGAACAGCCGCTATCCAGGAAAAGAGGAATCGGATAAAACGAGGCCCATCCTTGCAGGACTCCAGTGCATGCAGCGTCTATGGATGACTTTGTGCCTCAAGAACTGGTCTTCATTCCCACATGAGGACCCACAGTAGCAGATGACCTGCCTGCCTACTCATCTGTCGAACACGACGGGAAAATCCATCAATCGGAACAACTATTCACTCGAAAACAACATCGACAAAGCAGTTATTTCCACCTACGTTGCTCATTTTGATTCTTCACCGATTGATCCGGCAATTCTAAAGTCCGTTTATACACACACCTACATCAGCGTAATGTGAAAAGTCTGTGATAGGTGAGAACCAAGAGAAGACCCACGTCCAGCCCTGTGACAGGTCAGAACCAAGAGAAGACCCACGTCCAGCCCTGTGACAGGTCAGAACCAAGAGAAGACCCACGTCCAGCCCTGTGACAGGTCAGAACCAAGAGAAGACCCACGTCCAGCCCTGTGATAGGTCAGAACCAAGAGAATACCCACGTCCAGCCCTGTGATAGGTCAGAACCAAGAGAATACCCACGTCCAGCCCTGTGATAGGTCAGAACCAAGAGAATACCCACGTCCAGCCCTGTGACAGGTCAGAACCAAGAGAATACCCACGTCCAGCCCCTGTGACAGGTCAGAACCAAGAGAATACCACGTCCAGCCCTGTGACAGGTCAGAACCAAGAGAATACCCACGTCCAGCCCTGTGACAGGTCAGAACCAAGAGAATACCCACGTCCAGCCCTGTGATAGGTCAGAACAAGAGAAGACCCACGTCCAGCCCTGTGATAGGTCAGAACCAAGAGAATACCCACGTCCAGCCCTGTGATAGGTCAGAACCAAGAGAATACCCACGTCCAGCCCTGTGACAGGTCAGAACCAAGAGAAGACCCACGTCCAGCCCTGTGACAGGTCAGCACCAAGAGAAGACCCACGTCCAGCCCTGTGACAGGTCAGAACCAAGAGAAGACCCACGTCCAGCCCTGTGACAGGTCAGCACCAAGAGAAGACCCACGTCCAGCCCTGTGACAGGTCAGAACCAAGAGAAGACCCACGTCCAGCCCAGTGACAGGTCAGAACCAAGAGAAGACCCACGTCCAGCCCTGTGACAGGTCAGAACCAAGAGAAGACCCACGTCCAGCCCTGTGACAGGTCAGCACCAAGAGAAGACCCACGTCCAGCCCTGTGACAGGTCAGAACCAAGAGAAGACCCACACGTCCAGCCCAGTGACAGGTCAGAACCAAGAGAAGACCCACGTCCAGCCGCTCTGATGACGAGCAGGCAGCCTGTTCAAAATGGAATGGCTCCCAGCAGTCGTTCCACACCTCCTCCAAACTGGTGCAAGACGATCCACTGAGGTCAACACTGATGAGCCGAGGTGATTCAGGCGACTGTCTTGGCTTGTTTTCCAGGAATTGAAACAGGAATTTCACAGGTCTTAGAATCCTGTCAGCTGACGGACCTCATATCTCGTCCTCCTTCACAGTGCACGTTGTGGCCCCTGGGGCACCTTGCTGATCTTGTGGCCCCTGGGACACCTTGCTGATCTTGTGGCCCCTGGGGCACCTTGCTGATCTTGTGGCCCCTGGGGCACCTTGCTGATCTTGTGGGGCCCCTGGGGCACCTTGCTAATCTTGTGGCCCCTGGGGCACCTTGCTGATCTGTCATCATCTGTTTTCATGCTCTTCCGCGCTCTATTGGGCATCAGAGTCAACCTCTCCCTGTGTTTTCAAATCTGGTCGTGTCTCCGGGACTTCAGTAACTCCTAATCCTAACAAAAATCTCTATCAGCTCTGTCTGCGCAACAGCCGGTGTGAGCTCAGTCCAGCTGGCGCATGAACAGAGACGTTATGCACATAGACCGCCACGGAGAGAAACCCCATACATGACCACATTTTCTTGTTTCTTTCTTTTTTTCTTTTCTTTCTGTCTATGCTGATCTATGAGAATGAGGACGGTGAAGATGATCCTACGGATTTCCATTCTGGTCTGAGACTGCATGAAATAATAATAATAATAATAATAATGAATACTTACATAGCGCCTATTCTCGGCTAGAGACCAAGCTCTAAGCGCTTTACAATCAACACTCGTTTACACAACGGGCTGCCTACCTGGGTAGTGCCGACTGAAGAGCTGCCAGCTGGCGCTTCATTCAGTCGTTTCCCCTGTCATCCAGTCAGTATCGTTCAATATCGTTCATTCAAGTTCCTTACTTCCTTCATTCTTTCCATTTCTCACGCAGGGTGCATGCTATGTGTAACGTGTCATCCATACCAACGGCCAAACTGGCCTTCTCTTCAGAAAGTTGGTGATGGGATTTTACGTGTGTGTGCAAGATATTATGCGTACGTTCACACACGGAACCTCGGTTTATAGTCTCATTCGAAGGACTGTATGGGAAATGGAGTCAGAACCAATGTTAACTCCGAGGGAAAAAATCCCCCTGTACCGAAACGCCCTAGCGGAGATTCGAACCCGCAACCCCAGGATCACCAAGATTACGAGTCCGGCGCTCTACCAACTGACCTATTCCGGGTTGTACTCTATTCTTACTGTTATAATATATCCCGGCGTCAACCAGGCCCGAGATATACATACACTTGCAGTATTGGTCAGAAAATATAACCAACAATCTCAGACACCCATCCATTAGGTGCATGAAACTCGACTGTGTGGTCCCAGTTTCTTCAACTGAACCGTACAAACTCAACTCTGGGTAGGAGCCGGTCGTGGCAGAACAAATCCTACATGGCTCTGATGGGAATCGAACCCACGACCTCCCAGCCCGGAGTCCGCAACGCTACTGGCCACATATTCTGCTTTTCTGTGTAGGGTACGCAACATCTTGTGTCCTGTCCTGGGGAATGCTCCACACTGTATCATGTGTCCCCATATCGATGGTTGAGCATTGTATCAGATTTTGT
>JADBJO010000999.1:117500-122500 GCA_016801955.1 Conus betulinus | reverse complement strand
GGTTATCTCCTCAACCTCGATGGAGTGCTTCAAGTCCCGAATCTGACCAGCCAGCCCCCCCCCCCCCCCCCCCCCACCACCTCGTCTACCACCCCACCCCACAAGTCCTCATACTGCCAGTTCTACATACCAACAACCTAGTTAGTGGACCCCCCCCCCCCCCCCCCCGCACCCTCCCTCCTCTATACACGTCAAAACCATCAAAATGATGCCGGTGGATGTTTAAAGAAAGGAGACGTGCTTATCTGCAGTCGGTTCTTGTTGACCGTTTTCATCCTTTACTGCTTCGCTGTCGCTGTCAGTATCAACATTGTCTTCTTCTGATGATATGTAAGTATGCAAATAGTCAGCAGTCGCATCAGCGAACTCTCAGGAACATCAAATTCGGATGCTACGTTCAGCAATGACGCAAGCCTAGCAGCCGACGCTTTTGTCGCTGACGCCATCTTGGTTCACTTCCGGACACACGAGTTCGATACGGTTAGGTCGTTCTATCGATTTTTTTTTTGCTTTTTATGGTTTAATCAAACTGTAGAAACCAAAACCAAAAACGTGAACTTACTTCGCTTGGAGAAAGCCTTAAGTTTTCAAAACAATTATTTTCAAAGACGATACTGGAAGATCAGTGGATGAAATTTGATAATGCTGTGGCGGGGGGTTAAAGATGCAAATGGTGATCACAACCCACCACGAATCGACAAATCCGTTTCGTATACTTCAGCTAGCTCACCCTATGATAACTAAAATTTGGTGAAGATCTTTCTTTTTAACCCCTCATCGCCATAATATAATGCAAGTCCGCGAAACGGGGTTTCCCCATTTGATCATGCGTCACCACATCTTCGGTGTCGTTCAAAACAGCATTGTTTTGAGGGCGTGTTTTTTAACACATGGCATTAAAAACGATAACATAAACAATGTTACAGGCCGTTTCCGTGTATAATACTTCAAGTAAAGAAAGATTACGGGCTAAAGATTCATGTTTTCGAAAAATACCAACATGCACAATTTCACTCGATCGAACTATTTTTACCCGCAGAGGGGAAGTCTGCTTTTCCCGTACTGCGTCACATTTTTTTATCAAGAAACGAACTGATGAAAAGTGTGCTGATGCTTCGCCTGTGAGCCAAAAAGTCTGCACAATAAATCACTATTTACCAAAGTGGAACGATGATCACATCATTGTCAGTTAACTATGCTTATTACATCAACCAAATCCGCCGACGCAATCACTAGTGAAGGGGCGACATGCCATCACGAAATTGCATCTTTAGTACAGCATTATGAACATGTCCTGTTGCGGTTTCACTGTTTTCCTCTGGCTTGACTTCCAAAGTGTTTATGATTCATTAATCTATTAAGGCATAAAACTGAAGTGATGTTTAGGCACAAATGCAAAGAAGTCATTTTTTTTTCTCTGCACAATAACCAGTACTCAAGAAAAAGAGGACATTCCCGGGAGTGCGTGTCAACGGATCAGAACGCCATGGAAATATTGCTTGCCGTTGAGACGAGGAAGCAAAAATCAAGATGTGATTAAAAAAAAACCTCTACCTAGTTCTAAAACTGTCACTCATAAGAAATTTATTAATACAACAATGTGTGCTGTAATCTACTTCCATTTGAATGCAAGGACAATGTTTAGATACATACACAACTGACAATAAATTGTAACAGTTGACATTCATGACATTTTCAGAACCTTTCTATTGCGCGAAGTGAGAAATGGTCCACTTCATATTTAAAGCATTAATTTACTAAACACGGGGTGGTCCGTAGCAAACTCCTCCTAACAGATGGAAGTTAAATCCTCTTGAAGGAAGGGGGGTAGGTTTATCGCCATGAATGGGGGTAAAAACCCACTGTTACCGGCGCCGAAATGCCGGTGTAATGTGTGCCTACAGCTGCTATTCTTCGACTACCCTTTTTCGTCTACAATATCATGGTTAAAGTACATGTGCCTTCAAAATTTTCCTTTTTTTTCCCATTTAAAAAACTTTGTTGTTAGGAATCAGATATCCTCATAAAGTTTAATGTTTCATATTTCAGAAAGTAAGAAATAAAAATTATAAAGTTTAATATTCCGTATTTCAAAAAGTAAGAAATAAAAAGTGGGTAAGGAAATGTCAGTTCTAAACCATGAGCCTTGATTTATAGGCTTTTTCCACGCAGGGCAAGAGACAAACAAAAAAAGAGAAATGAAAGTTCAAAACAACGAGCCTTGATTTATTGGTCTTTTCCATGCAGGGCAAGGACACAAACAAAAAAAAGGAGAATTAAAAAGTAAAGGTAAGCAAGGCATCAGTCGCAATGACAAAGACTCAAAAGAGGGGATGGGGGGGGGGGGGGGACACAGGAGAGACGGGAGGAAAAAGAGGGTGTCAGAGAATAGATATGAAACATATTGCACCGGCAGCCTAAATGGAGTCGTTGAGTTGTGTGTTGTAAACACACAACCAATTTTTTGCGCCAGTCTGGTGTGGTTTTCGCGTCTTGGGTGATATTTCTCAGCACACGGCTGGTTGAGGACTACCGTTCCCTCGTTTCCTCGCGCGCGCGCGCGCGCGTGTGTATGTGTGTGTGTGTGTGTGTGTGTGTGTGGTGGGGTACCGGGGGGAGGGGGGGATCAATAGGTCTTTGTTGTTATGATATATGCATTTCAGTTTCATTGTTACTTGGTTTGATGCCATTTAAATACGTTATCAGTGATTTGCACTGTCATGCGGCTTGCTAGAGACCAGCTGTTCTAAATCGACAGACGCGCCGGTACGAGCATTTATCAATTTGGTGCCTGGCTTCTTCTTCTTCTTCTTCTTCTTCTTCTTCTTTCTTCTTCAAATAATAATAACAATAATAATAAGTGTTTTTTGAATTCGTCATGAACCTTTGCTTCACCTGGGTCACTTAGGGGTTTTACGATCGTCATACTTCTAACAGATATTTTTGTTTCAAATTCAGTTCCATTGTTTTGCCACTAGTCAGCTTAGCCTCATTACCTGCACAGTTGACAAATAAGATGAAGAACAAAAAGAAGAGTTCGATAGTCAGTAATAATAATTTGCTTTGCGTTTATATGCTGATATTACTTTGGCTAATGAAAGGACTGGTAAAAGAGCAACAAGCCGAGTTTGATGCCATTTCCTAGCTTTAAGGCCCTCCATTTTGTCAGTCTCACCAATTCATGCTGTCATGAAAAGCTTGCATGTCCGTGAGAGTACCAGCCGAAAACTTTGGCACAAACAGGTTCCTCAAACGAGGATCCTTGCAAAGATCTAAACAAAACACATACATACACCCACCTCCGCGCGTCTCTCTCTCTCTCTCTCTCTCTCTCTCTCTCTCTCTCTCTCTCACACACACACACACACACACACACACACACACACACACACACACACACACACACACACACACATCCAGCTGACTTCTTACCCTCCTCCGCCTCAAAAATGCCTGGATGGTTAAATTGTCTCCCTGGACTTTTTGGCACTTAAAGGTTTTAAAGTAACAATGTTACATGTCCATGCAGATAGTTGCCTTCTTTTCTTTTGTTTTTACCTTTAATTAACTCCCTTACCTCCATGGGAGGCAGTGGGACACAACTCTGTAGAACGGTTCACCAGTTCTGTTCTGTCAATTGTGTGCAGAAAGGCCTGGGTCTCTCTGCAAATTTTTTTTTTCTCCAGTACATTGTGCCGAGTCGTCGGTACATCGTTTTTCCAGTACATTGTGCCAAGTCGTCAGCACATCGTGAGTACATTGTGCCAAGTCGTAGGTACATCGTTTTTCCAGTACATTGTGCCAAGTCGTCAGTACATCGTTTTCCCCAGTACATTGAGTGTGTGTCAGTTTGTGTGTGTGTGTGTGTGTGTGTGTGTGTGTGTGTGTGTGTGTGTGTGTGTGTGTGTGTGTGTGTGCGAGCGCGCGCGCGTGTGCATGCGCCCGCGCGCATGCTGATGGCTCATTTGAAAGTTATTACCTCAACTCCTAATACTATTAAAAACAAACACAACAAACAAACAAACGTTACAAAGCACAAGAACTTCATTTTTCCTCACACTGTGAAGTGATGAACAGGACCTAGCTGAATACTCCACGGACACCCCTGAGATCCCCACAGTTCCAGTCTGACACCAAAGCCTCGCAACAACTCACGTCAACTGCAATGGACAACGTTCAGAAAAGTGAACGAACCGCCTACCTCCAGGGATAACTAAAAGCAAAGGAAGGAAAGGGGGGGGGGTGGGGGGGGGGGGGGGGGGGGTTAAGCAAGACCATTACACAGAAAGCCGTATCACCAGAAGGAAGAAGAGCAGAGTGAAATCAGTCACAGTCCGTCCTTCCAGCCGCACGTGTCCACCAACGTGTGCCAGCGGTCAGGTCGCGGTGTGTGTATGCAGATGGGCTTGGTAAGAAATACCAGGCGGCTATCTTCAATCTACATGAATTTTGCCAGGCAGCGGGGAACCCCCCTGCTCTTTCGATTTTCAACTGCCGTGGGTTCTTTAACATGTGCAGGGGGCCAGGAAGGCACATGGGTCCGACTCGCTTATAGTCCCCATCCGATGGACTTGACGTTCAGTTCGATTTGTCATTCAAACTGGGAAAGAAAGGGCGAGAAAGGCAGGGCTCGAACCCACGCACTTCTCACACGTTGGATTGGCAGCTGAACGTCTTAACCACTCTGCCACCTAGTAGTAGTCATAGTAGTAGATGTAGCAGCAACAACAGCAAACAGCAGCAGTAGTAACAGTAATGGTAGCAGCAGCAGTAGTGGCAGCAGCAGCAGCAGTAGTGGCAGCAGCAGCAGTAGTGGTAAAAGCAGCAGCAGCAGCAGTAGTGGCAGCAGCAGCAGTAGTGGCAGCAGCAGCAGTAGTGGCAGCAGCAGCAGTAGCAGCAGCAGTGGTTGTGTAGCAACAAGAGCCGCAGCCTTGGGAGCGGTCATCGTCGTAGCAGTAGGCAGAAGTAGTAGTGGTAGTGGTGATAGGAGTAGTTGTAGT
>JADBJO010000999.1:102500-105000 GCA_016801955.1 Conus betulinus | reverse complement strand
TCGCTCTGTGTGCCAGCAGAACAGAGCGCTGCCTTTGCTCCGTATGCAGACACGTCCACACAAGGCGCTGGGTCTTGGCCGATGGTGGTCCGCGTTTATGCTGCTCACACACATCCGTTGCAGATTCGCAGATGGTTGAGTGTGACGTCCTCACAACGTGGGTCATGCCGTTAATTCGTTTGTAGTCGGTGTTTCCTTCTTCTTTCTTTGTCCAGTCGTTCGAGACTGGTATGTGGATCATGATGTGATGGTGTGTGGATGATGATGTGTTTGGGTGATGATGTGATGATGTGTGTGGGTGATGATGTGATGGTGTCTTGCCTCAAGCCCTCCCTCCATGACCGTCTTCAAGACATCCGGGCGGCCAGCTTCCTGTTGAGTGACGACGGTCATGCGCCAACTCAGGAAGAAGACACGACAGAAGTCGTCACGCTGCCATCGTCCACGTCCACTCTACGTCCATACGGGACGTTCCCACCTCTCCCCTTCCCAAGGAAAGAGCCCTGTAGGTCGTGCAGGTCACGTTCAAGTCGCAGAATGGCAGCGTCTTGTCGCCGATCCACCCCCCCAGCCTTAAGAGCCGTCCCCCGGGGACACAGGCTAGTCTCGTCGTCACTGCTGATGCGAGGAAGGTTAGCTGCGCCGCCCTACGCCTGTCTGTCACCTTGGCGCCATCTGCAGGAAATGCAACATCCCAGCAGGTGCGATATTGCTGCTTTCAGATTTGATCAGAGGAGACGTGTTAGAGAGGTGCTGCTGACTGGATTTTCTGATTATGAAGAACAACAGGGACCATGCAGGAGTTCGTGGTGCTTGTGAAGGATTATCGTCACTTGGTGTTGGTGGAGTGCCAGCGTACTGGACACGTGTCACATCGTTTGGCTTTTTAATATGTTCTTCATTACCATGTGATCCACGCACATTACTTTCTCTCTCGTCCACACACACACACACACACACACACACACACACACACACACACACACACACACACACACACACACACACACGCACGCACTTTTTGCCAAATTTACTTGAAAGAGCAAGCAGTGAACATTTTCATTCAAATGTATTCTGTTTCATGCGCGTTTTGTTCAAAGAATGCATGTTCACTTTACTGGTTAGCCGCCTCAGTAATATCTTGGTTGAAGGTGAGTATAATTATGTTTGACACTCCCATTCCTTGTTTCAGTTGGAATCATTTTGTAATGTGTCAAATCGTGGAAACAGTTAATACAGGATAGTCACATATATTTGTTGTGTAGGAATATAAAAACACAATAATAGAAATATAAAACACACTAACACTGTTTGTACACTTGGCAGCTGCTACATACATACATGTGTCTACTATTTTACATTTTCACTGTAGCAGCAATCGGCTAGTCTGAATTAGGTAACAGGAAAGAAGTTAGAAAAAAAAATCATCAGAATTTGTAAAGAATAGGATATGAGACGTTTGGGCTTGAATTTTCATTCATGAATTCCACAAAAACGTCCTAAACCTATGGTACTTCGAAATACGCTGATATCCTTCAGTCTTCAATGTCAATGTTTAATACATGCAACTTATTTCAGACTGCAAGAAAAGTGCATCATAAGAAAAGGAAATCTATGAACTTGAGAAAGGCGTAAAACTATGCTTTTATTTCAGGATATTTGAATGATTCCATGACTTTTAAATGTGTCCATTGCATGACAGTGCAAGCATCAATATCGAGAGTTGGTTTGCCTTCAGTTTTTGATGAATGTTCCACATTAAGTCGTTCGTTATGTACAAAAGTGTTTCTAGTGTGTCCTCCATACCCCGAAGGATCTAAAGGATAAAACTTCTTAAATCTTGAAACTTGAGTTATGAAACAGACGGGAGTGGCAGTGCCAGTCACTGTATCCTTGGGTTCTTTTCTGGGCTGTGAACTGCCAGATCTGGATACAGCTTGAGCTGTCGTTGGATTCCTTCTGTGGATACAGCTTGAGCTGTCGTTGGATGCCTTCTGTGGATACAGCTTGAGCTGTCATTGGATTCCTTCTGTGGATACAGCTTGAGCTGTCGTTGGATGCCTTCTGTTGAATTGTACAGGAAACTATTGCGGTAAAGGGGTTAGGATTATTCAAAGCGTATGTGCCACTCCTATTTCTGTATCCCCCCCCCCCCCCACACACACACACACACACACTCCCTCCCCTTAGTCTACTGCCCTCATCTAGGCGTGTCGTCTGCGCACGCCTGCTGTTGGTGATTTGAAATGAAATGTTGATAGACAAGGGAATGGGGGCGAGGTGACATACCACACAATGGCAAGTCCGAAATATGACATGATATCAAGGGCGACGAAAACAAAAGTGTGTTCTGCATTCGCCATTTTTACACCATAAAATATAAAAACACGACAACCGTGTAATATTATCAGCGCTTTTTCCTCAGGTGTATTTCCTAATCCTCCATATGCTTAAGTATTCGGCGCTGTAAAGTCTAGAATACAATAAGAACATCCTTGAT
>JADBJO010000999.1:87500-97500 GCA_016801955.1 Conus betulinus | reverse complement strand
GGTTTTTCTTCTTTATAGAATATCTCAGAAAGTACTTGGCCGATCTTTGTGAAAATTTGTAGGTATGTTCATTATAGGCCTGGATTAATGCCCGATGTTTTAGTTTACCTTTAGCCGTTGCTAACGGCTGTAACGGCCTGTAACGGTTTTTCTTCTTTTTATGGAATATCTCAGAAAATACTTGGCCGATCTTTGTGAAAGTTAGCAGGTATGTTCATTATGGGTCACGCATGATGCCTGATGTTTTAGTTTACCCTATTATAACTGTTACTAACGGCTGTAACGATCTATAACGGTTTTTCTTCTTTATAGAATATCTCAGAAAGTACTCGGCCGATCTTTCTGAAAATTTGTAGGTATGTTCACTATGGGTCAGGAATAATGCCCGATGTTTTAGTTTACCTTTTAATTGTTACTAACAGCTGTAACGGCCTGTAACGGTTTTTTCTTCTTTATGGAATATCTCAGAAAGTACTTGCCGATCTTTGTGAAAATGAGCAGGTATGTTCATTACGGCTCACGGATGATGTCCGATGTTTTAGTTTACCCTGTTTATAGCCGTTTACTAACGGCTGTAACAGTTTTTTTTTTCTTTATAGAATAACTCAGAAAGTACTTGGCCGATCGTTGTGAAAATTAGCAGGTATGTTCATTACGGGTCATGGATGATGCCCGATGTTTTGTTTATCCCGTTATAGCCGTTACTAACGGCTGTAACAGCCTGTAACGGTTTTGCTTCTTTATGGAATATCTCAGAAAGTACTTGGCCGATCTTTCTGAAAGGTTGTAGGTATTTTTTATTATGGGGGTCACGAATAATGCACGATGTTAGTTTACCGTTATAGCCGTTACAAACGGCTGTAACGGCCTGTAACGGTTTTTCTTCTTTATGGAATACCTCAGAAAAAGCACTTGGCCGATCTTTGTGAAAATTAGCAAGTATGTTGTTTATGGGTCACGGATGATGCCCGATGTTTTAGTTTATCCCGTTACAGCCATTACTAACGGCTGCAACGGTCTGTAATGTTTTTTTCGTCTTTATAGAATATCTCAGAAAGTACTTAGCAGTTACTAACGGCTGTAATGTCCAATAACGTTTTTTTTTTTTTTTTTTTAAATGGAAAATCGCAGAAAGTACTCCGCCGATCTTTGTGAAAATGAGCAGGTATGTTCATTATGGGTCACGGAGGTTGCCAGATATTTTATTTTACCAGAACAGGTGTTACTAACGGCTATAAATGATAATAAAAAATCAAGTCTGATAAGTGGAATAACCACCGCACTGTCGAGTATATTTTTCTTCTACTAACTGGAAATTGTTTTTCCTCTTGTCATTGTACACGTGTATTCAAGATAAACTGGGAGTACATTTATATCCTTTGCATCTTGCTCCTATTTGGATGAACATGTACGCTCATTACATTTCTTACATCACGCCCACGGGGGGTCGGGGGGGGGGGGGGGGGGGGGGGGGGGGGGGGGTAAAATGGAGGAGGCTGAGAGGAGGCTTGGAAAAAAAAATAGCAGACGTTGTTGTGAAATGCAGTTACATACGGGATAAGTTGTAATACATGCCTATAAAATGCTTATACGACATGAAAATGTTCACACACACACACACACACACACACACACACACACACACACACACACACACACACACACACACACACACACATAGACACACACACAGACAGACAGACAGACACAGACACAGACACACACACACACACACACACACACACACACACACACACACACACACACACACACACACACGCACGCACGCACGCACGCACGCACGCACGCACGCACGCACGCACGCACGCACGCACACACACACACACACACACACAGAGAGAGAGAGAGAGAGAGAGAGAGAGAGAGAGAGAGAGAGAGAGAGACAGAGAGAGACAGAGAGACAGAGAGAGAGACACAGAGAGAGAGAGAATCGTTAGCGGGCACATGTTTTCAGCAAATTGATACTGAACTTTTTAGAGAGTCGCCGAGGACTCAGCAGGCCAAAGACGTGGTGCGCTGAAGATTCGGTCCTCCCCACTAGAACTGCACAGCATCTGGGTGAAGAGGGGGCAGATGGTCCTCCCACTAGAACTGCACAGGATCTGGGTAAAGAGGGGGCAGATGGTCCTTCCCACTAGAACTGCACGTGATCTGGGTAAAGAGGGGGCAGATGGTCCTCCCACTAGAACTGCACGTGATCTGGGTAAAGAGGGGGCAGATGGTCCTCCCACTAGAACTGCACAGGATCTGGGTAAAGAGGGGACAGATGGTCCTCCCACTAGAACTGCACAGGATTTGAATGAAGGTCCTCCCACTAGAACTGCACAGGATCTGGGTGAAGAGGGGGCAGATGGTCCTCCCACTAGAACTGCACAGGATCTGGGTGAAGAGGGGGCAGATTACACTTGTGGAGCGACTTCCTCAGTCTGCGATGCCATGTCCAGGTCTGGCAGCTTCCCAAGGAACAGGTCAGGGCTGCTGCCGCTTTGTAGACTGCCGACATGGCGCTGATGGTCAGTCGTCGTCAGGCATGCCTCCACAATCTGCCAAAGGGGCGCCCTGTGTTCCATACCTGACGTCCATACTACAGCAGGCCACACATCTCAATTAAGCCTTGGGTCTACAACACTATATCATCCATGTAAACGTTTTGAAACCTGCTATAAATCTGAGCCGGCATTTAACGTTAAAATTGATAAAATCTTTTTTAACAATTGATCAAAAGAACAACTCCACACCAATTATTGCCCCTTGTTTGAGGGAGGGGGGGGTGTATCGATGTAATCACAACTCCATACCAATTATTTCCCTTGTTTGGGGGGTGGGTGGGAGGGTGGGGGGGGGGGGGGGGGGGGGGGTCACCGATGTAATCACAATCTTCAAATTCATGACCTTCTCCTTGATTGACGCATATTTCAGGCCTTTGCACTCCCCCGTCATTCTATCTTTGCGCCAGCCTGCAGCGCCCAAATAGTCCCATCCCTCTGATTTTAATCTGTCTGCTTGGAGCCACCCGGCTTGTACCTTGATGGCCATATGAAAGAAAATGAGGAGAATCAAACTTTCAGACACAATAAAACTTCTCAGAACGATCTAATGGTGCCAGTCTGTGAATGCTGGACTCCTGAAGCAAGGCCTTGGCGCACTGAGTTTTGGTGTGCAGCCAGCAGGTGGGTTCCAGACAATTCTGAAAATGACCAGCACACCTCCATGACCTATCACATCACTACACAGTCTGACAACTGGGGTTAAACACGTTGGGTTACACGGTAACCTCAGTCTGATAACTGGGGTTAAACACGTTGGGTTACACTGTAACCTCAGTCTGATAACTGGGGTTAAAAACGTTGGGTTACGCTGTAACCTCAATCTGATAACTGGGGTTATAACGTTTGGTTACACTGTAACCTCAGTCTGACAACTGGGCTTCCAAACGTTGGGTTGCGCTGTAACCTCAGTCTGATAACTGGGCTTCAAAACGTTGGGTTACGCTGTAACCTCAGTCTGATAACTGGGGTTAAAAGCGTTGGGTTACACTGTAACCTCAGTCTGATAACTGGGAAAAAAAATGATATTGGACTGTGCTTTGGCCCCTGTCTGATAACTGCATTGAAACTATCAGGCAGTGCTACAGTATCAGTCTGATAACTGAAATGAGTATTAGGTTGTGTTATGGCATAATCTGATAACTGCATTGAAACTATCAGGCAGTGCTACAGTATCAGTCTGATAACTGAAATGAGTATTAGGTTGTGTTATGGTATTAATCTGATAACTGCATTGAAAATATCAGGCAGTGCTACAGTATCAGTCTGATAACTGAAATGAGTATTAGGTTGTGTTATGGCATTAATCTGATAACTGCATTGAAAAATATCAGGCAGTGCTACAGTATCAGTCTGATAACTGAAATGAGTACTAGGTTGTGTTATGGCATTAATCTGATAACTGAAATGAAAATATTACACAGTGTTGTGGCATCACTCTTAATAATTGAAATGAAAATATTAGGTTGTGTTGTGACATCACTCTTATTTATTGAAATGAAAATATAAGTTTGTGTTAATGCATCACTCTTAAATTTAATAATTGAAATGAAAATATTAGGTTGTGTTGTGACATCACTCTTAATTATTGAAATGAAAATATAAGTTTGTGTTAATGCAACACTCTTAATAATTGAAATAAAAATATCAGGTTTGTTGTGACATCACTCTTAATTATTGAAATGAAAATATTAGTTTGTGTGTTAATGCATCACTCTTAACAATTGAAATGAAAATATTAGGTGTATTGTGGCATCACTCTTAATAATAGAAATGAAAATTTTAGGTTGTACTATGGCATCACTCTTAACAATTGAAGTGAAAATTTTAGGTTGTACTATGGCATCGCTTTACCAATTGAAACGAAAATATCAGGCGACACCATGACATCAGTCTAACAACTGGACAGAAATATTAGGCTGTGTTCAGGTTTAGTCTGATGACTGGGCTGAAATGATGAGGCTGTGCTATGTCCTCAGTCTGATCATTGGGATGGAACGCGTCGCGCCGAAAGCTGATGTTTGCCCTCAGTCTGACAATCGGACTGAAAAGCATCGTTTCTGAGCCGTTGACATGATTCCAGTCTGATAGCTTGGATGACAAACATTATGGTTCAGCCTGCGCGATGTTCGCAGTCTGATGATTAGGATGAACAGCCTCAGAGTTGAGCTATGCCCTTAGCATGATAATACGATGCCAACCTCAAGTTGCGCTATGTCCTTAGCATGATAATACGATGAACAACCTCAGGATGAGCTATGCCCTTAGTATGACAATACGATGAACAACCTCAGGATGGGCTATTCCCTTAGTCTGATAATAGTATGACCTAACTCAAATAGTTCTATGCCCCAAGTACAAAAAGTCTCAAGCTCTATAACATTCTCAGTCTGATGATCAGGATAAAAAGCCATACACTGTTCAATGACTTCTGCTGCACTTAGACTCCGTCTGAATATCAGGGATGAAAATCATCAGTCTGTATCTGTAATGTGTATGAAAGGCCCTGGACTGTGTTATGCTCTTAATCTGAACAGTTGGATGACATCCCAAAACTGTTATATAACCCCAGTCTGCTGATTGGGGTAGAAAGCTTTAGGCTGAGTCATACCCTGGGTCTGATCATTGCGATGAAAAGCTTTCGACTCTGTTGTGTATTCAGGCTGATAACAGGGTGGAAAAGCCTCTGGCGGTAGTACGCCCTGGATCTGACGTATGGATTAACAAACAATAAGATGCACCTTCACCTCAGTCCGATGACTGGAATGCACATTTCGGTGGAGTTTCAGGCTGGTGATAAGAATGAAAGTACAGTGCTATGGCTTGAATGAAAGTATAAATAGCTGTGCTATGGCTTCAATGAAAGTATAAATAACTGTGCTACGGCTTGAATGAAAGTATAAATAGCTGTGCTATGCCTTGATTGAAAGTATAAATAGCTGTGCTATGACTTCAATGAAAGTATAAATAGCTGTGCTATGGCTTCAATGAAAGTACAACAGGCTGTGCTATGGCTTCAATGGAAGTACAATAGGCTGTGCTATGGCTTCAATGGAAGTATGACATGCTGTGCTATGGCTTCAGTGTATGGCTTTAATGAGAGTATGATAGGCTGTGCTATGGCTTCAATGAAAGTACAATAGATTTGTGTGGTATGGCTTCAATGACAGTGTAATAGGCTGTGCTATATTTAATAAACGTATAGTAGGCTGTGCTGTGGCTTCACTGAACGTAGAACAGGCTGTGCTGTGGCTGGTATAAAGGTGCGATGGGCTGTGCTGTGGCTGGTATAAAGGTGTGATGGGCTGTGCTATGGCTGGTATAAAGGTGTGATGGGCTGTGCTATGGCTGGTATAAAGGTGTGATGGGCTGTGATGGGCTGTGCTGTGGCTACAATAAAGGTGTGTTGGGCTGTGTTATGGCTGGTATAAAGGTGTGATGGGCTGTGCTGTGGCTACAGTAAAGGTGTGGTGGGCTGTGCTATGGCTGGTATAAAGGTGCGATGGGCTGTGTGCTATGCTGGTATAAAGGTGCGATGGGCTGTGCTATGGCTGTATAAAGGTGCGATGGGCTGTGCTATGGCTGGTATAAAAGGTGCGATGGGCTGTGCTATGGCTGGTATAAAGGTGCGATGGGCTGTGCTATGGCTGGTATAAAGGTGCGATGGGCTGTGCTATGGCTGGTATAAAGGTGCGATGGGCTGTGCTATGGCTGGTATAAAGGTGTGATGGGCTGTGCTATGGCTGGTATAAAAGGTGTGATGGGCTGTGCTATGGCTGGTATAAAGGTGCGATGGGCTGTGCTATGGCTATGGTAACTGGAATGAAGGACATACGACTGCAATGCAGCCCGAGTCTGAGGTCCTGTGTGTGTGTGTGTGTGTGTGTGTGTGTGTGTGTGTGTGTGTGTGTGTGTGTGTGTGTGTGTGTGTGTGCGCGCGCGCGCGCGCGCGCACGGACGCGTGCGTTCGTATGTATGTTTACATAAAAAAAAGTACACTGTATATATGGTGGGGGGGGGGGGGGGGGGGGGGGGGGGGGGGGGGGGGGGGGGGGGGGCGATAACAATGAAGGCTGGAAGCTGTGGCAGTGAAGGATGCCTGCAAGAGATGAATGGAAATCTGTAACGAAAACCGTCGACCACTGACTTCCCCATGATCTCTGCTGGAGCCGTGTTTCAGCCAGTGCCGTCGACACCGTACAGCCGGCTGTTTCACACAATGCCATGCTGCTTCTTTCAGACACAGGGCATGGCACTTACTGATGAGTCATTAACGTGTGGGAACAACGACGTCATTTTCTTCATGTCCCGCCCCCCCTCCCCCCCCAACCCCCCCCCCTCCCACACACACACACACGCACACACACATACACAAGCCTGTACAAATAGTCTGTGTGGTATATTCTCATCAAAACGCTCTCTCATTGCCGCATTTGAGTTTGCTTCGGGTTTTTCTTGTGATTTTTTTTTTTTTTTTACTTATTTGTTTACCTTTTCTTTAGACTAAATGCACACTCACTAGGGATAACAATTCGGTCAGTCCACTGTTCTGGATAATTTTTTTTCCCCGAAAAATTAAGTTCAACTGAGCTGACAGAAAGCTCAAAGGAGCTGACAGAAGGCTCAAAGGAGCCATTTAAAACATAACTTGAAGCTCGTTTGATTTTTGTTGTTGTGTAGTTTGTTTGTTTGTTCGTTTGTTGTTGTTGTGTTGTTGTTGTTGTTGTTGTTGTTGTTGTTGTGTGGGTGGTGGTGGTGGTGGTGGTGTTAGTATTTTTTCGACTACATATTATGAAACGTCGGTAAAGATAACTTCGATTTTGACCTAGCGCACGCACTTTAAATGAATGAATCAATGAATCAATGAATGAATCAATGAATCAATCAATGAATCAATCAATGAATCAATCAATGAATCAATCAATCATTCTATCGATTTCTGAATTCATTCATTCATTCATTCATTCATTCATTCATTCATTCATTCATCCATTCGCTCGTTGTTGTTGTGTTGTTGTTGTTGTTGTTGTTGTTGTTGTTGTTGTTGTTATCAAGATCTCAGCTAACTCAGTCACCAAACGCTTTACCACCACCAGGTCAGCCACCCACACCGGACACGCCAGACACGATGACACAGCCTGCTGAAAACAGCAGCTCACCACCCGGGGTGGACGCTCCGCTGACCCGTCCTCCCCCCGACCACACCCTCCCAAACATCGACGCCCACAACCACACTCACGCCGACCTCAGCGACTGTCGCCTGCTGGACTTTCTGCCTGGGCTAACGCCCACACCTCCTCAGCTATCAGACTCTGCTGCTGTTCTACCGCGTGTTGGGCGGCGCCCTGACGCCCTGCATCGCCTTCTGCGGCGTGCCCGTGAACGTGCTAAACTGTGCTGTGTTCTGCCGCCAGGGTCTGAAAGAGCGCATCAACCTTCTCCTCTTCCTCCTCGCCGGCTCCGACCTGGTCGTCAGCGCGTTCTTGTTGCTGTCCACGGTGGAGTATTTCGTCTTGCAGGTGGTCGGGGATTTCAGGATCACGGGTCCCTTGGTGGTCTTCGTCACCAACTACGGGAGTGTGTTGTACGGGTTTGTGTACGTGTCCGGGTTGATCTCCACGCTGATTGCCGTGGAGCGGTGTGTGTGCATCACCTACCCATGCTGGCTAAACGCTACATGAACACGGCGACGATGGGGGTAGGGTCTCTCGGTGGTGTCTGTTCTCCTGATCGCGTCCATTTACGTGGTGTCCGCCCAGAAGTATCGGATCGTGTGTGCCTACCACCCGCTTCTCAAGATCAGGCTTGCCGTGCATTATCCGCACGAGTTTTACCAGCAGAATCGACAGTGGATGGACATCCTCAACACCCTCGTCAACGGTATCGGACTGCCCAGCGTCTTCGTTCTCATCACCACCATCACCACCGTCATCACGGCCGTGAAGCTCAAAACGGCGGCCCGGTGGAGGCAGATGACGTCATCCGTTGCATGGGAACTAGGGAGGTGGCGTTGACCCGGATGTTGGTGGTGGTGTCGTGCCTCTTCATTGGCTGCACCCTGCCCAACGTGATCTTGAGAGTGGCTCCCCTTGTGGATGAGGAGTACAGACTAGGGGGACGTCATCAGAACGCCTTGCTCTCCGGGGTCAATGTTCTGTACACGGCCAACGCGGCCAATTCCGCCTTCAACTTTGTCTTCTACTATAGAATGGTTCCAAGTTTAGAGCGGTTTTGAAAGACGTAGTTTGCAAGCGATGTGGATCAGCAAAGAAAGAGCAACAGACACAGTCAAGAACTGCAGACACTACTTTTGACTGAAGAGCAGCAACGTCTTGTTTTTCGTCTTGTGAGACATGTCAGGTTTAAAGTTTGTGTCAGTGGAATGGATGTTTTCTGTCTGTGCCATCTTCTGTGCCATCTCTATGGCATTGAACCCACGCCGCTCTTTCCGTCACCCTGTCCACAGCCACAGTCTGACCAGATCCGCCCCAGCCCCGGCATCAGCAATCCACAGAGAGCAGTCAATGTCAAGTCGTCAAGAGGCAACCCACCGGAGGAGACACTGCACTGCTGCCGAGTCACTTCGGTGGTGTTTAGTGGCGCCTGTTTTGATCCGACATACGCAGGACACCACCTACTAGCCCCCCCTACTGACGATAATCATCGCTTAATCGCTGAGCCGGCGTGTGCCCTCCAGAGAGCGACGCCACGTCCGTCCAGTGACAGTGTCCCTGAACTTGTCGATTTCAAACCGACGGAATCACACCAGGCCACAGACGTGGAGAACACATCGAAACTGAGGTCACCATGAGAGCAGGGCAGGCAGGGCCACAGAATTTGACACTTTTGTATGCTGATCGATGAGAATGAGGATGATGAAGATGATGCTACGGATTTCCATTTCGGTCTGAGACTGCATGCCAGGGCTGTACTCTACGCTTCCTTCCATACTATGTCTCGGCGTCAACCAGGCCCGAGAGATACAGGCACCTGCAGTATTGATCAGAAAGTTTGAGCAATACTCTCAGAAACGCATCCATGAAGTGGATGAAACTCGACTGTGTGGTCCCAGTCTTCCCAACTGAGCCTGCAGCAAATACAACTCTGGGTAGGAGCTGGTCCTGGCAGAAAAATGCCACATGGCTCTCATGGGCATCGAACCCACGACCTCCCAGCCAGGAGTCAGTGACGTTAACCAGTTTTCCATGGCGGCTAATTAGTGCAAATAGATTTGCTAGACTCGTTTCCTTCCCCAACAACTGATTCTTCTCTTTTTTTTTTATCCCTGATATCGGTTATACAATGACATTGTTCCAGTTGATCGTTTCGCGCTGCTCGACGCGCCGAAGAACAATCAATACACGAGAAGTCAATATTGTAGCACAAGGTTTTCTTTCTTCACTGTGTTCGTATAAACATTCTTACAATGAGTG
>JADBJO010000999.1:77500-82500 GCA_016801955.1 Conus betulinus | reverse complement strand
ATTTCTCTATCGCTAATTCATTTCTAAAGAATGTGAACAACTGTAGGCTAGGTAGACATCCTTGTTTCACTCCCCCGGGTAGCTGAAATGATCAGTATAAGCTCCTTTCTCTCGAAAACACACAGAAAAGATTCATATATTCAATGGATAGCTGCATGCAACTTCCCATTTCGCCACCATTCCTCAGGTCATTATCCCATAGAACATTTCTATCAATCGAATCGAAAGGTATCTGGAAATCAAAACTATCAACATACAATTTGGATTTTGTTAATATGCGTTTTTATACTACGGCGTACAGAGTAAATGTATGGTCTATAGTTCTTTACCCAGATCGAAATCCAGTTTGCTCTTCACTTGTTTTTTTTTTTTTCTTTCTCTCTCCGCCCATGCTTTTAATCTTTTGTTAAGTATATGTGTATATATACATTTGAATAGCAACACCTGTCAGTGCAACGCCTCGATAGTTATCAGAATAGTAACTGTCACGTTTCTTTTGGAGAGAAACTGTGAATGGACTGGCCTCACACTCAGCAACTGCCTAAGAGCGTCTGAGAACCGGGAGCAATATAGGAAGCTGGTTGCGAAGTCTTCTGTGGGGCCCCAACAGGGGGGGGGGGGGGGGGGGGGGGGGGGGGGGGGGGGGGGGGGGGGGGGGGGGGGGGGGGGGGGGGGGGGGGGGGGGTGGGGGGGTGGGGGGGGAGAGGGGGGGTGTGGGGTGAAGTGAAGAGATATTGTTTAAGACCTCATTTCTTGTTATTTGATCATGAAACAGTGGTGTACCAGCTATGTGTTCTTCAGTATCTATATCTATGTTCATTTTTTTTTTTCAAAATGTGATCAGATCTAAATACACTGTAGAAATGTTCAACCATTGTTGCGGGCTGATTTCACTGTAAGTTACTTGTTTAATACACATCGATCGAATGGTACACACCATAATCTAGGGTCGTTAACAGTTGCTTTTTAATCTATTAATTTGTTTTTCATCAAATTCTTTTCTTTTCTCTCCCCCCCCCCCCCCCCCCCCCCCCCCCCAGTGAATTGTAGTCTTTCGTTTTCGTTTCCTTAGCGTAGGTTGCTGTACATTCTGTTCTCAGTTCTTTAGGGTTTAGCTCTTTGATATCGTTCAGGCACCTTTTCACAACTATTTTTCTTTTTATCGCATGCACAGTCAAACCAGTCATTCACTTCATTCTTAGTGTTCGTAGTGGTCCCTCTCCATACACGCAGCTGCACTATACAGAGCATTTTCAAACTATTCTAAACCAGTCTTAAATAAATGTCAGCGAACCGCCCAGAGAAACGTGGACAAACGAGTCACAAGACAAACCACAACGCGTTTCGACCTCTTAGGTCTTCTTCACAACTATTTTTCTTTTTATCGCACGCATAGTCAAACCAGTCATTCACTTCATTCTTAGTGTTCGTAGTCCTAAGAAGACCTAAGAGGTCGAAACGTGTTGTGGTTTGTCTCGTGACTCGTTCGTCCACGTTTCTCTGGGCGGTTCGCTGACATTTATTTAAGATTTGTTTAGATTTCCGCCTGCAGTGGTTTCACTTTGCAACTATTCTAAACAGTGTTAATATTCCCTTTAAGAGGCTCTGCAGCTTTGCCACAGCACTTAACTCATCCGAATCTAGTTCCTTCTCGTAGGTATCAGCATACATTTCAAACCAAATAATGCGTTCTTCTTTAAAGAATATTGGGTGTTTTTTTTTAACATTAGTATTGCCCGTTTTCCATTTTAGTTCTATGGTAAATGCCAGGAAAGCAAAACTTGCCAACTTTTATCCTGCATTTTTTTTTTTTTAGTAAATCTTTATTGACAATAAAATTATCAATTATGCCACTGCCATGAGGTGACAGAAATGTACACTATCCTTTCGAATCATCCTGGCATGTGCCTTTCAAAATCCCCAAGTCAAATACAAAACACACAGATCTGGCAAGGATTTACCAAAGTTGTTTACACACGGGTGTTTTAGAAGTGTGCTTTAACACATTGTTTTCATCATCATGTTCATGATCATCTTCAGTACAACCAGCATCATCGTAAGAATCATCACCATCACAAACATCAAGTCATAGTCATCACCATCATCCCCCTCATCATCATCATCACTGTCATCACCTGGTATAAAATTTGACATAGACTCCAGCTTGCCGTTCAGTCCCTGCGTTCAAAACCATCGCATAACAGGATATTTACATCCATGTTTTCTGTGATTTATGATACAGCATCTTCAAGACTCAGAATTGTACCTTCAGCCGCATGGTTATTATATCATCGCCCCCCCCCCCCCTCCCCCTTTGGTACCACATGACATCACAATGACGACCTATACCACACTCCATCAAAATGACGACTTACGCACACTATCATCCACTCTCTCCATACCGTACAGCTGTCAACGTTGTTTAATGCATCAACTAGACTTCTTGCACAACTTTCGTGATCTTCTTTACCTTTCGAAGGGATGCCAAAGAAATGCTGATGATTTCGTCGGGAAAACCTCTCTGATCTGTCTATTTCATCTGACATTTTCATCACTTGTTGATCTGAATCATTCGCGGTTACCGTTAAATTCTCAGTCTCTCTCTTCCCTTGTGACGTTGCATCGAACAGTTGATTTAGGTCCGTGCACGTGTCTTCTATGATTGCTGAGAGAGAGAGAGAGAGAGAGAGAGAGAGAGAGAGAGAGAGAGAGAGAGAGAGAGAGAGGAGAGAGAGAGAGAGAGAGAGAGGAGACAGGGAGAGAGAGAGAGAGAGAGAGAGAGAGAGAGAGAGAGAGAGAGAGAGAGAGAGGGGAGGAGGGGGAGGAGAGCAGAGAGAGAGAGAGAGAGAGAGAGAGAGAGAGAGAGAGAGAGACGGTGGCATAGAGAGAGAGAGAGAGAGAGAGAGAGAGAGAGAGAGAGAGAGAAGAGAGAGAGACCGAGAGAGAGAGAGAGGAGGCATACAGAGAGAGAGAGAGAGAGAGAGAGAGAGAGAGAGAGACAGACAGACAGACAGACAGACAGACAGACAGAGGGTGTTATGCAAGATCGTAAATTTAGTACCTGCTTTGTGTTCGCATGTCATCCACTCTGTGAACAAAAGAAGCCACACAAACAAACACATTTGGTATTCAACATAGTTCCTGTATTTACAGTCAGTCGCCCACGAACACAACACACTGGGCATTTAACAGTTCCTGTGTTTACAGTCAGTCGCCCCACGAACACAACACACTGGGCATTTAACAGTTCCTGTGTTTACAGTCAGTCGCCCCACGAACACAACACACTGGGCATTTAACAGTTCCTGTGTTTACAGTCAGTCGCCCCGAACACAACACACTGGGCATTTAACAGTTCCTGTGTTTACAGTCAGTCGCCCCACGAACACAACACACTGGGCATTTAACAGTTCCTGTGTTACAGTCAGTCGCCCCACGAACACAAACACACTGGGCATTTAACAGTTCCTGTGTTTACAGTCAGTCGCTCCTCTCTACCTGCCAGCCCCTCTCTCCCCTCCCCACTCCACCCCGGCCCCCTTCCCCTTTCCGATGCCTCCTCCTCTCTCCTGGCAAGCAGCATTCTCTCTCTCTCTCTCTCTCTCTCTCTCTCTCTCTCTCTCTCTCTCTCTCTCATTGGACGCGCTCTATGTTGTTTGTTTGCAGATGACACCACCATACATACAAGTCATTCTAATTATGAATAGAATTCGCGGACTCTGCAGAACAACATGATGATGATAATGATGATAATGAGTACTTATATAGCGCCTATTCTCGGCTAGACGCCAAGCTCTAAGCGCTTTACAATCAACACTCGTTTACACAACGGGCTGCCTACCTGGGTAGTGCTGACTGAAGAGCTGCCAGCTGGCGCTCATTCAGTCGTTTCCCGTGTCATCCAGTCAGTATCGTTCAATATCGATCACTCCTCATTCTTTCCATTTCTCACTTTCTCAGAGGGTGCATGCTATGTGTAACGTGTCATCCCTACCAACGGCCAAACTGGCCTACTCTTCCGAATGTTGGTGATGGGATTTACGTGTGTGTGCAAGATGTTATGCGTGCGTTCACACACGGAACCTCGGTTTATAGTCTCATTCGAAGGACTGTATGGGAAATGGAGTCAGAACCAATGTTAACTCCGAGGGAAAAATCCCCCTGTACCGAAACGCCCCGGCGGAGGTTCGAACCCGCAACCCCAGGATCACCAAGATTGCGAGTCAGGCGCTCTACCAACTGAGCTATTCCGGCTCAGTTGGTAGAGCGCCTGACTCGCAATCTTGGTGATCAGTGAATTAATTCACTGGTCAGAGTTTAAAATCACGTGAGTCTTCATCCGTTCATGAGTAAATTGAAGATTATCACAACAAGACAGAATGTCAAAACTTTTGCCGTAGTTTTCACTTTCTCAGACAAAAACAAACAAACAAACAAACAAAAATACTGAATAATATTGATGAGTTTGAAATCCGTAAGTTCTTGTATTGTTATCAATAATAATTTGTCATGCTCCGATTGATTTCGCAAATTTTATTCTGAAAAGAATTATCAATTCTCTAAAATTAAACATTTTTTTAGACGTGCACTCACGAAACCTTCATTGACACACACACACACACACACACACACACACACACACACACACACACACACACAGATGCCTAACATCCATCAGTCTGGGCAATGGTAACAGTTGAATCAAGTTTTGTCCCATCAAGCAAAACTCTGAAGCTACTAAAGCTTACGACATCAGACACTGGAGAACCCTACAGGAAAACAATTGCCCCCAGGAGAGAGACCACTGTGGCACACTGTTGTACATGACGGAGGCATGGTAGACACATGTTCTGCCTACAGCACAGAAACCCAAAGAGTCGTCCCCTAAATGCCTGTGATGATTCAATATACTCGTGGTGATTCACCTCATCGTTCCAAACACCCAGGACATACAGATATCGTGAAATACGTTTGGGCAGTTAGAGATCTCCGCTGTGGTT
>JADBJO010000999.1:50000-52500 GCA_016801955.1 Conus betulinus | reverse complement strand
TGTGTGGGGAGACGCCCTGTGTGGGGAAGACGAAGAGGCAGAGGGAGGGAAGGGGGCTAGAGGTGGCAAGGTGAATGACAAGTGGAAAGCATTCTAAAGACATGAGAGAGAGAGAGAGAAGAAAGAGAGAGAGGACACGGAGGGAGAGAGGGAGGGAGAGAGGAGAGGGAGAAAGAGATAGAGAAAAGGGGAGAGAGAGGGAGGGAAAAGAGAGAGGAGAGAGAGAGAAGAGAGGGAGGGATAGAGGGGAGAGAGAGAGAGAGAGGAGAGAGGAGGGAGAGAGGGAGGGAGAGACAGAGAGAGAGAGGGAGGGAGAGAGGGAGGGAAGAGAGGAGAGAGAGAGAGACGGGAGAGGGAAGGAGAGAGGGAAGGAGAGAGCGAGAGGAGAGGGAGGAGGGAGGGAGGAGAAAGAGAGAGAGGAGAGGGAGGGAGGGGAGAGAGAGAGAGAGAAAAAGAGAGAAGGGGAGGGAGGGAGAGAGAGGGGAGGGAGGGTGGGAGAGAGAGAGGGAGGGAAGGAGAGAGAGAAGGAGAGAAGGAGGGTGAGAGAGAGGAAAGAGAGAGAGAGAGGGAAAGGGAGAGAAGAAGGGAGAGGGAGAGAGAGGGGGGGGAGGGAGAGAGAGAGGGGGTAGAGATGGACAGAGAGAAAGAGGAGGGAGGGAGAAAGAGGGAGGGAGGGAGGGAGGGAGGGAGAGGGAGGGGGAGGGAAACTAGGGGGAGACAAAGAGGGTGGGGAAAAGATCCAAGAGTTAGAGGTGGAACTATATCAGCAATCACAATAACAATAACAGTTGATAACAAGACAATTCAGTCCCAGCACATAAGCAATGAGCACAAATATTATGCGATAGTTAAGCACAGTTGTAAAAACATTATCAAAAGAATACACGAATCCTTAAAACGGTATAGAAAAGCTCAAACAAACCAAGTTTCATTTTCTGTCCCCCCCCCCCCCCCCCCCCCCCCCCCCCCCCCCCCCCCCCCCCCCCCCACCCCCCCCCCGCGCTCCTTCTTTCCTTCACTCACCAGATCTTTCGTTGCTTGCAGTGTGCATCAAACTATGTCTTCTTTCGTTGCTTGCAGTGTGCATCAAACTATGTCTTCTTTCGTTGCTTGCAGTCTGCATCAAACTATGTCTTCTTTCGTTGCTTGCAGTGTGCATCAAACTATGTCCATCCTTACAATCCTCTAAATCCTCCATACAGAACTGTCCCTCTTTACAGTCCTCTAGATCCTCCAAACAGAACTGTCCATCTTTATAATCCTCTAAATCCTCCATACTTCACTGTCCATCTTTACAATCCTCTAAATCCTCCATACCGTCTTTAACTGTCCGTCTTTACAGTCCTCTAAATCCTCCATACAGAACTGTCAGTCCATCCCTTACAATCAGTCTCCTTACAATCCTCTAAATCCTCCGTACAGAACAGTGCATCCTTACAATCCTCTAAATGCTCCATACAGAACTGTCCGTCTTTACAATCCTCTAAATCCTCCATACAGAACAGTCCATCCTTACAATCCTCTAAATCCTCCATGCAGAACTGTTGACCCTTACAATCCTCTGAATCCTCCATACAGAAACTAGTCCTGAAGAAACAGGCATCAACGACCTGGTCAGGGGGTCATGATTACGCTACTATATAATTCTCCCTCTGTTTTGAGCCTTTGCTTGAGAACTGACTATTGTTTGTATAAAGGTTGCTTTCGTGTGTTTTGTTTTTTTGTTTCGTTTCGTTTTGTGTTTTTTTGTTTTGTTGAAGAATTTCTTTCATTTCTTAATTATGCGCTGCATTGATTTTCGAATTTCGTTTTTTTGTTTTTTCTTCATCTTTTTTTTTCATTTTTTTTTTTTTTTTTTGCATTTGCTTGCTATTATAGGCTGTTAACAACACCCCCTCCCCCACCCTTTTGACTTGACGTTTTTTTTTTTCTTTTAGTCTTTTTCCTTTTCCTTGCTTTCATGTTATAAGTTATCTTATGTGGCAGATGAGGGGGGGGGGGGGGGGGGGGGGGGAGGTGGATGCAATTAGGGTGTAAGGTATAAAATCACCGTCAGCTGTCTCCATGTCACTCTCAAAAACTGTGTGTGTGTGTGTGTGTGTGTGTGTGTGTGTGTGTGTGTGTGTGTGTGTGTGTGTGTGTGTGTGTGTGTTGTGTTGTGTGTGTGTGTGTGTGTGTGTGTGTGTGTGTGTGTGTGTGTGTGTGTGTGTGTGTGTGTGTGTGTGTGTGTGTGTGTGTGTGTGTGTGTGTGTGTGTGTGTGTGTGTGTGTGTGTGTGTGTGTGTGTGTGTGTGTGGTGTGTGTGTGTGTGTGTGTGTGTGTGTGTGTGTGTGTGTGTGTGTGTGTGTGTGTGTGTGTGTTGTGTGTGTGTGTGTGTTGTGTGTGTGTGTGTGTGTGTGTGTGTATGTGTGTGTGTGTGTGTGTGTGTGTGTGTGTGTGTGTGTGTGTTGTGTGTGTGGTGTGTGTGTGTGTGTGTGCGTCTGTTTGTGCGTATGCATGTA
>JADBJO010000999.1:37500-42500 GCA_016801955.1 Conus betulinus | reverse complement strand
GCCCTCACAGGCGCTGTATGTGGGGGGGGGGGGGGGGGGGGGGGCGGCCCCACCCCATCAATAGGATGATCTGACCACCCTCTCCCCGCCCTCACAGGCGCTGTATGTGGAGGGGCGGCCCCACCCCCCATCAATAGGATGATCTGACCACCCTCTCCCCGCCCTCACAGGCGCTGTATGTGGGGGGGGGGGGGGGGGGGGGGGGGGGGGGCGGCCCCACCCCATCAATAAGATGATCTGACCACCCTCTCCCCGCCCTCACAGGCGCTGTATGTGGAGGGGCGGCCCCACCCCCCATCAATAGGATGATCTGACCACCCTCTCCCCGCCCTCACAGGCGCTGTATGTGGGGGGGGGGGGGGGGGGGCGGCCCACCCCATCAATAGGATGATCTGACCACCCTCTCCCCGCCCTCAACAGGCGCTGTATGTGGAGGGGCGGCCCCACCCCATCAATAGGATGATCTGACCACCCTCTCCCCGCCCTCACAGGCGCTGTATGTGGGGGGGGGGGGGGGGGGGGGGGGGCGGCCCCACCCCATCAATAAGATGATCTGACCACCCTCCCCCCGCCCTCACAGGCGCTGTATGTGGAGGGGCGGCCCCCCCCCATCAATAGGATGATCTGACCCACCCTCTCCCCGCCCTCACAGGCGCTGTATGTGGGGGGGGGGGGGGGGGGGGGGGGGCGGCCCCACCCCATCAATAAGATGATCTGACCATCCTCTCCCCCGCCCTCACAGGCGCTGTATGTGGGGGGGGGGGGGGGGGGGGCGGCCCCCCCCCCATCAATAGGATGATCTGACCATCCTCTCCCCGCCCTCACAGGCGCTGTATGTGGGGGGGGGGGGGGGGGAGGCCCCACCCCATCAATAGGATGATGTGACCATCCTCTCCCCGCCCTCACAGGCCCTGTATGTGGAGGGGCGGCCCCACCCCATCAATAGGATGATCTGACACACCCTCTCCCCGCCCTCACAGGCCCTGTATGGGGGGGGGGGGGGGGGGAGGGGCGGCCCCACCCCATCAATAGGATGATCTGACCATCCTCTCCCCGCCCTCACAGGCCCTGTATGTGGAGGGGCGGGCCCCACCCCCATCAATAGGATGATCTGACCATCCTCTCCCCGCCCTCACAGGCCCTGTGTGTGGAGGGGCGGCCCCACACCCATCAATAGGATGATCTGACCATCCTCTCCCCGCCCTCACAGGCGCTGTATGTGGGGGGGGGGGGGGGGGCGGCCCCACCCCATCAATAGGATGATCTGACCACCCTCTCCCCGCCCTCACAGGCCTGTATGTGGGGGGGGGGGGGGGGGCGGCCCCACCCCATCAATAGGATGATCTGACCACCCTCTCCCCGCCCTCACAGGCCCTGTATGTGGGGGGGGGGGGGGGGGCGGCCCCACCCCATCAATAGGATGATCTGACCATCCTCTCCCCGCCCTCACAGGCCCTGTATGTGGGGGGGGGGGGGGGGGGGGGGGGGGCGGCCCCACCCCATCAATAGGATGATCTGACCATCCTCTCCCCGCCCTCACAGGCCCTGTATGTGGGGGGGGGGGGGGGGGGCGGCCCCACCCCATCAATAGGATGATCTGACCACCCTCTCCCCGCCCTCACAGGCGCTGTATGTGGGGGGGCGGCCCCACCCCATCAATAGGATGATCTGACCATCCTCTCCCCGCCCTCACAGGCCCTGTATGTGGAGGGGCGGCCCCACCCCATCAATAGGATGATCTGACCACCCTCTCCCCGCCCTCACAGGCGCTGTATGTGGAGGGGCGGCCCCACCCCATCAATAGGATGATCTGACCACCCTCTCCCCGCCCTCACAGGCGCTGTATGTGGAGGGGCGGCCCCACCCCATCAATAGGATGATCTGACCACCCTCTCCCCGCCCTCACAGGCGCTGTATGTGGAGGGCGCGGCCCCACCCCATCAATAGGATGATCTGACCATCCTCTCCCCCCCCTCACAGGCGCTGTATGTGGAGGGGCGGCCCCACCCCCATCAATAGGACGATCTGACCACCCTCTCCCCGCCCTCACAGGCCCTGTATGTGGGGGGGGGGGGGGGGGGGGGGGAGGCCCCACCCCATCAATAGGATGATCTGACCATCCTCTCCCCGCCCTCACAGGCCCTGTATGGGGGGGGGGGGGGGGGGGGGGGGCGCCCCACCCCATCAATAAGATGATCTGACCATCCTCTCCTCGCCCTCACAGGCCCTGTATGTGGGGGGGGGGGGGGGGGGGAGGCCCCACCCCATCAATAGGATGATCTGACCATCCTCTCCTCGCCCTCACAGGCCCTGTATGTGGGGGGGGGGGGGGGGGGGGGGCGGCCCCACCCCATCAATAGGATGATCTGACCATCCTCTCCCCGCCCTCACAGGCGCTGTACGTGGAGGGACAGTTCGGCCGTGTCTTGCCACTGATCATCTTTGGAGGACTGGGCGTCACTGCGGGACTGCTGAGTCTTCTGCTTCCGGAAACTCTGGGTCGCCAACTTCCGGACTCTGTGGAGGAGGCAGCCAATTTTGGAAAGTAAGGATGTTGATGTGCCTCTGTCTGTCTGTCTGTCTGTCTGTCTGTCTGTCTGTCTGTCTGTATATGCGTTTTTCGTCAACGTCTTATTGATTGCAGATGGCAAAAATGGCATGATCATGTTCAAAACAGTGAAAGATTTAATATGTTTAGGATGTTTTGTAATACACATGAAATAAAAACACACCTTTTGTTGAATATGGATAGTCATTTGAAATATATAACAACGAGATTTAGGCTGGGGATTTCAGAGATAGCGGTGCATCATTATAGATACAGAGAACACAATGAAGCAAATCTGATATGTTGTTTTTATGTAAAAATTCTAAGGAAGATGAGGTACATTTTGTTTTATGCTGCTGCCCAGCTCTTAGTAAAATTAGAGAAAAGTTTATTCCCAGAAATATTATCAATGCCCTTGTGTCTTTAAACTCTGCTTGTTGATGGCATCCTCTAAACACAGTGATGTTAGGAATTTATCGCTTTTCTTGTATAAAGCTTTTAAGTTCAGAGAAATTATGACCTCGTGATTGTGTTTTCAAATGTCCTATTTCATGAATAAGTTCATTGTTGATGTCTTGGGTTTACTCACCCCCTTCATAAGGGGCCATGGATCAGCGAGCAACCTCACGAGCACCAGGAATTACAATCCACAACAAAGGCAATGAAATAACAAAAACAACAACAGGCGAATGCAATTAAAAAAAAAAACATAGGGAAAAATCAACACGGAGTCCCGGGAAATTGTAAACAGTCGCAATTAAGAAAGCTATGGACATTAGAGAGAGAGAGAGAGAGAGAGAGAGAGAGAGAGAGAGAGAGAGAGAGAGAGAGAGAGAGGAGAGAGAGCGAGGAGAATGGAGGAGAGACACACACACACACACACACACACACACACACACACACACACACACACACACACACACACACACACACACACACACACACACAACACACACACACACACACACACACACACACACACACACACACACACACACACATACACATAGATACACATGCACACACACACACACACACACACACACACACACACACACACACACACACACATACACATACACATATACACATATACACACACACACACACACACCACACACACACACACACACACACACACACACACACACACACACACACACAAGCCGTCAATAATTAATGTTGTGGAGGAGGCTGGAGGTCCACTACAAATAAATGAGGGAATAAATGTACTAAGCTACTAAAAAACAAAAGACTTGTATAAACAGCCTCCATGGTGAAGAGGTTGGCGTCGTGGACTCTACGCTAGGAGGTATTGGGTTCGATTCCGAGCCATTATTTACGGGATTTTCTGCCCCGAGCGGCTCCTACCCAGAATCGTGTGTGCTATGGGGCTCAATTTAGAAGACTAGGGACCCCGTAGTCGAGTTCCATCCACTTAATAGCTGCCTCTCTATGACTGTTGCTCAACATTTCTGACCAACACGGCAGGTGTCTGTATCTCTCGGGCCTGGTGATACCGGGGGAAAATCACGAAAATAACTGTAGAGTATATCCTTGTCACGTGGCCTCAGATCAGAACAGACACATCCGAAGCATCATTTTTATCAACCCCACCCTTATCGATCAGCAGTTAAAAAAAAAAAAAAAAAAAAAAAAAAAAAACCTCTAACTCTGTGGCCTTTCCTGCCCTGACTCATCGTGACCTCAGCTTCGATTTCCTCTCCACGTCAAATGCTCTTGGTGAGGCTTTGTTGGGGTCACCGGTGTGGGCAAATTCATGGACACTGTCGTAGCACAGACGTTGCGGCACCCTGAGGAGGGAAGGAGAGCTCGCTTACCTTTACTCCGTCGTGACTAAGCAACGTCATGAGTAGAGTCTTGGTAGGTGGTGTCCTGCGTACGTTGGACCAGAACAGGCGCCACTCAACAGCACAGAAGTGACTCGGCAGCAGCGTGTGTCTCCTCCAGTGGGTTACCTCATGACGGCTGAATATTGACTGGCCCCTGTGGATTGCCTGAGCCGGGGCTGTGGCGGTACCAGCAAGGCTGTGGTTTAGCGCGACTGACAGACCCGGGAAAATGAGATAGCAACAGAAAAAAATGAGTAGATAACTGAATAAATAAATAAACACATTGAAAAACAAATGATAAGATAAAGAAAATGGTATAGTTTAGTTTAGCGGCAACACATAAAAGATAATTTAATTAAATGAAAAAAAAGAGAAAGAACATTGTAAACCGACACTGAATTTCCTAATAGAAAAACAATAGTACAAGCATTTGACCTTCTGTTTTCAATTTGAAGTATTTCATCTGTTTTTAACTCAGCTTTTTCCTCCATTTAATTTTACTACAATGTGTGCGCGTGTGCGGGAGTGCATGTATGCATGAATATATTATATGTATGTATGTACGTATGAATGTATGTCTGTATATATATACATTACGG
>JADBJO010000999.1:25000-27500 GCA_016801955.1 Conus betulinus | reverse complement strand
TGGAAGTAAAGATCCTCCTCCTCCTCCTCCTCCTCCTCATCATCATCATCATCATAATCATCATGATCACCTTCGTCGCCCATCATCATCATCATCATCATCATCATCATCATCATCACTATCACCACCATCATCATCATCATCTTCTATCCGTCTGTCCATCTGTCTGTCTGTCTGTCTGTCTGTCTCCCTCTCTCTCCTTCTCTCTCTCTTTCCCTCCCCCTCCCTTATACACACATGCACACGTTTCCACGCGCGCGCGCGCGCGCGCGAGCACACACACACACACACACACACACACACACACACACCACACACACACACACACACACACACACAGAGAGAGAGAGAGAGAGAGAGGAGAGAGAGAGAGAGAGAGAGAGAGAGAGAGAGAGAGAGAGAGAGGAGAGAGAGAGAGAGAGAGATTCAGCCAGAGACGCACCGACAGAAAGGGAGAGGCAGGCAGCGACGGAGAGAAGTCACTCACTGCCAGACTCCCACACCCTGCCTTATCCTAATACATCATGGGGGTGGGTGGGAACTCCGTCCATCAACATGGCCCTTCACCACTGACGGATGCAGTACAACAGCGGCTCATCCAATCAAATCACTTCAGGCACTGCTGAGAAGCGTACGCCTCTGTTCCCTTGCTGCACGTGCCAGACTCCAGAGATCAGGGGCGACGAGTCATTAGCGTGCCCATTGGTAAGTCCCTTACTGCCTGTCTTCTCGTTCCTTTCTCACCAGTGAAGGTCTGCAACAAACTGAAGAGAGTGTCCTACTGTCTTTTTCTTGTGTCTGCTGTACTTCTTGTGCTGCATTGAACTGGCATTTTGCGGTGAGTAGTCTTCTTTTTTTATTAGTTCAGTGCCGGGTCATCTCTGTGGGGGTTTTTTTTTTCTTTCTTTTTTTTTTTTTTTTTTTTTTTTTTCAGTTTCAACGGATTCCGTCTGGTGTCACTTTTTTTTTTGATTTTGAGTGCGTGTTGTTCCTTTGCTAGTTTTTGTTTGTTTCTTTGCGTTTTTGTTTGTGTTAGCTTTTGGTACATTTCATTACTGTTTTGTTCCCTGTTGACCATAACCAACAGCTTTCAAATCAGATACATGATTTTTGTTATGAAAGATGCCTTTCTACAGCTGACCAGTTAGAGACACAATCTGTCATCGAGGATACCTTTCCACAATCAAAGTCACAGAGGAAGACTGTTTTAGATTACATCTATCTATAAGCAAAATTAGATATTCAATCCGTTGTGGAAGACACCATCAGATGATAAAAAGTATAGGTACAGTCTGCTGTAGAAACATCTTTTTACGGTTGGAGACACAATATGTAATGGAAGATACCTTTGTGCAAACAGCCAGGAGATACCCTGTTAAAGAAGTATTTCACAATCAAAAGTAAAAGACATAATCTGCTATAGAAGATATCTGTCTTGAATCAGACAAACAGAGGTACTGTTGATTACAGAAGATATTTGTCTGCTATCAAAGTCAGAGATACACTTGGTTATGTAAAATACCCATCTGCAATCAAAGCTAGAGAAACAATCTATAACAGAAAATACTTTCGACAATCAAACATAGAGATACAGTTTGTTATAGAAGATAGCCTTTTACAATTAAACTCAGAAGTACAATCTAATATAGAAGATCTCTTTCTACAAGAGTTGGTAGTAAAAGATATCTTTCAACAATCAGAGTCGGAGAGAAACAAATTGGTTATTCAGAAACCTTTCTACATCGTCAAAGGTTCAGTCGGTTATTAGAGATATACGTTTCTACGATCGAAGTCACAGTTACAATCTATTACAAAAAATATCTTTCCAAAACGTCACAGATGTTTTTACAACCAAAGATCCAAATACACAATCCGTAATTGAACACACAATCAGTCAGAGATACAGTCGGTTCATGAATAACCTTCTGCTAACTCAATCATACTGCATGTTCTAGAGGACATTTTTCTACACTGTAGGCCAGAGCTACAATCTCCAATAAAAGAAAATCTACAATCAGTAACAGAAATATAGTCTGTTAGAGTAGACATCTTTTTTTGCAGTTTAAGGCAGAGATTCAGCATGTTGTAGAAAACATCTGTTAAGAATCACAGTCAGGGATGCAATTTCTTGTAGACAATATCTTCCTACGATCAAACAAAGATGTACCTCACAGTCAGTTGTCGAACATATCTTTCTACAAGTAAGGTCAAGCATAGAGCTGGTTATAGAAGATACTTTCTACTGTCAAACCCCCTGAGCTACGATCTAATTTAAGATGTATGTATCCACCATCAAAGTAGATATACAGTTTGTTATGACGGTTTAGTTTTTTTCTGCAGTGAAAGTCAAGACACAGTGTGCAATGGAAGATATCTTTCTACAGTTAAAGTCAGAGATGCAATCTGTTTTAGATGATACATTTCTGCAATCGAACAAAGTCAAAGATGTAATTTGTTACAACAGATACGTCTTTAGAAGCAAAATCAAAAATACAATCCA
>JADBJO010000999.1:12500-20000 GCA_016801955.1 Conus betulinus | reverse complement strand
GGCAGAGAATTTTTAAAGGAATGCATTAGTAAGAAACTAATACCAAAAGAATTACAAGTCTACTTTAACTTGGCATCGGAACCTGTCTCATATAATCCCCCTGGATATCGTTCACGGAATTCTATTTGAAGCAAGCTCAAGAATACCAGAAAATGCCCCTTGAGATGTGGATAACCTCCAGAGCAAGGCAGACGTGCTCAGAGAAGTAAAAGAAGTAGGCAAGTTGTTGATAAGCCATGATGTTGTTGGAGCTGCTGTTGAGCAGTTCAGCCTTAACGGTATGCCCACGTTAGTAGAGGTCGACAAGCATCACATCAGTAAACTTTACACCGGGAGTAAAACCTTTGAGGCTCACCGAACTTATGACTCTGAAAATGTTGTCCAGGGATCTATTTAGATCACTGCGACCTTTTTGTGTGGAGAAAAATTCACCAGATTAATCCAGGAGCTTTCTTTAAGAAAGCTTGATGACAGAAAACACCAAGGTGGTTAGAGGAGAACATTAAGAAAACTAGGGAAGAAAAGGAGATTTCACGAATGCGATACGATAGAACTCAACAGAGCAGGAAGTGGCAAAGTTTGATCCTGTTGTGTTTGCTGACAATGGAAATCCCACCACAGGTCAGATTAGAAGTGTGCGACTGCCTTATCGTGTCATTCCAGCATCTAAGCAGCCAAAAGATGTCTGGGATCAGCTTAACGGGGCTCATCACGGGGCAGAGCGGTTAGGATGCATCAGTGCTGGCAGCTGCAGAACCGTCAAATTGAAAATCAGTGGATGGAAGAAACTCATGAAAAGGAAGATAGGCTTTTAGAAAAATGTTATGTGAAACGACTGCAGCACCAGCGAACAACAAAACCTGCTTCTGAAGGTGGCTTTGTTCTTGAGGCCTGCTCCTTACCCTACAAGCCATCAATAGTCTAGTAGTGGAAGAACCGTACAGCCACTGTCCAACTTTGTCCAGCAGACTATAGCTCACTTAACTGACCTTCTACTGTGTTACGCCATGCAGTCAGACGCCTCTTTGACCAGAGGCATGTCAACGTGGATTTGGGGGAATTGAGAACAGATGTGTACAATTTATTAGCAGGTGAACGGCAAGCACCAAAAGACCTGAGAAGTCTTCCACTTACCCATGGAGCATTCTGCAGTTTTACCGATAAATCTGATGTCACTGTCAATACATCACTAGAGACTGACTGTAGAATTGTGAAGAGCACTGTCACGGATCCTTACACTGTGACCAGCTCGGTGGAGATCCCACCAAAGCTGTAGTGGACAGAACAGAAAAGTGGGCAGACAAGTGGGTGAAACGTGGCACCAACACTGAAGATATCGCTAAGAATGTCACTGATGATGGACAGTCTCTTCCAGCCATACACGAGCCATTAGTGATAACGCACAAGGCTGCTTCTTGCCCTTGCAGGTGTGTTTTAGTCTAGTGGTGGTACACCCGTACAGCCACTGTCCAGATCTGTCCAGCAGGCCATGCCCACTTAGCTGGCCATCTGCTATATCTAGTCATTGATTGTAAAGAGTTCATTCCAAAGATTGAATCAATGAATGACAACTTGGCGCCTCTTCCACCAGAAACAACCTCAGCCATTTGTGAAGTTGTCTGTACCCCATTGTTGACAACATGAGGATCCTGACAGTCAAAAAAAAACAAACAACTAAAACAGTATCCTTCTTCACTCAGTATATGTACTAAGTACACCGTTGAGGCACTGGATGTTGCCTTGAAGAACACGGGTCCTGCCATGAGACCATGCCATGCTTGTGATTACCATGACGTGTTCATGACAGAGCTGGTGGTAACATTGTGCATTCCAGCCTGGTTCCCTGCTAGCTGTGTCCCCAGACTGCCAGTCACAGTCTGTGATAACATTGTGCATTCCAGCCTGGTTCCCTGCTAGCTGTGTCCCAAGTCACAGTCTGTGATAACATTGTGCATTCTAGCCTAGTTCCCTGCTAGCTGTGTCCCAAGTCACAGTCTGTGATAACATTGTGCATTCTAGCCTAGTTCCCTGCTAGCTGTGTCCCAAGTCACAGTCTGTGATAACATTGTGCATTCTAGCCCTAGTTCCCTGCTAGCTGTGTCCCAAGTCACAGTCTGTGATAACATTGTGCATTCTAGCCTAGTTCCCTGCTAGCTGTGTCCCAAGTCACAGTCACACTCTGTGATTACATTGCGCATTCCAGCCTGGTTCCTGTGCTAGCTGTGTCCCCCAGACTGCCAGTCACAGTCTGTGATAACATTGCGCATTCTAGCCTAGTTCCCTGCTAGCTGTGTCCCAAGTCACAGTCACACTCTGTGATAACATTGTGCATTCCAGCCTAGTTCCCTGCTAGCCGTGTCACCAGACTGCCAGTCACAGTCTGTGGTAACATTGCGCATTCCAGCCTAGTTCCCTGCTAGCTGTGTCCCAAGTCACAGTCTGTGGTAACATTGCGCATTCCCAGCCTAGTTCCCTGCTAGCTGTGTCCCAAGTCACAGTCACAGTCTGTGATAACATTGTGCATTCCAGCCTAGTTCCCTGCAAGCTGTGTCCCAAGTCACAGTCACAGTCTGTGATAACATGTGCATTCCAGCCTAGTTCCCTGCAAGCTGTGTCCCAAGTCACAGTCACAGTCTGTGATAACATTGTGCATTCCAGCCTAGTTCCCTGCTAGCTGTGTCCCCAGACCGCCAGTCACAGTCTTCCAACGCCTGCCAGTGCAATGGAGCAGCTTCCCTGACGCTGGGTTTGCAATACTTCCAGATGATTCCAGGCTAGTGGAGTTTTCTGACTTTTTGCCACTAAACGTCAAATGAACTTCTGAAGCGGAAGATCTAACGAATGTCTGGACACGAGAGTGTCAATCACAGACAGTGGGCGCATCATTACGGATGTTTTCAAAACACTGCGACTCCTGTCTGCCTCCTTCAGTCTTTAAAGTTCTTGCTGCTGGTATGGGTATTGTCTGCCTCCTTCAGTCTTTAAAGTTCTTGCTGTTGGTATGGATGTTGTCTGCCTCCTTCAGTCTTTAAAGTTCTTGCTGTTGGTATGGATTTGTCTGCCTCCTTCAGTCTTTAAAGTTCTTGCTGTTGGTATGGATGTTGTCTGCCTCCTTCAGTCTTTAAAGTTCTTGCTGTTGGTATGGATGTTGTCTGCCTCCCTTCAGTCTTTAAAGTTCTTGCTGTTGGTATGGATGTTGTCTGTCTCCTTCAGTCTTAAAAGTTCTTGCTGTTGGTATGGATGTTGTCTGTCTCCTTCAGTCTTTAAAGTTCTTGCTGTTGGTATGGAGTTCGTCTCAGGATGCTGGTTACTGATAACGATAAACTTCAGAATCATATACTGTGAGCAGGTCAAAGGCCTCAAAAAGCGATTTCAAGAAAGGTGCATCTCACAACAGAAAAGAACTCCTGAAACAGATGTAGACCAATGGAAAAAAGAAAATAGCTTGGATCACAAAATATTATCTGCACTTACCGTCACTGTCAGAGATCTTCAAAACAAATGAAACGTCCCGTACTCTGACCCCAAGAGCAAAGAAATTATGACCCAAAGAGATCCTCATTGCAGTAGACAAAAAAGAGAAGAACTTGGGATACATCTACACACCCACGATTCCCAGAAGACATGCGCCGCATGGCCCTGGCCAGCAGAGTGGCTTCTTTCTTTGGAAGAGTGTGACATCTATCAGCTTTCTGGCCAGCAGAGTGGCTTCTTTCTCTGGAAGAAGTGTGACATCTATCAGCTTTCTGACCAGCAACGTGGCTTTTTTTTCCATGAAAAGTGCGACATCTATCAGCTTTCTGACCAGCAGAGTGGCTTCTTTCCCTGGAAGAAATGTGACATCTATCAGCTTTCTGACCAGCAGAGTGGCTCCTTTCCCTGGAAGAAATGTGACATCTATCAGCTTTCTGACCAGCAGAGTGGCTTTTTTCCCTGGAAGAAGCGTGACATCTATCAGCTTTCTGACCAGCAGAGTGGCTTCTTTCTCTGGAAGAAGTGCGACATCTATCACCTTTCTGACCAGCAGAGTGGCTTCTTTCTCTGGAAGAAGTGCGACATCTGTCAGCTTTCTGACCAGCAGAGTGGCTTCTTTCCCTGGAAGAAATGTGACATCTATCAGCTTTCTGACCAGCAGAGTGGCTTCTTTCCCTGGAAGAAATGTGACATCTATCAGCTTTCTGACCAGCAGAGTGGCTTCTTTCTCTGGAAGAAGCGTGACATCTGTCAGCTTTCTGACCAGCAGAGTGGCTTCTTTCCCTGGAAGAAATGTGACATCTATCAGCTTTCTGACCAGCAGAGTGGCTCCTTTCTCTGGAAGAAATGTGACATCTATCAGCTTTCTGACCAGCAGAGTGGCTCCTTTCTCTGGAAGAAATGTGACATCTATCAGCTTTCTGAACTAACAATGAGGTCATCTCTCCATGGGACTACAGACACCGGAAGATACGTCAGCACATCATGTGTCGGACACCTGAATTCCATCTATATCCTGAAGAGTCAGCCATGTCTACAGACCTGATATGCTGATTCGAGTGAAAACCTTCACGGACGGTTGCCAACCACCGAGCAGTGTCAAGAACAAGGAGAATGAGCACGTTGCCCAGCTGCCTGACATGTTGCTTCAAGCCCACGTCCCTGTAAGTAAGATAAGGATAATGTTGCTTATAAACATATAGCCCAGCCCACTGCAAAGGGCCATATCAGGGCTGTCACCACGTTGAAGTCAATTCTCAAGTCATTTTAGAAAGGAAGAAAAAAAAAAAAAAACTCATTCACACAACCCTTTAAAATACACCTTCTAAAAACACACCCGGAAATTCTGTCAAAAATCTTTCTTCTGTAAAGTATTAGATGAGACAAAAACTTTTTTATCTCTTACAGAAATTCAAAGATCACGCCTGGTGGGACAACTCTGAATAAGGTTTTCATGGAGTCTGCTGTAAAATGTTTATGTCTCACATCATGCAAGTCCCAACACTCTTAACGATATGTTTCACTGTTGGTTGTACATAACATGGATAGCACCACGGAGCTTCCTCACCTTTTAAAACATAAGAGTGTGTGTAAAAGGAGTGGCCTGTATGCAAACGTCACAAGACTGTTTCTTTTTTTATGGCCACGTCCTTCCGATTCCCACTTCTCAAGGAAGATCCCGATGGAATCTGTCAGCAAACCGGAGCACCTTCTCCACAGGGAACTCTATTGGAAAGCCATTCTGAGCACCTTGTCCACAGGGAACTCTATTGGAAAGCTATTCTGAATTCCTTGTCCGCAGGGAACTCTTGGAAAGCCATTCTGAGGACCTTGTCCACAGGGAACTCTATAGGAAAGCCATTCTGAGGACCTTTTCCACAGGAAACTCTATAGGAAAGCCATTCTGAGGACCTTGTCCACAGGGAACTCTATAGGAAAGCCATTCTGGGGACCTTGTCCACAGGGAACTCTACAGGAAAGCCATTCTGGGGACCTTGTCCACAGGGAACTCTATAGGAAAGCCATTCTGAGGACCTTGTCCACAGGGAACTCTATAGGAAAGCCATTCTGGGGACCTTGTCCACAGGGAACTCTACAGGAAAGCCATTCTGGGGACCTTGTCCACAGGGAACTCTATAGGAAAGCCATTCTGAGGACCTTGTCCACAGGGAACTCTACAGGAAAGCCATTCTGAGGACCTTGTCCACAGGGAACTCTACAGGAAAAGCCATTCTGAGGACCTTGTCCACAGGGAACTCTACAGGAAAGCCATTCTGAGGACCTTGTCCACAGGGAACTCTATAGGAAAGCCATTCTGGGGACTCTTTTCATGTGTGTGAACCATAGAACAAGCCAAGGCTACTTGATGTGCTTAGGCAGTGTGTTTTCTTTGAGAGAGAGAGAGAGAGAGAGAGAGAGGGGGGGGGGGAGGCGGGTAGATAAGCATCTGCTTGAATATATTTCTTCTCTCTCTCTCTCTCTCTCTCTCTCTCTCTCTCTCTCTCTCTCTCTCTCTCTCTCTCTCATATACACACACACACACAAACGCGCCCGCGCGCTGGCACGCACAAACAGAGAGACAGACAGACAGAGAGTGAGAGAGAGAGACAGACAGACAGAAAGGGAGAGACGGGACAACCAGACAGGCAGAAACACACAGGACAAAGAGACGGGGACGACCATTCCCCGTAAGACACCCACATGATCCCTGGACATTAGTACTGGTGGTGGTGGTGGGGGGGGGGGGGGGGGGGGGGGGGGGGGGGGGGGGGGGAGGGGGGGGGGGGGGAGGACTGTCATCCACATCACCCATGATCCCTGGACGTTAGTACTGGTGGGAGGGGAACTATCACCCACATCTCCCATGATCCCCGGACTTCAGTACTGGCGGGTGGGGAACTGTCTCCCACATCATCCATGATCCCTGGCCTCAGTACTGGGGGGGGGGGGGGAACTGTCTCCCACATCATCCATGATCCCTGGCCTCAGTACTGGTGGGGGGGGGGGGGGGGGAACTGTCTCCCACATCATCCATGATCCCTGGCCTCAGTACTGGTGGGTGGGGAACTGTCTCCCACATCATCCATGATCCCTGGCCTCAGTACTGGTGGTGGGGGGAACTGTCTCCCACATCATCCATGATCCCTGGCCTCAGTACTGGCGGGTGGGGAACTGTCTCCCACATCATCCATGATCCCTGGCCTCAGTCCTGGTGGGTGGGGAACTGTCTCTCACATCACCCATGACCCCCAGCCTCAGTCCTGGTGGGTGGGGAACTGTCACCCTAAACAATGCGGATCCCTGCTGACGGATGCTGTATAGCGGTCGCTCATCCAAGTCAATTACTCCAGCTGCAGTTGATGCTAAGCGTACGCGTTTTGTCTTGTAATTCGTTTGTCCATGTTATCTGGCGGACTTCTTTTCAATACTTTTAAAAATTCATAATTTAAACTTTACCATTGTCATTCAGGTTGTGACTGGGGTTGTCAGTGATCTTCAATTTGGTGCTTTTCGAGGAGTCAATATAGTGTAACATTAATTTCCCTTTTTCATTTGTCGGAAGATTTGTAGCCATCAGCGGCACATTTTCAGTGTTTATCAACTCTGCTATTTTGATGGACACAGTATTGGTAACCACCTGCCAAAATACACTTACAGTCCAGATTTGTGGACATTACACGAAAATCCATATCTCGAAAACAAGATAGTTTCGAAAAAAAGAAAAAAAACTTACAGAAAAGATTTCTTTCTTTCTTTCTGCGTACGCAGGCTGATATTCCTGCGAACACTCCCTGTATAGACAGGCAAGGATTAATCCCATCTACCTAATGAAGCGAGTGGAGTTTTGTATGCATGACCGTTTTTTTTTATCCCGCCGTTAAGGCATCCGTACTCCAACTTCGGGGAAAGTGTATAATATGTGTAACGTGTCATCCATACCACCGGCCAAACCGGCCTTCTGTTCCGAAAGTTGGTGATGGGATTTAATGTGTGTGCAAGATGTTATGCGTGCGTTCATACACGGAA
>JADBJO010000999.1:0-2500 GCA_016801955.1 Conus betulinus | reverse complement strand
CATACCAACAGCCAAACTGGCCTTCTCTACCGAAAGTTGGTGATGGCATTTTACGTGTGTGCAAGATGTTATGCGTGCGTTCACACACGGAGCCTCGGTTTATAGTCTCATTCGAAGGACTATAATAATGGGAAATGGAGTCAGAACCAATGTTAACTCCGAGGGAAAAATACCCCTGTACCGAAACGGCCCGGCGGAGATTGTGATTTCCTGCTGGAAAAATGTTCATCGCAGATTGCCATCTCTTACGGTTTGATAACATCTTCACCCATTCTTTGAACGGCCTTCACATTGTCACTCATTCTGTCTAGTTTGATGACATCAATGTTTGTGAATGCTTCGACAATTCCAGCGTCATGGCTAATGCACACACACGTGTGTGTACGCACGAAACGCGCGCACACGCGTACACACACACACACACACACACACACACACACACACACACACACACACACACACACACAGGCTCACACACATACATGCACACACACACGCACCCACGCACGCATTCACGCACGCATATCCTTGCAACTTTTTTTGACGTTAAGAAAGCTTATGATCAAGTATGGCACTACAAATTATTGCAAAAGCTTAAGGAAAACAATATTAATGGTAATATGTAAAACTACATTACAAATTTTTCTTTCACATCGTTTCATACAAGTAAGAGTAGGAAACACGTACTCGAACCCCAGAGAACTTCAGATGGGATTACTCAAGGTTCAGTTATTTCTCCTGAACAATGAAACGCAATACACCCCACTAGAGCATTAAACTATACAAAAAAAGTTTACAAAAGGAATTAGATAAAATCACTAGTTTTATGAACGAAAATGGTTTGTCACTATCTTTAGAAAAAACAAACATGGTCCTTTTTAACTCAGGTTATAACCCAGAAAAAATGCCTATATTCAGCATTAATGGAATTGCCCTTAAGTTTGTGCAAAGTGTTAAGTTTCTAGGTGTTTATCTGTCATCAAAACTTACCTGGAATCAACATATAAATCATATACTTGATAAAGCACGAAAAGCATTAATTTTCTCAAAATTATTAGTAAACAACGTTGGGGTCAAGACACTAAAGCACTTTTATGTCTTGCAAACTCACTTGTTCGATCTCGTTTAATATATGCCCAAGAAGTTTTCTTTAATGCCCCCAAGCACCTATTATCCAAACTTCAAAGCATAGACTGCAAAGCTGTTAAACTGGCACTTGGGGTTCCAATACATGCTTCCAATCTAGGATCCTATAAAGAAGCGGGTGTTCTTCCTCTAGACGACAATAGGAAAAATTCTTGCGCTAAATTTATAGTAAAGTCTTTTGCTTTTGATACACATTTTGTAAGGAAGAAATTAGATTAGACTCCGCGAAAGATTTTGCTAAAAGAGCTAAAACAATACACTCTTTACAATCAATCAATTCCTTCCGCGCCACTGATATAATCAATTCTAAAGAATTAAACACAAAAGAAATAGCAACTAAGCCACCTGTTTCACCAGTAGCACCCTGGGAGCATATTAAACCTGCTTTTGATATGACGATACGAATTTAAACAAAAAAATCAATCTCCAAATGTCTTGAAAAATTTAGTAAACATAAGCATTGAAAACAGTATACTGACTATATCAAGATTTACACAGATGGGTCTGTAATAGAAAATGGCAGTGCAGGATCAGCATTTTTTATTCCTTCCTTGAAAACATTAAAACGTTATAATATTGGTAAGCATTATTCCATTTTCACTGCTGAATTAATGGCCATTTTAATGGCGTTACATCATATTAAAGAGTTACCTTTAAATGCATGCAAAATATTATTTTGTGTGGATTCAAAATCAGTATTATATGCTATCAAAGGTCAAAATACCAAGACACGGGTTGAAATGACACACGAAATCAAGCACTTAATACATCACTTAGCAAGCAAAGATATCAGTGTTACTTTTTATTGGATTCCATCTCACTGTGGAATTCTCTCTAATGAACAGGTAGATCACGCTGCCAAGAGTGCAGCACGCAATGCTGCAGGGACAATTAAACTTAATGTTAAGCTAGATCTACATGAATATTATAAATACTTTGACAAGTTAGCAAAGGATAATTTTGTTGACAAGTTGAAGACCTCAGATATACAATATTCACATAATTGTGTAAAAGTTTGTGATACACTGCATCGGATATGATAATTAAGAGTTTAAGTCAAATTAAATCCAGATCAATTACGTCTTTGATGTTTAAAATTCGTCTAAATGCTCTCAAAACAAAATTTTGTAAAGATATTATTTGTGTTTGTGGGAGTCAAATTTCTACGAATCATCTGCTTCTGCACTGTCCTGCCATCAAAGCTCAAATGCTCAAAAATGGAGGCACTGCGCTCAAACATCGAAATCCGATAACATTACAGAAAATAGTTAATGACCTTGATCTTCTTAAGCTGTTTTCAGAAACTTTGCATTCTAGTTCTGTTGGTATTTTTCTTTGATCGTTGTTGATAATG
>JADBJO010000998.1:466322-510019 GCA_016801955.1 Conus betulinus | reverse complement strand
AAGGTACTCCTGCACAAGAGGTTATACTTTCACCTACATCAAGAACACGCAAGAACCACCTCACCAGTTCTAAGAAAACTTCATGGAAAAGATGGAATGTAGCCTGAGGGCAAACCCATCCAAGTTCGGTGTAGATCTGTGGGACAGATCTGGTTCAAAGGGGCAAATGAAGTTGTCATCACGTTTATAGCCCAGCTGAATCACAGGGCAGATGAAGGAATCCACTAGAATGAAACTTAAATGAAAGACGGAATGTATCCCAAAGATAAACCCATTTCAAGTTTGGTGTTGACCTGTGGAGCGGTTCTGGATTTCACAGCTAATTCAGGATCCCTTCAACCTGGGTGGAGGTCTGTGTTCTTGAATGCATGCCTTCAGTAATAAACTATATAAATGGCTGGGTTTTTTTTAAGGTCCTTCTTGCTTTCCCTAAGTGTATCTTATCATACACAAAGTTCTACACAATTAAATCACAACCATGTAATGAACTCAAGCATACAATAATCTATCGCACTTTCCATGTCACATGTATACACACAAACATGATTGCATACAATGTAAATCTACCGAATCAGTGGGCAAAAGGCATGGATCAGAATAAACCGAATTCAATGTTTTCAGCATTGCGAGAATGTAAACATAAATTATATCAGACACCTTGCAGGTGAAGTGTGCACCTGACAGATACAACTAGGATAGACACTACTGTACGTGATTTTGTACATTGTTTCTTTGGGCACCCATACGTTGGCGTGGGACATTGTTCCTCTCCAAATGAGTTTCAACATTGTTGGGGGGCACAGGCCACACTGGCGTATGATGTTCCGGGGCTGGGGCTGCCCCTTCTACACCACCGTCTTCATTGTGCTGCAGCCAGTCCTCATCCTCTTCCTCATTATCCCCACCTTCGTCCTTTTCTGCCGTCTTCTGCTGGTTTTCCTCGCAGATGATTTTATGACACAGAGGACACTTGTCTTGCACGTAAAGCCACTTGCGCAAGCACACAGCGTGGAAAAAGTGTTTGCCACTTGGTGATGCTAGCTGTCTTCAGGTCCTGGTAGCAAATGGCACAGACATCACTGTGTGCTTCCAGCTGTTCTTGGGTGGCCACATCAAGAGCGGCAATGCGGGCGACAGCTCTTCTTCGATTGATGAACACCCTCCATCCTTCCTTTGCCTGGCACCATATGTTAAAGTATGCGTGTATGCACATCATCAACGCTCGGATGAACCCTCAGACTCGAAACACATTATCCAGGCCCCGTTGCAGAACAGGAAGATGCCAAAGAGAAACTCAATGGTATTACCAAATGACTGGACATAGTAGACGTAATCATCCAGCTTCTCCCAGAATGTTTCTTTGTAGGCATCAATCATGAAAAGTGTGTAAACAGTCAGGGAGATGAGGACTTTGATGATGATTTCCACGCAGAAGGCAGAGACAGCCAGCAGCCAGGTGCTGACTTCATGCTGTGACCAGAGGTAGGTCATCAGCCATGTGGGAAACACTACCAACACCACACACACATGGCCAGGGGTCGCAGATGGTTGGACACGACCCCCGAGCGAGATGCACTGACATTCATAAGCAATGGGTTGACCATGCTGTGCATAAAGTGTAGGATGGCTGTGGACAGAAGACAAAAGTTACGGTAAAGTCTCACCAGCCTTTGTCAAACTCCATCCCTGTTAGGCCAGTCTGGAGTGCCAGAATGAAAAACAGCACTGAGGTAACTGTGCCAATATTGCGCTCCTCTTCATGGTCGATGCCCAGTGCCAGAGCCACAAGCACACCCAGGTAAGAAGTGAGTAGAGACAGCATTGATGAAAAGCCTAATAAAGCAACCCATGTCTCACAGCTTCCTGCCAACAAAATGATAAAACAGGTCCAAATTCATCTCCCACGATCCAGACAGATCAACAGAAGAGGTTTTGATAAAGTGATGATACACAGACTCCTGCACAAACCCACCAATTAACCACAAGAGTCGAACCACAAACATGGTCCTTAACGCATTTGGCACCTGAAGTCTTACCCAGTGATTAGAAATGTAGTCGGTGAAACCTACATGGTGGAACATTGTCATTTCGATCCTGAGAACACGAGGCAGGTCCTGGACCCAGAAAATGAATGCCTGAAGCCAGTCACCAACCAGAAGCAAAAAGGGGAGAAGACTCGAGAGCAGCAGTGTGAGAGGAATGGAGTCAGGCAGAACACTATGTAGAACAGCATGTGTGAGAGGCAAAGTGAAGGACAGATACAGCAGCAACTGTACAAGCAATGCCATCCTGTTGTTGTTCTCCACTTGCTGGTAAGAAGGACGGCTGGTTCGCAAAGCAATGAACAACTGAGCCAGCGAGATCTGCACGACTGCACTGGCCAGCAGTATCCGAGGATCGTGAGCCAAGGGGTGAGCTCGCCCACTCGAATTATAATTGAGGTTCAGGGTGAAGGTGGTGCTGCCTGGTGCGATGATCTTGGTGCTCCACACATGAGACAGAACCAGCACACCCAGTGACAACAGGTAGCTGTAAGCCTCTTGCAGTTGCTGGATGGGCAAGCAGAACAGCACCGTCATAGCGATAGCCACTGAAACACACAGAACTGATGCCTGTCATAAGAGTTACTCTACAATTGTTTCCAAGAACCAATCAAAACTTTGCTTCTAAAAAAAAAAAAAAGAAAAGTAACATAATTTAAATAATTCAACAAGATAATGATGGCTTGCAAGTGGGATGGGATGCTCAAGTGGGAGATGAGGAGGATGGATTGGAGGAGTGGGGTAGGGGCTGAAGTGATGTGTGTGTGATCTCTCTCTCTATATATATATATACGCAAACAACTCTAAGATCTTAAACAAAGTGTTTCAAAGCAGTACGCTAATGTGGCAAGAGGAAGAGGATTATGTGGCAAGCAGAAGACCAAACAGGGCCTTGATATCCACACAGAAGAAAAGAAGATATTATGTCATCATTCTCAGTTGTAATACATACACTGATACAGCAAAAAATTAACTGCTTGGCCTGTATTTCATGCTAATCTGTTTCAGTTACCTTTTCTTACACGCACACACACACACACACACACACACACACACACACACACACACATGCACACACACACACACACCCCCCCCCCCCCCCCCCCCCCAAAAAACAAAAAGAAACAAAACCCACAGTGTTTCGCAGATTCTACAGCTGTTTTAAATGAAAGTGAGTCAATGTAGATCGTTACTTTACACTGTAGACTTGTTTTGTCAAAAAATGACCAAGTTGAATGAGGAAAGGACAAAAAAGGCAGTCTAACAGGCATTGCTAAAGATGATCAAGATTTTGCCCCTTTGCCAGTTTGTTTCATTGTTGGTCTTTTTTGTTTTTTCTTCTTCTTTTTTTTTTTCCTTATCCTTTCTTTTTTCTCTTTTTTTTCTTTTTTTAAGGGGGGGGGGGGGGGGGGGGGGGGGGGGGGGAATGGCAAGTCAAATTTACATGGTAACAAGATTTCTGAGTTCTTTGTCTGGGATCATGTTGTGTGCAAAATGAAGTTTGACTGGTAGTACTGTTGACTCTAGTTTAACTTGTTCTGGGCTATGAGTGCTGTGTTAAAATTCTGAATACTGTACTTGAAATATCGAAGTGCTACACGGTTCTATTAAGGCCTGTGTGTGTGTGTGTGTGTGTGTGTGTGTGTGTGTGTGTGTGTGTGTGTGTGTGTGTGTAAGCAGCACTGTGTCACAAAGAGCAGTAGCATAACTGACAATGCATGCAAACCAAAAGAGTAGCACTTGGCAGCTCTGTGTTTGGTCTTCCTAATTGAGCCCACAGCAAACATAATTTGGGTGGAAGCCAGCTGGGATAGAAAAATCCCACCAATAAATGGTCCTGATGAGAACAAAACCCACAATCTCCCAGCATCCACAACACTAACCATTTCATCATGGGGCTGGTAATCTGGTAAGCTTGGGAGAAGGGGGTTGGTGGGACCTATAGCTTTAAAATAGGATTTTGCTTTCTATCATAAATTCATAGCATGATAACTAATCCTTTGATGAAAACAGGTTGATGTGATAGACAAGTACACATTTGACATTAAATGATCAATCAACAGGACAACACATGATGTTAGTTCTTAACTTCTTTACAGACAGGTATACCAGGGCATAGATCTCCAACAGGCAACACTTCCAGATCACACCAGCTGACTCAGTGACTGGGGCATCCACAAGAGTGACCTCTCTACTGTGTACAGTGTATTAATACCAAGAATAGCATGGGTAGTCTAGAGCTTTTTTTCTTCTTCTAATACCATGCAATGAGCAGTCTTGAGCTTTTTTTCTTCTAATACCATGCAATCCAAAGTATACATCTAAATGGTGAATAGGCCCTAAGTCTCAAATCCCCTCAAATTCAGTTTCAGTTCAAATTCATCTTTACAGACTGATAAAACTAGGGCGTCCCAAGGGCCCCTGATATTTTCATGAGCTGAAATTCTTTATCAATGGTTTCCACTTAAAAAAAAAAAAAAGCAAGGAAAGAAAAAACAAAAAAAATTTTAAAAATGACTTGCCCGACATGGGGCTTCCCTTCAGACCTCTGGTTCTGACAGTATTATTCTAGTCGGTCACCTGTTACATATGCTGCTAACTCAGATTCACGTAACAAATCTTAAATAAATTTCAGCAAACCGCCCAGAGAAACGTGGGCAAACAAGTCACAAGACAACACACAACGCGTTTCAACCTCTTAGGTCTTCCTCAGTTGAAACAAAGACGGACAAAATAACGAAAATGCACTTAGCTTAGATCGCTTCAGATTGCTTCTGAGTTCAGCGCAAGGAAGGCGTTGAATTTCAACGCCTTCCTTGCGTTGAATTTCAATGCCTTCCTTGCGCTGAACTCAGAAGCAATCTGAAGCGATCTAAGCTAAGTGCATTTTCGTTATTTTGTCCGTCTTTGTTTCAACTGAGGAAGACCTAAGAGGTCGAAACGCGTTGTGTGTTGTCTTGTGTGACTCGTTTGTCCACGTTTCTCTGGGCGGTTCGCTGATATTTATTTAAGATTTGTTTAGATTTCCGCCTGCAGTCGTTTCACTTTGCAACTAGATCAGATTCACGTGTTAATGAAGTTACCAGTGTTCCATACATTATATAACACTTACGCGCAGTTAGGATCAGAATCCATAGAAGCACTTCACAGACATTTCTCTCTTGCTTCGGCCTCAAACTGAAAACAGAAAATTCGGTCGAGAACAAGCAAAGGGGGAAACTCGGCACAGGATATCAACTATGATCTCTGTTCCACTTCTCCGAGACATTTTGTCTGATGATTCTGAACCTTCCTCTGATCAAACTTTAACAGATCTCCTCACATTCTTTTATCATTCACACTAATACAGACTGTTTCAGTACTTCGATATTACGCCATTGCTGAATGCAAGTTCTCCTAAAGCGATATTTCCGCTTCCGCTTTCGGGGTGGCGTGATGAAATGGGACAAATCATACGCTTGTTGCGAATGAAATGGTTTAATGTGGTTAAACCGATGGGTCAGGTCTAGTATACCTATGAGGATTCGAAGCAAAACAACACACACACACACTGGTGTGCGCGTTCGCGAGCATGAATTAAAAAGAAAAGGTGAAAAGTGTAATCGACTCATTTTCAGGATCAGGATCAGATTTGGGGCGTTGCACTATAACAACTTGGCCAGGCTTTTTACGCCCGTTCTATTTTTGCTGTCTGTTGGTCCAGTCGTTTACTAGCTCAGTCTTACTTAACCATCAAAGTCATATTTTATTTAGTTATTGATTTATGTTTATGAGGTTCTTGAATGTATCAATACTATGTGCAAGTTTGATGTCGATTTATTTCTAATAATTGGTTACTCTGTTAGTAAATGTAAATTTTCCCAAATTAGTTCTGGAATATTGTTTGAATATCTTATCTTCACTGTTTCTTGCATTTATTGATCTGTGGAATACGAAAAGCATGCTTTGTCAATATAATGATAACAATAATGATGACAATTTCTATAGGGCCCATCTTAACAATGTAGGCAACAGGGCGCTTTACAAATTTTAGCAATTCAACATCTAACAAATATAAGCAGGACACACACACACACACACACACACACACACACACACACACATTCACACACACACACAAAATTCTGCGTTCACGAGTCATAAACACACATGCACACGCACGCATGCATGCACGGACACACACACGCACGCACGCACATAGCACCTACGTGTGTGCACACAACACCTGCACACACACACACACACAGATACACACACACTGGGGCATAATGTCGCATACATTTATATTTATAACACACTATATAACACGGTGAACAGCTAATTTTTACACAAGCAAAGTGTGCAAGTGACATGTAATGTAGTAATATTTCAAGTGGCATATCATCAGAACCATTAAAATATTAATATCTTATATGTCTGAATCAAGTCCCCTCATACTCTTCTTGTTTTAAGTGTTGGAAGTTGTAAATATTTGAATCTTTCTTGGTACCAGTAATCCTTTATACAATGGGTCACCTTTGTTGCTCTTCTGTTCTTGGGCTTCTGATTGTCTCTTTAGCATTGGACACCAATTATGGAATGGGTCTAACAAATGTCTTATGCAATTGTAAGAAAGTGTCCTTTCTATAAATGTGAAGGTTCTTATTATTCCAATCATTCTGTTAGCCTTGTTAACACTATTTGCAATATGTTTGTCAAATAAGTTTTTGTCGAAAGTCATATCTAGGTCTTTCTCTGCCTTACATTTAGATACTTTTATTTCCTTGTCCCCAATTTTCATTATCATTTTGTGGGTTTGATTTTCAGTATGAGTACTTTACATATTTCTGCATTAAAATATATAGGTTCCAAATATCAGACCACTGTACTAGTGTGTCAATATCCTTTTGTAATTCCTGATGCAATTTCGGAGTATTGTAAATTTTTGTGTTGTCTGCAAAAATTTTACATACTCTTTAGTTCAACTGGGAGATCATTTACAAACATCATGAATAATATTAGGCCCAAAATACTGCCTTGTGGTATCCCACTAATAACATCGGCACTACGAGAGAAGGGGTGTCTATTCTGGTACAGCGACGTGTGTGGCTGGCCAGTCCGACGCGGGAATGACAGTCCCTGTGGCAGAGGGCACAGGTGAAGTCTGACGCTGGTGTGTCTGCCTGGGCTGCAGCCTTCCTTCTCATTCTCTTTTCCCCGTGCTGCTGAGCGAGTGTCTCTTCGAAACATGGAGAGACCTTTCTGCACAGTCTGTCTCCAGGCTGACTATCGAGGGCTGTTGCTTCCCAGTTGTTCTGGTCAATGTTCAAAGCTTTTAGATCCCTCTTGCACACGTCTTTGAATCACAGCTGTGGTCTGCCTGTGGGACGTTTTCCCTGCACAAGTTCTCCATAGAGGAGGTCTTTAGTGATCCGTCCATCATCCATGTGCACGACATAGCCAAGCCAGCGCATATGTCTCTGTTTCAGCAGCATGTACCTGCTGGTGCATCCGGCTCTTTCCAAGAGAGTTTGTTTGGGACCTTGTCCTGCCAGGTGATGTTCAGAATGCATCGGAGGCTACGCATATTGAAAGCATTGAGCTTTCGCTCTTGTCGGGCACGCAAAGTCCAAGACTCGCTGCCATACAGGAGGGTGCTCACGACGCAGGCTCTGTAGATCTGGATCTTTGTGTGCTCGGTCAGCTTGCTGTTGTTCCATGCTTTCTTTGTCAGTCTGGTCATGGTGGTAGCTGCCTTGCCGATGCGCCTGTTGAGCTCTGTGTCAAGTGAGAGAGTGTCTGAGATATTTGAGCCCAGATAAACAAAGTCATTGGCGACATCCAGTTCATGGTCATTGATGTTGATGACTGGGGAGAGTCAACATCCTGTCCCATGACCTGTGTTTTCTTCAAGCTTATGGTAAGCCCGAAGTCTTGGCAGGCATCGCTGAAGCGAGTCATGAGTTGCTGTAGGTCTTCGGCTGAGTGGGCGGTTACTGCTGCGTCGTCTGCAAAGAGGAAGTCATGCAGGCACCTCAGCTTGACTTTGGTCTTGGCTCTTAATCTGGAGAGGTTGAAGAGCTTTCCGTCTGCCCTGGTTCGGAGGTAGATACCTTCAGCTGCAGGACCAAATGCGTGTTTCAGCATCACAGCAAAGAAGATTCCAAACAGGGTGGGAGCCAGGACGCAACCCTGTTTCACTCCGCTCTGTATGTTGAAAGCAGCTGATGTTGAGCCGTCAAACACGACAGTGCCTTTAATGTCTTCGTGAAAGGATCTGATGATGCTGAGATGTTTGGGTGGACATCCAATCTTGGGGAGGATCTTGAGGAGGCCATCCTTGCTGAGCAGATCGAAAGCCTTTGTGAGATCTATGAAGGTAATGAAGAGTGGCTGCCTTTGCTCCCTACATTTCTCCTGAAGTTGTTTAAGGGAGAAGATCATATCTATAGTGGATCTGTTGGCATGGAAACCGCACTGTGATCCTCGTTATTAAAATATGATTATCATATTCAGGGATGCAGGGGGTTATAGACAGAAGTATTTACGCTTTCACAACCAAAATGCGCTCTCGCATAGGCACATGCACTCTGTCACTCACATCGGGCCCGCACAAAGGTGACGGGAAACCAATAACATTTCACAGAAAATAATCAACTTTTATTTAACTTGACTCCGAGCCCCCACCCGTCACTACACAACACAATTATCTGTATCATACAACAATGTAAACACCATACAGACAATCTCATAAATCGCATCCCCTGTTCTTCAGTGATTCTTACTTAACCAGGAAAGACAATATTTCACTATTACATTTGCACATTTATAAACTTAAGAACAAATGAAACGTCCATAACTTGCCAGCATTCCTTGGTTGACCGTCAGTTTCTCTCATCACACTGTGCGACCACGAGCTGAAGCTGCCACACTGTTGTGTCCTCCCGATTGGCCAAATCCCAGTTGGGGGACACTGGCAACGTAGCTCGCGTCGCACCCCTCAGACCGAGTCTCCCGGACTCCACTGCACTTCGCCCTCTCCACGGAAAGGGCTCCTGTCAGCCTCTCCCACAGGTCTTCTCTCTGGCTGCAAACACCCCACCGTTGTCTGGCAGCTCCCTGTCTAGGCTCCAACAGGCTAACACGTCTGCTGTCGACCGTCCCCACACGGGAGACAATTCTTCTCGTCGTCGGCTCCGAGGCTACAGCAACCTCCACTGTCTTACGTCCCCACCTAGGAGACAACGAGGCGACAGCAAACCTCTGCTTCTCGCTGTATTTTCTTGAGCCCTCAGCAAGACGGGCGAGTTCACTTTCCCTTAAGTGAGTCACACACTTCCTGGTTTTCCAGGCACCTTATATCCATTCTCAAAGAGAGAGAACCGAGTTTAACTGGTTCAACCAATGGAATCACTGGCACACACATCACACGATTTGTACCAATAAATCCCTGAGTTATTTTTGTTCCACCAATGGAATCACTAGTCACCTACACATACACACACACACACCACAACTGTTAGCACCAACAAGGACTTGGGTACCAAGTGGTTAATGCATAACCTCCTATTCAACTCATGTTCCATTCCCCAAAGCTACCCATTATACTAACAGCCTGGACTTCTCTACCAGCCAGGACTAATGCTTTAAGTGGTGACTACACCCTATAGACAACAAGGTGCAAACCACTCAATAGGCCGAAGCCTTCCATTCATTCCTCAGAAGAAGAACGACTGAAGGGTCGCTGTACTCTGCCTGCAGGCTGACGGTCGCCTACCCGTGACGGTCACCTGACACGATTGCCTTCCTTTCAGCCCAGTTAATAGCCAGTACCCAAGTGGACACTCTCTTTATCCAGGACCGGCAGGTCGGCATGCCCTTGTTGCTATCCTTCGGACATGCGAAACACTTCCCCAGTACTCTCCTCCTTCAGTAAACTACTCGGGGTATTCCCCCTGGTGATGCCTGAATTCGCACACTTGAAGAACCCAAGGAACTTGCTCTCAACAACAGCAAAACTACCCCCTTAATTTGCCTAAATGCTCGAGAACATTCGGCCGACTCATGACACCCCCGTACCTAAGAATGTTGTTCCAATCAACATTTCCTCCAGGACGAATGTTCTCAGATTGGATAAAACAAACTCAAATGCATGGGTCGATATGACAGTACTACCCCTATGCTTCAAGACATCACTTCCGTCAACATCTCTAACATGGATAATGTACCCAATTAAAACCAATAAATCAATCAGATAATCCAAAGATCACTCTTGTCAGTCATAAACGACTGTGCAAAAACATTTAACTCTAAACTGGCTCACATATAATACAGAACTCTCTCTATAGCGTTAGCCATCAGCATGTATATACATATTAATTAATCATTCCATCCACTTCTAATAATAGCACAATCATGATTTACCCAAGGTTCAAATTCAGGGGTGTGGCCACACAAAGATCCATTCAAATTCAGGCGTGCCCCCCCAACGTAACATCAAAATCAAATTCAGGCGTGTGGCCACAATCTACTAACATCAAAATCAAATTCAGGCGTGTGGCCCAATCACACGCTCTCACACACAATATGCAAATCAAACATTTATCCTGATTTCACAACTTAAGGACATTTTTCACACTTTACCGATCAGTGAACAAACAACATGAGCAAACAGATATCAACCAGAAAAAATCATATATCCGTGAGCATACACTCAGCCCTAATGGCAATGAACAAAAACAACATCAACTGATAAACATATATCAAAAAATGAAAAAACACATGAATATAGGCTCAACCACGCCCCACAATGGGCCATCAAAATCAAAGAAAAGAAAAACAGTATTTCAGAGTCACCACAGTTGTGTGCACCCAAACTAGCCAGCTACATTATTTACCCCGTAGCTGTCCGTAATGGATGATCGCTCACGCCACAACAGCAGCCCGTAGGCAGTGGTCATACTATTGTCCCACTGCTACCGCCAACACTTAAAGTGGCAACACCTTGAAGGCATTGCTCCTACTATTGTTCTACTTCTGTTGTTCACACTACAACAGCAACACCCCAGAGGCATTATTCCAACCCTTGACCTACTCCTGCCCCTCTCAATCTTGACCGCCATTGTGGCTCGCCAATAGTACCTGGGGCAGATAGTTTGCGCACACCAGGCTTTACAAGAGAGTCAGCGCACCTTTCACACATTTTAGTCCTTAAAGGAGCGCGTGAAAATCTGCGCGATCCTCTTCTAGCCTGTTCGGCAAAATCTCCTTGGCATCAAATCCCCTTGACTTCCATTGCCTCAGGGTCTGTAGTGCGAAGATCACGTGAACTGGGCTGTCGCGCCCATTCACTGCGACGACGATCATCTCCCCTTTTCAAAATGTTAAGAGATGATCCCTCACTCATCTTATCCGAATCCATCTTCTTTCTCTGTGTGGAACTTCCTTGGTTCGAATCCCACTCAGTGCCTATGCCCACTGCTTTATGGGCGTTATTTTCTTCTCCCTTTTTTCAACACTGGCTTGTCTGCTCCTATGAGCCGACTATCTTTGGCAGTTTCTAACGATGGCTGGTCACCTCGACCTTCTTGCCATGCGTTATTACAGCCACCCCGGTTCCAGCCCAGCTGCTGGTTCCAGCTATTCTGTGGTCCCTCTTGGCCCCGACCCTGAGGTCTGCCACCGTGGCTCCTACATTTCTGACTACCACGGCAACGCCAACAACTTTTTGAACCACCACTACGACCACCATGGCCTACAGCACTGCCACTACGGCTGTCTCCATGGCCCACGGCACCGCCACTAAGGCCACCTCCACGACGACCTATTTCATGGTCCACTGCACCACCACCACGCACACCATGATCCGCGCTAGCTCTACTGCCAGCGGCGCCTGTGCACTTCACCTGCTTTCTGTTTACTTTCCTGTAGGAGTCCCTACCCTGCACTATCCTTGCTTTCCCTACTTGACTTGCAGCCTGGTTAGGCTCTGGGAGGATGTATCTACCCCCTAACAAAGCTGGATAGGGAAGATTGTTTTGCACTGCTGCAGTGAGAGTACTCCTGACAAACTCTGACTCTACCTTAACACGGGCCAAAGTAGCCGATTAATTCTTCCATCTGCATATCGCACGCAGGTGGTTTCCCCTGTGTAGTCTGTGTCTCTCACTAAACTGGGTTCTACCATTGCGCCAGAGTCAATCCTGTATCTAACAAGCAGGTCACCGGCTTCCCGTTACTACTGCCCTAGTAGTTGGTGGTGGTACTCTGTCTTCCTGTTGAATTGTATCAACGGCAACGACTGAAATGTATTCGCAGTCCGCTACAGTCCTTGGCGATATGACCCTCTCGCCCACATTTAAAACATGTGCGTTTCACTCTAACATTCTCTTGAGTCCCACTGTTGCCACGGGACTTCGAATCCGCTTCTAACTGTGGTCTCGCCTCCTTTGTGTAGGGAGTCGGCGAATCACTCCCTGCCTGTGTGGTCTGGGCATTACGGGACGACTGGTTCGATCCCTTCACCCCATTACGCTGATCATGGGCAGATTCATATCTGTCTGCAACTTTCACTAACTCCTCTAAACTTCCTAATTCTCTTTCTGCCAAGAATACTGTGAGATCCTTCCGACAAGTGGAGAGAATTTGCTCCTTAACGATCTCCTCCCTCAAAGATTCAAAAGTTTGTTCGATGTTTCCTAACCTAATCCATTTGTCAAAGAGAGCCCTAAGCCGATAAAGGAACTGTACGTGTGTCTCACCTGATTTACGAACAGTTTCTCTGAACAATTTTCCTATATCTATCGGCGGTTACCTGGTACCTCTGAAACAAAAAGCATCGCGCACCGACTCGTAATCCATCTCTGTTTTTCCGGTGGTAAGCAGAAAAAAAAAAAAAGCATCCCTAGCTTTGGGTGTCAGCAGCGCGGACAAATTTGTGGCCCACCGTTCTTCGGGTAAGCCCTGATCTTTGGCAATCCTTTCAAATTGCGAAATGAAATCCTCTAAATGGTCGGATTATCATCAAACTTTGGCATATTGATCAAGGGACTGACATGTGGTGCAAAGTTTGCTTGGGGTTTTGCGTCCACGTCCCGTTCTTTCTCCAATTTTAATTTTTCTAACTCAAACTGCCTTATCTCCCTTCTTTCTCTTTCCTCTCTTTCCCGTTCCCTTTCTCTCTCTTCTTTCCCGCTCTCTCTCTCTTTTTTTTCCGTCTCTTTCTCTCTTTTTCCCATTCTCTTTCTCTCTCTTCTTTTCTCTCTCTTTCTCTCTCTCTCTCTCTCTCTCTCTTTCTCGTTCTCTTTCCTCTTTTTCCCGTTCTCTTTCTCTCTCTCTTTTCCGTTCTCTCTTTCTCTCTTCTTTTTCCCGTTCTCTTTCTCTCTCCTCTTTTTCCCGTTCTCTTTCTCTTTTTCCCGTTCTCTTTCTCTCTCTCCTTTTTCCTTCTCTTTTTCTCTCTTTCCTTTTCCCTTCCTTTCTCTCTCTCTTTTCTCTTCTCTTTCTCTCTCTCTCTCTCTTTTTCTTTTTTTCCCTTTGTATTTTCTGAGCCTCGATTACACGGGGCCAGTTCTCATCTACATATGCCTTCAGTTCCGGACCCTTTAGTCCTAAAGCTTTTCCTTCTTCTATGAGGTCCATCTTTTTCAGTGGACCCATTGTCTCAGTACCCTCTTCACTCGACATTTTGAAGCTATCTAACCCTCGATCAGCCAGCTAATACAACCACAGTAACAAACCGATATCCACACGATCACTCGTAAATAAAGCGATCCACACGATCACTCCTAAATAAAGCGATCAAAAACAGTTGTGCTACACACACTCAATCTCAACAGCAACCAAAGTCAAGCAAGTTCAAACGAAGGCACAGTCATGAAAAAAAGATCAAAACAATCAACACATGACTAACGTCTTTCCCGGTAAGAAAAAAAAAATATCTAGGTTTCCACAATTATGACAAATTTCAAATCCTTTAGCAATTGACACAAAACCCAGAAATCAAAATCACTTATGACTCATTTATGTTCATCCCGGACGAGCCCCCAATTTGTGACGGGTCTCCGACGCTCCCCCTCGTTATTAAAATATGATTATCATATGCAGGGATGCAGGGGGTTATAGACAGAAGTATTTACGCTTTCACAACCAAAATGCGCTCTCGCATAGGCACATGCACTCTGTCACTCACATCGGGCCCGCACAAAGGTGACGGGAAACCAATAACATTTCACAGAAAATAATCAACTTTTATTTAACTTGACTCCGAGCCCCCACCCGTCACTACACAACACAATTATCTGTATCATACAACAATGTAAACACCATACAGACAATCTCATAAATCGCATCCCCTGTTCTTCAGTGATTCTTACTTAACCAGGAAAGACAATATTTCACTATTACATTTGCACATTTATAAACTTAAGAACAAATGAAACGTCCATAACTTGCCAGCATTCTTGGTTGACCGTCAGTTTCTCTCATCACACTGTGCGACCACGAGCTGAAGCTGCCACACTGTTGTGTCCTCCCGATTGGCCAAATCCCAGTTGGGGAACACTGGCAACGTAGCTTAGTCGCACCCTCAGACCGAGTCTCCCGGACTCCACTGCACTTCGCCCTCTCCACGGAAGGGCTCCTGTCAGCCTCTCCCACAGGTCTTCTCTGGCTGCAAACACCCCACCGTTGTCTGGCAGCTCCCTGTCGGCTCCAACAGGCTAACACGTCTTGCTGTCGACCGTCCCCACACGGGAGACAATTCTTCTCGTCGTCGGCTCCGAGGCTACAGCAACCTCCACTGTCTTACGTCCCCACCTAGGAGACAACGAGGCGACAGCCAACCTCTGCTCGCTGTATTTTCTTGAGCCCTCAGCAAGACGGGCGAGTTCACTTTCCCTTAAGTGAGTCACACACCTCCTGGTTTTCCAGGCACCTTATATCCATTCTCAAAGAAAGAGAGAACCCGAGTTTAACTGGTTCAACCAATGGAATCGCTGGCACACACACACATATCACACGATTTGTACCAATAAATCCCTGAGTTATTTTTGTTCCTCCAATGGAATCACTAGTCACCTACACACACACACACACACACACCACAACTGTTAGCACCAACAAGGACTTGGGTACCAAGTGGTTAATGCATAACCTCCTATTCAACTCATGTTCCATTCCCCAAAGCTACCCATTATACTAACAGACTGGGACTTCTCTACCAGCCAGGACTAATGCTTTAAGACTACACCCTATAGACAACAAGGTGCAAACCACTCAATAGGCCGAAGCCTTCCATTCATTCCTCAGAAGAAGAACGACTGAGTGGTCACTGTACTCTGCCTGCAGGCTGACGGTCGCCTACCCGTGACGGTCACCTGACACGATTGCCTTCCTTTCAGCCCAGTTAATAGCCAGTACCCAAGTGGACACTGTCTTTATCCAGGACCGGCAGGTCGGCATGCCCTTGTTGCTATCCTTCGGACATGCGAAACACTTCCCAGTACTCTCCCTCCTTCAGTAAACTACTCGGGGTATTCCCCCCCCTGGTGATGCCTGAAATTCGCACACTTGAAGAACCCAAGGAACTTGCTCTCAACAACAGCAAAACTACCCTTAATTTGCCTAAATGCTCGAGAACGTTCGGCCGACTCATGACACAGGGCATCTTCTGTGACTACGTTTTCCCTTGCATATAGCTCAGTGTAGTGTTCTACCCAGCGCTCCATTTGTTCTCTGTCCTGAATCACCTCCCCTGTAGCTGATTTCAAAGGGGCAGTTTTCTTCTGTGTTGGGCCCAGTGCCTGCTTGATGCCGTCATACATCGCCTTAATGTTGCCTGTGTCAGCTGCGATCTGGATCTGGGAGCAGAGCTGAAGCCAATAATCGTTGGCGCATTGCCTGGCACACTGCTGGACTTTGCTGCGAGCAGCACGGAGAACCTGGAGGTTCTACTCACTGGGATTGATTTTGTATGCTGTCAGGGCGTTTCTCTTGGCCTCTCAATGACTGGTGTCATTTCTTCTAAATGGGCTTCGAACCAATCAGCTGACTTGCTGGTCTTTTTGCCAAAGGTGGACATGGCGGCGTTGTAGACAGCATCTCTGAAGTGTTCCCATCGGTTTTGGGCATTTGCAGTGGGTGGGCCTGGGAGAGAATCTTCCAACACGCGCCCGAACTCCTCCACTTTTCTTTGATCGCGTGTTTTGCTGCTGGTGTCGATGCGAGGCCGGCCCTCTTTTCTCCTACTGTGCAGTCTCTTCGCGCGGAGCTTCACTTTGCTGCACACCAACGAGTGGTCAGTGTCAAAATCGGCGCTCTGGTATCTGCGAGTGATCTTGATGCTGGAAAGGTTGACACGACTGGTGAGGATCAGATCGAGCTGATGCCAGTGTTTGGATCGAGGGTGTCTCCAGGAGACCAAGTATATTGCCTACTATTCCATAAGACTCCAATTTCTTTAATAGTCTTTCATGGGTACCAAGTCGAATGCTTTTCTAAAATCTAAATACAGTATATCTATATTCTCTCCTTTATCTATCTCCTTTGTAAAGCCATTCATCACCTCTAGCAGTGAGTCATACAAGATCTGTTTTTATGAAATCCATGTTGTTTTCTTGTGCTATAGGTTGTGTGCAGGTAAATAGTTCAGCTCTTCTTTTTGTATGCGGTAGAGAGAGAAGTTTGACCTGGCCATTTTATATACAAAGGAAATGGCTTCACACCCTCCCTCCCTTCCACAACAGCCGGCCCAGAAAGAGGAAGTGAGAATTGGGGCGGGGGGGGGGGGGGGGGGGGGGGGGGGGGGAAGGTTCTGGATTACGACCATCTGCCCCCCACTATTGAACGAAAAGGGTATCTCTGGCATGTTGCACTAGTATGGCATTATGGAAGGACAGTGACTGGCAGACCCCACTGGTTTGCACTGCCCCCTACTCCCACCCCATGTTGTTTCTCACATAACTGATCCCTTTCTCCTACTCCACCACCTCACCGTCACCAAAAACAACAACAAACAGCAACAACAACAACAAAGATCTGGTGCCCCTGCAGATTAGTGTGCATGCCCACACTTCATCAGCGTTGTTTGTAGCAAGCCAACCATGAGGAGCCAGTTTCATTTACCCATGCATGGACATTTTGAATGAATGAATGAAAAAAACGTAATTGGCACGCCCCAAAAAGTGATGGCCTGGTGCCCTGACCTATTGCTTGACATTCATAGGCTAGCTAAGGGTAATGCATAACAGACTAGACCTAATGTCTCGTGGCAAGTTTTTGTGTCCATAGGTGTGTGATGCACGCGCACTCAAAGATTTCTCCTAATATTGGGGGCACTGTGTGTGTGTGTGTGTGTGTGCGCGCGCGCGCACAGTGTGTGTGTGTGTGTGTGTGTGTGTGTGTGTGTGTGTGTGTGTGTGTGTGTGTGAAACCCACGGGCGCTCAGAAATACGTTTGAATGATAGTGTGGTGCAAAAACGACGACGTGTGACAAAGCAGCAACACACACGCGCGCGCGCGCACACACACACACACACACACACACACACACACACACACACACACACACACACACACACACATACAGACAGCAACACAACACACAACGACGACGACAACAACACACACACACACACACACACATGCACATACAGACGGACACACACACACACACACACACACACACACACACACACACACACACACACACACACGCATTCACACACACATTCACGCTCAAGCGCACGTGTGCATGCATGTATGAACGCATGCACGCACATGAAAAGTAGGGGAAGCAAATAAGGTATTCTGCGTTTTACATCCAGAACAAGGATTATCTACCTTGTATGACTATATTCTGCTGTATCTGAATTCTCGGTTCCTTGATCCAACACCACAACATGCATTAGTCTGTCTGATATTTTTTGATCATTGATTGAGGGGCAAATGGACAAAGTTGAGGACCAAAAGATCATGTAACGTTATCAATACAGACGTATCTGTCTGTCTGTCTAATTGTCTGTCTGTCTGTCCCCTCCCCCCCCTCTCTCTCTCTCTCTCTCTCTCTCTCTCTCTCTCTCTCTCTGCATGATAGGACTGCGTGTGATTACGTCACGCGCGCGCATGTTTGTGTGTATGTGTGTGAATGCGCGTTCGTGAGCGCGTGCGTGTGTGCGTGCGTGCGTGCGTGCGTGTGTGTGTGTGTGTGTGTGTGTGTGTGTGTGTGTGTGTGTGTGTGTGTGTGTGTGTGTGAAGTATAGTAAGGCTTAGCCTGCTATCAGCTTAGTTCCTTTCCAAGGTTAGGACTGGATGACATAAGGGGGATCAATGGTTTACTTGTTTACCTGGAAATAAAGATCATCATCATCATCGTCGTCGTCGTCGCTATCATCATCATCATCATCATCATCATCGTCGTCGTCGTCATTGTCGTTGTCGTCGTCATCATCATCGTCGTCGTCGTCGTCGTCATCATCGTCATCGTTGTCGTCGTCGTCGTCGTCGTCGTAGTCGTCTTCGTCGTCGTCCTCGTCGTCGTCGTCGTCTCATCATCGTCTTGGTTGTAGTCGTGGTCGTGGTTGTCGTCGTGGTCGTTGTGGTTCCCCCCCCCCCCCCCACACACCCCCCACACTCTCTGTCTCTGTCTGTCTCTCTCTCTCTCTCTCTGTCTGTGTCTGTCTGTCTGTCTGTCTCTCTCTCTCTCTCTCTCTCTCTCTCTCTCTCTCTCTCTCTCTCTCAGAGTGATAAGGCTAAGAGCACTTATGTTTGAGTGAGTGTGAGTGTGTGTGTGGCATTATTTTCTAATACAGTCTTAAGGGCTTCTATCATAGCTACCTTTGATGTTTCCAAGTTACACCCATACTTTCTCAATAGATTGTCAACAGCAGGTATTCCCATTGAGTTATATACACTAGGGTATAATGCCACGATGTCACAAACCGCGAGACAGGCTGTATCGGGAAGACATTCTATGGCTGCGTTTTTTTTTTTTTTTCAGGAATGCTTTAGTGTCAATAATCTGTTATTGTATAAATTCAGTTAAATGGGAAATGGCTAACTGTATTAACTTGGACAAGGACTCCATAGGGGTTCCACTTCCAGACAACAGCAATCTGTAAGGGTATGGTTCTGGTCTGTGTATTTTAACTAAAGGTTTAATTCTAACAGGGTGCGTATCTTTTAGGTTAGTCACAAAGCTAAACATCTCCTCTGTGATTGCTCCTTTTCCTGACCATTTGTCTGCCCAATTCCGTATCCTCTTGTTAGTTTTTTTTTTTTTTTTAGTAGGATCCTCTTTCAATATATGATATTGTTATTTATCATGCAAAGCCTCTGAAACTATCTTGTCATCTTGTGTTAGTGGAGTGAGGACTGTAGCTCCTGATGTATCAGCATATCGACATGCTAAGTTTTGAGTAAGAGTGATGACTGTAGCTCCTGATTTATCAGCATATCGACATGCTAAGTTTTGAGTAAGCGGTAAATTCCTCAACTCTTCAGTGGCTTGCTTCTGTCCTTTAGTCAGGTTATCCTTTATTTTCTTCCTGTTCAACGGATTGCTAAAACCTCTGGTACAAGCGTCTGTAAACGATTCTAATGCAGGGTCTCCTCTTGAGCACTCTTAATTGTAGGCTTATACCAAGGCCTTTTAACAAATTCTTCATCTCCACCCTCGTTTTGGACATCTCTCAGTTGGTGGAATCTGTGCCACTTCGAGTGCTCTGCCCACGCATGGCATTTATAACTGGTCTGATACATCTATAGGTTCTCTAGGGGTGGAAGCGAAGCGGTCAGACAGTCTGCAAATGTCAATCTGATCCTTAATAAGTGACACACAAGTATCAACAACCACTGGATTAAATCGCTTCTTCCCCTGTTCAGTAGGTATATATCTTCCTGTTGTCGGTTGTTAAGACCAGTTCTGTTTTGTTTTTTTACCAGCGTTATGCTGGTTTCTACCTAATCTCTCAGGTAATCTTTCTGGCACGCATGTATCAGGCAAGTCTGTATCCTGTACCATGTTTATAATTTGTATTGCAGAATGTACTTGCTGTTGTTCTGATAGAGCCACTATGTTTTGTTATGTCAACAGTCTGAGGGCCCTTACTACTGGTAAGTCTATCCAGTTTGTTCCAGTGTAGTCTCCTCATGTTCATAAGTACATTCCTGTGATTCTTACTAATCTGTCCTATCATTCTGTTTATAGTTTCTGTTCCTGCTTACTCACTTACCCCCCCCCCCTCCCCACCTCCACCACCTGCCCCACCCACACCTCCAAACCCTACCCCCCTTACTTAACCCCCCACATCGATACTCCCGTCTCAACACTACTCCCTCCCCACGTGCTCTATTCTGTCCTAATCTCTCTCTCTCTCTCTCTCTCTCTCTCTCCCCCCCCCCCCCCCCCCCCCCCCGCCCTTTTATGATAAGATTTTCTTGCCCATCACAAATGACCGGTGACTGGATATTCCCTTTGATTTGAACCCCCCCCCCCCCCCCCCTGCCCTGTTATAATCAATAGTTTTAATCAATAGTAAATTTTAATTGATAGTATAAAACCTTAATTTTATATGCGTGAGTAGGATGAAATGCTACATATATGTCTGCAGCTCCTGTCCCAGAGGAAGGTCTTTGGACTGAAATATTGGACAAATGAAAGGAGTCGACCAAGCGGTTCTGCGGTTCATTTTTTTTCTTCTTATAATATTATAATTCTTGGCAAGGTTCCTGGGCCAGGCAGCAGCAACAACAGCAGCCTCCCTCCCTCTGCACCGGCCCAGTCGCAACCACCACAGCAGCCCTCCCCTCTGCACCGGCCCAGTCGCAACCACCTCCCTGGAATATCCACTTTCATTCGGATAATGTTAACTGGGTGTTCCTCCAGAGGAACCTCAGCTTCTGGAGGAACCGAGACCCCTTTTACATATTCGGGACTATCTCCCACAGATTCGGATGTGGCTGGACCAGTGGATAAGAATGTGCCCAATGGTAGAAAATTTAGAAAATACATTAACCCCGGCGGTGCAGAAACTGAAACAAAAAAGGTGAAGCTGAGCAAATCCTGAAAAAAAAAAAAAAAAAAAAAGTCTATTGGGGGTGGTGTCTGCGCATGTAATCAGAGTACCACTCCCAATATGCTTTTACAGCCCTAGCGTATGTGATCTCTCCGTACAGTTGATGTGGTAATTCATTAAAAGGGAGGCACCAGCTGGTAACAAGCACCTCACAACATCTTTGTTGCAAGGGCGCCCTTGCAGGATTTGCTGAACTTCGCCTTTTTTGCTGAAGAGAGAGAGAGAGAGAGAGAGAGAGAGAGAGAGAGAGAGAGAGAGAGAGAGAGAGAGAGAGAGAGAGAGAGAGAGAGCGTTTGTATTATATGTTATAGAGAAAAAGAAAGGACTTGGAGATTCCAACGTATTATATAAATTGTAGAGATAATGCGCGCGCGCGCGCGCGTGTGTGTGTGTGTGTGAGAGCGAGAGAGAATGAAAACTGTTATAGAGAAAAAGAAAGGGGCATGTTGATTCCAACTTATATGTTAAAAAAATGAGAGATAACGCGCGCGCGCGCGCTGTGTGTGTGTGTGTGTGTGTGTGTGTGTGTGTGTGTGGTGTGTGTGTGTGTGTGTGTGTGTGTGTGTGTGTGTGTGTGTGCGTGTGTGTGAGCGAGAGAGAATGAAACTTGGTAAAGTGTGTGTGTGGGTGTGTTGTGTGTGTTAATGTGTGTGAATTGGGAACGCGCCTGTGTGTGTGTGTGTGTGCTGTGTGTGTGTGTGTGTGCATGTGTGTGTGTGTGTGTGTGTGTGCTTGTGTGTGTGTGTGTGTGTGTGTGTGTGTGTGTGTGTGTGTGTGTGTGTGTATGCACAGAGAGAGAAAGAAAGGCCGAGACACAAATCCTATTCTATCTGTCTCTCTCTCTGTAGTTCTCTCTCCCCCCTCTCTATTCTCTCCCTCTTTGTGTGTCTGCGTCTTTCTCTCTTTGTGTGTGTCTATCTGTATGTCTCTTGTGTCTCTTTCTCTCTCTGTCTCTACACACAGTTATTATGTACTAAACGTACTAAACGTACATACAGACAGATAGAGAGAGAAAGAGAGAGAGAGAGAGAGAGAGACTTGTAGTATATTATTATGAATAAGACTGCTACTCACCTGCTATTTTTTTGCGTACTTTGCACCTTAGTAGTACTTACATTTATGTACCAACACATAGTCGCACATCCTGATGCCTGCTGGGGTTACCAACCAACACATACTCGCACATCCGATGCCTACGGACGCCAGCCTCTAATCTCCTAGCGCAGCTCCAATACTTAACGTAGCTTCCCTTCTGGGAGAGATAGGTGAGCAACAGAAGCATGTTGTATATGTTAAGAGAGAATGTGTGTGTGTGTGTGTGTGTGTGTGTGTGTGTGTGTGTGTGTGTGTGCGCGCACAAAGCTGAGACAAAGATCTGTCTGTCTCTCTCCCCCTCTCTCTCTCTCTCCCACTCCACACACACAAGTTGTCATATTCTAAACGTGTATACAGACACATCCGCATAATATTGTTAAGGTGGCAACTCCTTGTCCCATGCCATTTTTAGGCACGTATCGGATCGGACTCCGAGTCATGTTCTAGAAAATCACGGCATCGTTTTATCCCAGTATACTGGAGCAGTTGCTCAGGTAAAAATCGAATACTAGCTGCTATTTTACCGCCATCTAACGTAGCATCCTTTGCCAGGGTTTCAAGTCTCTCAGCAGACACAGTAGGTAGGTATAGTGTTTAGCCCTCAGGAGGCGGAAGAGCCTTTAAGGACCCTGTATATGGGGGGGGTAAATTGATCGGTGGTTCCAAACAGATTGGCTAGCTGTCGGGCTTTGTTGGCTTCGTTTAGTTTCGTTTAATTTGTGAGCGTTTTAAATCCTCGGTGACATGACTGGTGTCCCCGTTACTAAGAAAAACACGCTGATCCTCTAGGTTACAATTTGTTTCGTCACATTGTCAAACATCTCCATGACGCCGTTTTCGTAATCAAGGGCGCACAGAAAGGTTAGTGTGCCCTTCCCCTTGTTGGATTGTGCCTAATGTGTTCGCACGATTTATGGTCTGCTATGGGCTTGGCGTGGTAGTTTTTTTTTTCCAAACTGGTTCTGAAAACCCCTCTTCACAGCCACCCTGAGCCTTTCGTGAAAGACCGTTTGCTGGTTGGGACACACGTAACGAAATCTGTACGTTCTCGTCTTCTACCAACAGCCGTTCAATCATAAAGTTGTTGTCTGAAGTCACTTTCCAGTTACCATGCCAATAATGATACAACATGTACTCGACGATAACCTGTCCTTTTACAAAATGGCTGTTGCTTAACCCCGAGTAAGCTTGGTTATGCGAGTCGCGGAGCCTTTTTGGCTCTGTCATACACCAAGTTACAAAGTACCATTTCATCCTGGTCAGTTGTTTGGTCTTTGCTTTAAAAACGCTTAAATACATTTTCTGAATTACCCCGCTGAGCCCCCTCCTCTCTCTCTCTCTCTTGCTAGTAAACACACACCGCCACGATTACCACCACCACTAAAAACAACAGCCTTAGTAACATTTCAGTTTTAATTCTAACCAAATTCAAATTCATTAGCCCTTTAAGACAGTATGTCTCTAACTAAAGGGCTGTAACATTTCCAGTTTTATTCTGAACTCATTATGACAATCGTGGAAGCCCTTTCTCTGTCTGTTTATAACATGAAAACACTTTGCAAGCAAGCAAGCAACATTAATGCAGTAGAACTATGTAAAGTAGTGTCATAACACTGAAAAATGTAGAACTATATGAAGTAGTGTCATAACACTGAAAAATGTAGAACTATATGAAGTCTAATTAGTGGCTGGTTGTGGGCTTGGGGCGACGGGTGTTTCTAGGGCTTCTCTTTATTCACGCGAAGCCGCCCTGTCCAAGGTATAGATATTCTGCACAATCCATTGTACAACACCTTCGGGTAATTCTGACAAGGACCTTGTAGAAGTGGGGCTGAAGTGATGTAGATTGAACGTCTCACATCCTTCAGGCAGATCCCGAACCCATACACTTTTCCCTTGTGGCGATCACAGCGTCGTCATCCAGCAAGCTGCCTTGGATCATGCAGATGTCGAGGATGTGTGGACTGGCTGGTGCCTTGGTGAATTTGTTGGTTTGGGTATCGTTTGGGCAGCTTCAGGACATCAGCTGTGACAGCGATTGGTGGACTTGGATCTTCTGTGATAAGTAGCATTGTCTTTTTGCGTGTGTGTGTGGAGAAAATAATCAACCTTACTTGGATAATGACCTTGTGCGTGTTGAGGGTACATTTCAGAATACTTTCAATGATATAGAAGATGTAACTGATTCAATTTCACATCGTTTCAGTGGTAAAACTCCACTGATTGCTAATGATAAACAGCCATCAATTTTCCTTATGTTTGAGACAAAACATCAGTGCCAGACATGGTGAAGCTACTTTTTTGTCAGCCTGCAATTGGGTTGCAAGTCTAATAACATTTTCACAACTTCATCTAGTCTGCAAGTTCTAGTCCAGGTAGACCAGAGCCATACTGAATTCTTTTGTTGCCATGGATACTAAAATATAATGCAGTTTTTTTCCTCGTTTCCATTTAGTTACAATTTTGTTTGCTTGTTTGTTTTTGGTTCACATGACAAAGATCTTGAAACTGCGTTACAATGGACATTTTGCCTTTAAGTCTGTGTCTTTGTATGTGTATGTACTGTGTGTGTTTGAGAGAGAGAGAAAGAGAGAGAGTATGTAATCATCTGGAAGCCTTGTGATGACACTGACAGAAGACTTGATATAAGCGGCTGTAGAAACTTTTAGGTCATAAGAAAACAATATGAGCAGCAGCTGTAGAAACTTTAGGTCATAAGAAAACAATATAAGCAGCTGTAGAAACTTTAGGTCACAAGGAAACAATATCAGCAGCCGTAGAAACTAAAGTCGCAAGGAAACAATATAAGCAGCTGTAGAAACTTTGTCACAAGGAAACACAATATCAGCAGCTGTAGAAACTTTAGGTCACAAAAGGCATTCAACACACAAAGGCAGTGCTGAGACTTGGGGACCTTTTATAACATCGACCCGGAATCCCAGGTCCCCTTAGAATTACAGAGTTGAAGGTCTTGGGATCCCTCAAATACGAAAGCCATGGACAGCCCAGTAGCGGTGCACATTTTTTTTTAAAAACTTCATAGAAAGATACTTTCTCTTGTGCAAAAATAATTGCTTATAATTTTACAGTTGTGACATACCCTGAAAAATTCCAAGACTTTTCTAGATTTAGCTTTACAGAATAGATTTTTCCAGCTGCTATGGAAACGAGTTTCCCATAACATTTCCAGACTTCTAGGACTGTGTAGGAACCTGCATTCCATAACTGGCATTCATGTTCATACACACACACTCGCATACACGGCAGGAACCTGCATTCCATAACTGGCATTCATGTTCATACACACACTTGCATACACAACGCAAGTGTACATAGTGCTGTTCCTGCCGGCATAAGGCTGTTGCTCTGTGTTAGAAGGCGTTGTGCAACAAACAGTATGACAAATGCCATCGAATACATCTTGGTGACAGCCATGACAATAGAGCAGGTGAAACATTTTGCTTGGGCACTGTCATCGAGTTTATTCAGTTTTGTATAGAACAATGGCACAGACAAAATAAACATGTGTCATGACACTGACAAAATACCCAAACAGGTAGACCTCTATATTCAGGTTTGCTGTACATACTATGTGACAACTAATGTAATCTATACATGTTCAAGAGCACAAGGTCATGCCAGTCTTGACCAGTAATCATAATTCCCTGCCACACGTCCATTTCACCTCATCAGTGTTCTTCCCTTGTCACAACCCATTGATCACAGGGCCTACGCCTACATTGTTGACATACTGGGTCCAAATGTACGACAGTACTGAAGGGCAACAATAAGGGTCACTCCCTTTAACATATGTGCCTCTTCACATTCACTCTGTTGCTACTTATAATCAATGGTTAGCAAGGCACGTGTTTGTGGACGGGCATTTGTTATGTGCGAGCGCTATCCAGTGTACTGACAAATCAAAAAGAATATCCGGTGTGCATATCAGGGGTGGAGGGGGCGGGGCGAGGGAGTCACTCAACGTATCGATGGTGACAGATGGAAACCTTGCTTCTTCTCATTTTGAGTGGTTCCAAGACGGAAAAAAACAACAACTGTAACTTACTCCCAGGAAGCAGAGTTTTAAATATGTCAGTAGCAAAGGTACCAGGCATTTGACACGTTACAAGCCCACCAGGTCAACAGCCAAACTACCAGGCATTTGACACGTTACAAACCACCAGGTCAACAGCCAAACTACCAGGCATTTGACACATAACAAACTGCCAGGTCAACAGCCAAACTACCAGGCATTTGACACGTTACAAGCCACCAGGTCAACAGCCAAACTACCAGGCATTTGACACGTTACAAACCACCAGGTCAACAGCCAAACTACCAGGCATTTGACACATAACAAACTGCCAGGTCAACAGCCAAACTACCAGGCATTTGACACGTAACAAGCCACCAGGTCAACAGCCAAGCTACCAATCACTTAACATGAGACAGTAATTGTGAAAACAATTTCAGGTAAAAAAAAAAAATAACCAAGGCAAAATCCTTTTTTTTTTTCTTTCTTTTTTTGCATACATCACGCTGATGTAAGTCTCTACCTAAACGTGTTTCTCACATAATGATGCCCATCAGACAGATTCCAGGGAGCTTCATACTTTAAACCCTATCTATGTGCAATGTGAGAAACACATATGCAATGAATTTAATATATATGGAAATGAGTTGGATACTCTCAATATGGACAATCAGAAGAAAGCCAAAGAAAAGATTCAGGAGGATTCTGATTCCATTAGTCATCTACTACATCACATACAATTTCAGCAAAGCACTTGCACAGCCACATCAAGATCACTGTTTATTACATCTTCTGCCTGCACAGTTGTTTTACAGCTCATATGACAAAACACCAGGCTGTGTCATCCAACAAAGCAACAGACTGACATTTCAAAAAGCTGCCATCAAAAACATTTCTGACTTGACATCAAGAGCAAGTCACACTGTTCTAAGGTATCTGAAGTTTCAGTTTGCCGACGCAGCAGCTGGGGGCGATGTCCGTGCTCTGCGTTGTCTCTCCATCTCCAGAACACGGTTGAGGATCTGTGGACTGCAGTCTGACTGGCAGTGGCTCAGCGTGGATAGCCTGCACAATGTGAGAAGAATTCAGCCTTTCTATCTGAATACTGTCAACAGAAGATTTTGAGATGTGTACAGCTCATCTCACGAGCCACCACGTCCCAACCACAAAGGCCATATCAAAGCAGCCAGCAAGTTAAAAATAGAATAAATGATAAAAAAAAAACATATGGACCAAAATAAAATGATGATTAAGCTTACAAATCTGCATACTTAAAGATTCCCAAATCCATGTTCAATATTCGCATTCAGTTAGCTAACGGAAACTAAGCAGATCCACTATAGTTGAAAACAGTGCATCACTGTCTAAATGATGGGGGTAAAAGCACTCAACACATGCAAAATCCTCTCACAAAAACAACACAACACTCATACAGCAGCCTGATCTCCAAAGCAGGACCAGGCAAAGTCAAGATGGAGACGTTCTACTTCCTGCATGTGACAAGCACGCCATCAATCTGTAGTCTGCGCTGAAAACAGTGTGTATATCCATAGCCTGAGGCTCAAAAAGACAAGCTGGTCTCAGCCTCAAGTCAGTGTGAGGTTCCGACAGTTGTCTGCACTTTATTTTCTGCCACTTTTGCCCATTCAGTAACAGAGAAACCATACAATACTTGGAAGGAATGGAAGGAACTCTTATGTGCACCTACAGTGTAACTTGACCTTGCATTCTGAACTATATTCATATAAACCAGACAGACCCTCCGTCTAGTTTTGCTTCCAAATCCAGATTCTTTTAGAATCAAGCACTCGTATGGGTGAGACAACTTGTACCATACCTGACAAGGGACAGAAGGCGATGAAAGTCATTGATGCTCATTGAAGAAGGGTTGTCCTTCCTGGCTGCCACAAACTCTCTTGCAGAGCCTGAAAACAACACAGATCTGTCACTCTTCCAAGAATCGCCAGATGTACGTATATGTACATATATATGTGTGCATATGTATATATTGTGTATGTGCGCATGTTACTTTCTCTAAACTCATAGTACCTGGTATATTACTGTATTGTCATTATAATGTTCTGTGTTCGTCTTGCTTATTTTCTTTGTTTGTAACTGAAAATGAAAAATAAACCTCCTTGTAACTACTTTTTTTTTTTTTTTTTTTTTTCACTCACTCATTCAGAGTAATGCATAAAGATAAACTAACTACCAGATTGTAACAATTGTATTTATTGTTCATAACTACACATTTATATATTAGTACATGTACTGGACATGCTCATGTCAAATTGCTTGTTAAATCCATGTCAAAGGATGAGTGCGTAAGGAAAGAGAGAGTGAAGGAACTGTGGAGTGGAAGGAGAGAGAGAGGAGGAATAAAACATATATAAAAAAAAAAAAAGAATCGCCAGACCTGCTGTTCTTGACGTGAAAATGTCAATGTTTCATTACACATACACATTTTCAGTTTACCATCTATCCCTATAAATAATGCCGAAGATCTTAAAATTTACAAAACTGTTGAAGAATTCTCTTTGGGATTCTGTATACTATACAACACAGTACCATGGTGTACAATACAATAATAAACTATACAACACAGTACCATAATAAACTACACCATATTTTGGCAGATAAACTATTACACATATGCAAGCCTACTGTCTTGAAAAGCATATGACTGAATATCTGAGTTTTAACTATCAATATTCCAGATGATGGTTGGCTACGAACACAAAACAAACCAAACCAAACCAAATCCATTCAACGTAAACAGGAACAGCATGAGTTCTAAATGAAAAACTAAACTGATAAATATGTAAGCAACATTTAACAAAGTGACCCAAACAAAATACACACCGAACTGCGCCTGGTCATTCCTGTCATACAAGCCCTCCAAATGATCAAATTCAAAACTTGGACAATGATTATAAAAAAAAAAAAAAAAAAAAAACCCCAACCCAACAACAAAAAAAAAAACCAACTGTAAACAACATTTTAATGAACCACTTCCAAACAAGACATATTCCAGCCTGCTCACCCTGGTGTACAAACCTTCTGGATGTCTTCATTGACTGAATAAGAAGTCCCCCGACACACAGTCCTGAAGGCACGCAGTTTGTTCAGCAACTTGTCTGTCAGCCTTGCAGAAAATTCTGCATAGTAGGCTTCCAAGTCGCCAGGGACTGAGGTGGGACGCAATGGCAAGTGAATGTCTTTCTGCACACACACCAGTTGTAAACCCTGATGAAAGCACGCAAAGAACATTGGAAAAAAAAAAGTCATTCATTCACGTCAAATTTACGTAGGAAACCATTAAAAGAAAAGGAATAAGAACAAACGTCTCACCATTTGAGAAAAGCGCACCTAAAATAGATTACTGTAAAGAAAAACCATCGACACACACACACACACAAAAGGGAAAACCAGCAAACTTACAGGCAAAAATGACTCTCCTTCAGACAGAACGACGAGGACAGGCAAGTCTGTGCAGAAGTCTTGTGTGTGGTATTCAAAATCATAGGTCACTTTCTGCCACTGGATCAGATTGCCCAGGGCAGTCACATTGTTCACACCTGTGAACAGACATCTGAACATTTCATACTGACCGACACGACCACTAAAAAAGACAGAAGATTATCATCTATCAAACCTCCTGTGAAAACGACATGATATTCACAACACTGAAATGGCACCACCGAGAATGCAGATCTCTCCCATGGCTGAACCGATGCTGGATCCGCCCTCTGATGCAGATCCCAACGAATCTTGCCTGGTTCATGTTTGGACTACATTTCGATTTTCCCATCATCTTTCGTTAAAATCGGTTCATTTGTTTTCGTTCCAACTTGCTGAAAGAATCCAGGCTTCCACCTTCAATTTAGATCCCTTAATGGCTTCTTCCTGTTGTCACATTTTATCATTTCACCAAGTTTTGTTATAAAATCGATTCAGTAATTTTTGCATAAATCTTGTCATAAAAAAAAAAAAGGCACGTGAAGACACGATGCAGTTGAAGTAATCAAAGTAATAAGAATACAACCAGTACCATGCTAGACCTGTGTGTGGCACAGAATTGTGATGCATAGGAATGACTGGAAATGTCAAAGGTGACAAACACTGTAATGGCGGGGCAATGTAAATCAGAGGCAACATCCCCTACCTTGTGTGTCCAGCTGGCCATTCTCCAACGCCGTTTCATCCAACACTAGGTGAGTCCCAGCTGTCAGCTGCAGCTGTCCGCTGCTGCGCAGTCGATTCACTTCATAGTCTTTGCGGGGCGACAGCCGCAAGGTGTTCATATTGCTCAAGGAAATAGGCAGCAGATGACTCTGGAACCAGACATTAGCTACTTCATGACCCCTAAACCTCCAGTAACTTAGAAAAGAAAAAAAAAAAAAACGTTTACACTCACAAAGGACATCTTCAAAAAGATAAAAAAAAAACAAACAAAACAAACAAGTGGTACAAATGAGAACAGAGGATATCTGGCAGAAAAATGACGGAATGGTGGTGCTCTAGCAGACAGAGACAGAAAGAACACACACACACACACACAATCTCCGAAAAACATGCACACACACATAAAAATGTAAAACAATACACACATACTTCCCTGGGGAAATACATCAAAGATGAGGTCTGAAACATGAAACGTCAAACTAGAACAAAACAGCTAACAATGCCACATGTGCTATGGTCTAGACTTACGCTTTATTCTTGACACAGACTCAAAACCGTTTGCGACTCAATATCATGTATGGACCATCGTCTATCATGCATGCTCTTAACATTAAGATCTTCATTTTCTCCTATACCTATTCTATTAACTGTCTCTGGTGGGCTGCCTGTGCTTGTGCTGCGACAGCTCCACGCTGGATATGGTTGTGCATGTGTGCAGCTGGAATGAGTGGTGTGGGAATAATCCAAACGACATGGCATGGAGGACAAAGCAGGGGGCAGGGGGGAATGGGTGTGGGATTGAAGTTGTAAGGGAGTTAATTCTTCTGAAGATGGGGAGTATAGAGTGGTGTGGGAATAATCCAAACAACATGGCATGCAGGACAAAGCAGGGGGCAGGGGGGAATGGGGGTGGGATTGAAGTTGTAAGGGAGTTAATTCCTCTGAAGATGGAGTATAGAGTGGTGTGGGAATAATCCAAACGACATGGCATGCAGGACAAAGCAGGGGGCAGGGGGGAATGGGGGTGGGATTGAAGTTGTAAGGGAGTTAATTCCTCCGAAGATGGAGTATGGCTGCCTACTTGGCAAAGTGACAAAAACAAAACCAACCCAAAACTGCCATGAAATGCAATCCTCTCAGCCTACACCATGCTCTCCAAGACCTGGGGCATCTCATGAGAGTGTGTATACATATATTTTTTTCTCTCATTCATACATACCAACCCCAAACAAGAGCCATATTCCTATCCTTCAAGAAAAATGCCCAAGCCAATCACTGAATCAGGATACCCTTTCTAAGTTTGTGAGCAACAGGGGAGGTAAATCCATACCTCTCTGTTACTTGCTTATACACTTAAAAAAAATGCAAAATAATATTTTTGTAGCTCCTTAAAGAAAAGTGAGAGTATGTTCAGAAAAACAAATTTTGTAGCTCCTTAAAGAAAAGTGAGAGTAGTATATTCAGAAAATCTACATCTATTAAAGACAGACAGAAGGGTCATCGTGGAATTTTCTATCACAGCAGCTGCACAATATATACTTTGCCTGTTGAACACAGCACTTTCAGAGTTCAAAAGTTCACTGTGTGTGTGTGTGTGTGTGTGTGTGTGTGTGTGTGTGTGTGTGTGTGTGTGTGTGTGTGTGTGTTGACAGCATACATAGCAAACAGGTTTTACACCTATACCAACATTACCCTCTTCTAAGGTGTTCGGCTGGGGACCGCAACAACACAAAATGAAAAGACAGGTGCTCACCTGTGTGGTCAGCGCAGCTATCAGCTGGTGCAGGAGAGGGGCCAGGCCTTTAGTGGCAGGGCCTGTTAGGTTAACGGCCAGTTTGCCCAGTGGCATCACATCAGCTCTGGCGTACCTGCAGCGACACCACCGATTACAAACGGTCCCGAGGAGAAGCTCAGCTAGTTATTATCTAGTTGCATCCAGCACCTTGATCACCCCCATCGCAGGAAGGGCTACAGCTCGGGAAAGAGCTGCAAATCTATCTAGACTGCCACTCACCAAAACATTTCAATGTAATATGAGAATGTGTGCATTTGAACAGTCTCTATCATAATCATAGTGAGCCAAGGGGTAAAGGTGGGAGATAAGATGACTGGAAGGTATAATGAAGGTTGAAGAAGAAAACGACAATGAAAAAAATGTTTACACGAAAAAAAACCCACAAAAACAAAAGAGAAAAAACTGAGCTACTGAAGGAGAATTTGGACAAGGTGGGGATAATTATATGCTCGTCACAAGGAAAATACAGGCATCATAGACAGAATGAGTCAAGCTCAGTTCCAAGACTGTGAGAACGAGTCAAGCTCAGTTCCAAGAATGTGAGAACGAGACTAGCGCAGTAGAAAGAATGTGAAAACGAGACTAGCGCAATAGAAAGAATGTGACAAGACTAGCGCAGTAGAAAGAATGTGAGAACAGACTAGTGCAGAAGAAAGAATGTGAGAACAAGACTAGTGCAGTAGAAAGAATGTGAGAATGACTAGCGCAGTATGAATAATGTGAGAACAAGAAAACTGCAGTCACAAAGAAAGAACAAAATAAGCTCAGGACTGGTTATTCAGGAGGTATAGGTTTCTATATATATGTGTTCATTATTATCATAGTAACAAAGAGAAAGTGAGAATAAGACAAGCGTAGCACATGAATAAAGGAGATTTGGGGATTCAAGCACAATACTTACACATTGGAGATGAGGTGGTACAACAGGAACTCTGCAGCCAGCTGGTCCCCGAACAGGGCGTGCTCCAGAACCGACAGCAGCTCCGCCCTGGTGGCAACAGCTTCCCTTCGCACCGCCTCCACCACTGTCAACAGCAATAGGCAGACTTCTCGAAAACTGCGATTGATTCATCAGCACAGACCTTCAAACAGAACAATTATACATCATGAAATTGTACTGTTTAGGAAAGCCACAGGCATACACATGAATCCCAAGATGTCCTGAAAGACACAAAGATCTTTAAAATGAACAACCAGTAGACCAAACACAATTTAAGCTGCAAAATAAATACAATGCTGCGTACTATGAACTTGCCAAATATTTCCCCTACATAGAATATGAGGTTACAAATAGATATGTTTAATGATTAGATGAATTCACAAAATGAAATAAAGATGGTGGAGGGGGGGGGGGGGAATTACTACATTCCATACTTGGTTTATACAATTATAATGTCAAACTCATGCCAGCTGTTAGTGTTTGATATGGCCCACAAATGTCAAAGTCTACACAGTAACCAGACCAGGAAATTCATCTGGCAAAAGCTTCTTCTTTGTTGCTTTTCTTCTGTAGGCTATTGTTGCTGCTGGGTATGAGCAACAAAACCAGTGTATTTTTAGTAAATGTAATCTTTCATTTTATCAGCTTATCATTTTCTGTTTGGGTGGCTATCTTTGGTCATGTAGAAGACCATCATCCTCACATTCATTTCACTTATATCTATGCTAGGACCTGTCAACATGCTGTTACAACTCGATTTGTCATTATATGCTTTTATAACTGATTTAGTCATTCCCTTAAGTCCTGCGTTAGGTCATACCCTGAAGAAAAAAGAACCACACACACAAACACACCTCACGGGACCACTTTTTCCCCCCTCCCTTTTCAGCATGTCAATTAGAACTCCAACTAAAATCCGCGCTGCTTGTCATCATGTTCATCCACAAGTAGGTTCCCACCTAAAACCAATGTCTCTTCATTGTGCTATGGCTCACTGTCAGTCACTCTCAAACAAAAGTACACCAAAGACTGAATCTCTGTCTGGCCAAGAAAAAAGTGACTGTGACCTTGACCTTGTTGACCGATGTCTTGAGGTAGCAGAGGATTGTTGTGATTCATTTTGTGAATCAGCACAGCATGTAGACGTGGAACGAGGGATGGGGGAGGAACGTGCACAGCTCGTTCAGCGGCGCTCATGGTCATGTCCTGTCTGCAAACAATATCTTCGGCGTCTACTTGTTGGGTGTAAAGATAATGCCAATATGTTTCATGCACAATATGTATACCAATACAATAAAAAGAACCATCACCTTATCTGTCTTTATGTCTTACTTCTCTCTCTCATAAAGTTTTTCCTAGAAATAACAAACGCATGTAGTGTAACTACTTCTCTCTCTCATAAAGTTTTCCTAGAAAAAACAAACACATATAGTGTAACTACTTCTCTCTCTCTCTTAAAGTATTTCTAGAAATAACAAACACATGTAGTGTAACTACTTCTCTCTCTCTCATAAAGTATTTCTAGAAATAACAAACACATGTAGTGTAACTACTTCTCTCTCTCATAGAGTATTTCTAGAAATAACAAACACATGTAGTGTAACTACTTCACTCTCTCATAAAGTATTTCGTAGAAATAACAAACACATGTAGTGTAACTGCTTCTCTCTCATAAAGTATTTCCTAGAAATAACAAACACATGTAGTGTAACTACTTCTCTCTCTCATAAAGTTTTTCTAGAAATAACAAACACATGTAATGTAACTACTTCTCTCCCTCATAAAGTATTTGCTAGAAATAACAAACACATGTAGTGTAACTGCTTCTCTCTCTCATAAAGTATTTCCTAGATATAACACATGTTGTGTAACTGCTGTTAACTGCCCTTCCTGGCACAACTCCTCTTCACAGTAAACCCAATATCCTGCGACACACATCGTTTTCTCTTACACTATGATACTAATTTCAACCTATGAAAATCCACTCCTCACAATTCTAACCAGTAAGCTGTCAATAGTATAAAACTTATTTTTGTCTGCATAATCGTTGGGGAGAAAAAAAAAAGCAACACTCTCTTTTAAAAAAAACAAACAAAACTTTCAGACCAACTTGAAACGCTCTAGACTTCAAACAGTTACTTTGGTCATCTTTCATTTTCTGCTGAACGTCATGTGTTGAAGTAATAAAAGCTTTCCATTTATTGTGTACAGCATATCATCAGACTCTTACAAGTGATGAACAGAAGTTCTCAGCATTTTCATCAACAATGAACTGCTGGTCAGTCCTCCTGTAACGATTACTCTTTGCAGACACTTAATTTTCATGACATTTTCAGGGACGCTGCACAGAGTGTTTAAACTGTACTGAAACACATAATCAAAAATGACGATGTCATTCTTTCTTCTCTTTGTGACAGATGTCAACCAGGACTGAAAATTACTGTCTACTCAATATGATCTAACAAAAAACCAACAAAAAAAAAAAAATATAAAAAAGGAAGAAAATCTACTCACTCATCCTGATCACTTGAAAATTCTGCCATGGATGGATCCACCGACAGAATTCCCACCACTTCAATCATGTCGTTCACCTTAAGCTGATCTTCATCCTCATAAACCTGAAAACATTCAGTCCCTGTCATTTTACAGACACAGGCAGACTCAGCAGACAACATTACGTTTATTCTGAAATGCTTTATTGTACAGAAATAACATTAACGCAATTAAAAATCATTCTATTCTAAAGTTAGAGACAACATTTTATTGTTTTACCAAACACAAACAATATGAAGTTAATACCCTGTAAAAGCCTGTTGTAATAACACGAACTTTTATGAAGTCTATGCCACAATATGTATACATCTATAAACACACAAACACATCTGACACACACATACACAAACAATATGAAGTTGATTTCATGTAAAGGCCTGTTGTAATAACATGAACTTACATGAAGTATATGCCACATTATGTATACTTCTATAATAAAAAAACACAAACAATACAATTAATCTCATGTAAAAGCTGTTGTAATAACATGAACTTACACGAATATATGCCACGTTATATAAACTTCTAAAATGATGAAAAAAAAAAACAAACAATATGAATAAATCTTATGTAAAGGTCTAATATAATAACATGAACCTACATGAAGTCTATGCCACAATACGTATATATCTATAAAAAAAAAAACAAAAAAAAAAAAAAAAAAAAAAAAAAAAAAAAAAAAACCACCAGCGCATCCTGTATATGATTACTATCTTTTCCCACCTTGACAAGACAGGCTGGCCCTTGTTCTCCAGGCAGAGGGAAGTTCAGGTCAGGGAGAGGTGGACTGGCTGTGCCCTCTGCCTCAGCAGTTGGCGGGTGACCTCCCCCATTCATCGACGACATGTTCTCAGGGCACGCTGCCCCGTCACCTGGATGACTCCCATTCGTTAACTCTTCCATCGCACCATCAGCCTCTGTACCATCCTCATCCCGTGCACGCTTGTTGCGACTCGTTGGAGATGATGATGTAGAAGGAGCGGAGGAACATTGCACTGTTTTGCATACAGCTGCCGGAGTTCAGGAAATGAAAGCTTGTGTGGAAATTCTATCCCATAATCAAAAAGCCTTTCTCATTGTTACAATCAGATATTACAAAAATCCCGGTTCAAAAAAAAAAAAAAAAAAAAAAAAAAAAAAAAAAAACAAAAAACAAACAAACAAAAAAAAAACATTTTGTAACAGAACACCATATAACACTAAAATTTATGCAAAACTGCCTATGAATCCATTCACATATTCTTGCAACTGAAAGATAAGTACAGAACAACTGCGGAATTGGGAAATGGTGTAAAAACAAATGAAATGAAAAAATCTAAAGCAATACCACCACAACTCACCACTGTGGAGAACATTCGGTTCTAATTGCTACTGTTTCTCCCCCTCCTCCCCCCTCTTTTTATTTACCTTATGCCTTGTTTTTAACAAAATAAGAACGGATCTCTTTCTTATTTGCTGCTTGCATCTTTACTGAAGTCCCGGGGTAGGTTTTCATTTACATAAAAAATGTTGGTACAGCTTTCTGTTCAGTTCCTGTTTGTTAAAAAAAAAAAAAAAACAAAAGAAAACATTAGTTATTTCAATAATGCATATGTCCAGCTCACTTACAACAGACACTGTCAACTAAGGGGTTTTTCTTTCTTCCTGTGGTGAATTTTAACTCTTCACTGCAAGTGTCACTTCAGCTGCATAAAAACTGTATTACTTGTAATGAAGTCATAAATGATCTAATACACAGCACTGATCACCATATTTCAATGGAAATGCAGCAACATTCATTACATGCTCTCAACCCTCCTTACTCTCTCTACTAATATCAAACCTCCATACAAACATTTGACATCCCCCCCCCCCCCCCCCCCCCCCCCCCAGAGTACGCGGGCTGATACTCCTGCAGACACTCCCTGTATAGATAGGCAGGGATTAATCCCATCTTCCTAACAAAGGAAGCGATTTCTGTGTGAATGAATGACTGGTTTTTTTTTTTTATCCTGCCATTAAGGTAGCTATACTCTAACTTTGGGAAGGTGTATGCTATGTGTAACATGTCCTCCATACCGACGGCCAAACTGGCCTTCTCTTCCGAAAGTTGATGGGATTTTACATGTCTGCAAGATGTTATGCGTGCGTTCATACACGGAACCTCAGGTTTATAGTCTCATTCAATGGACTGTATGGGAAAGTCAGAACCAAAATTAAATCTCAGAGAAAAATCCCCCCTGTACCAAAACTGCCCGGCGGAGATTCGAACCTGCAGCCCCAGGATCACCAGGCTTACGAGTCCTGCACTCTACCACTGAGCTATTCAGGCCCCCCAACATTTTATATCAAAATCCACAACTTTCCATGGAGATTCTGAAGGATCATTTCTCCTGCTTTCAAAAATCTTTTTACGCCAAGTGAGTGTGCTGAATGGTTCCAAAACATTACTATCACAACGGCTGCCAGATTAATCAAAGGACCCAGATGCCATTCTCCATTACCCAAGGATTTGCACTGAAAAGCGTTGAAATCATCACAGCTGAGCTAAAGTTAGGGGCCCTAACTTTTTTTGGACACATCATTGTCATTTTGTGCAACAGCTGAAAGATTTTTTTTTTAAATCCGCAATACTTTCACAAACCCTTTCAAGATTTTCACAGACCTCACTCACTTCTTAAAGACTTTTCAAGGACTTGAAAATGGCATTCCCATTCTAAAAGAGAAAGCTTGTGCAAATTCTGACCTCACAGCTGACCCCAAGCGGACTCACTTTGATCAGGCAATTTACAGTTCAGTGCAGTGACCTGTCAATCTGTCACAAACTGATCCACCCATCTACTATCTTCCTGCAACCTCAATTCTGAGAATGGCACCACATTTTGTTTCCATGTGGATTATCTGGGGGCAGTTGAGCACTAAGACAGTGTTTTGACCATCTTTCCCTGCTTCCTCTGGCATCATTTGCTAGGCACTTTGTGAGGAATTGAACCTATTTATTCAGTTTGTTATAACTTTGTACTGAGCGCAACTGGTCCTGGTGCTGCTGCATTAATAAGGACTCATCTATGTCTACTGCACATGCGAGTTTATGATCCATTCAATGTTCACTGAAAATAAAAGCGAGTGACCAAGTAGAAGAAGGAAGTTCTTGAGAATGTCTGGACTTATGTTAGGATCTTCAGATTTCAGGGAAGTGATTGCAACTGTGAACCATAAATACCAGCTACACACAAACACATGGGCATCAAACTAAATTCACTTCTAGACTTTCAATCATAAAGTGTAGGATTTGGATTTGCAGTGCTTTTGTTTCTCTCTTTTTAGTTTCCCTTTTTTTTCTTTTTTTTTACAACCCTGGGGTGTCTAAAGGTTTATCAAAATAAAAAGAAAGTTTGATATGGTATACTTTGGAAAAAAAAAAAAAAAAAAGGGGGTTAGCAAGGATAATAATAGTTTCAAGCAATGAACAGGATACAGATTTGACCCATGTGGCCTCCCCCGGCACAGGGACGCAGTACAAGGTCTGTCTCTCACCAGTCACGTTGCTGGGATCATCCACAAGAATCTGTTCACCTGGCTGAAGAAAAGTCAACGCCTCGCTGTTAGCACATAATGGGAGGTCACTCTGTCAGTACATGAACTGTGAAGTGCCTGTCACAGAACTGATATAACATAAAGCAAGAAAGTGTTAAATATGTTGACAGGTTGAGAAATGACTGCATTTTAAGATTTTCCTCAAAAAAATGTTGAGGGCATCTGTAAATCTATTTTCTAGATTTTCATGAAGATACCTTCCCGGACATTTCCTTTTTCATTCTTTGGATTTCAAAATACTTGGTAACTCAGCACAGAAGTGTGTTATGAAACAGCGGAAAATAAAAAAACCAACAAGAAAAACAAACAACAAAAAAACAAATGTTTGCTGGCATGGCAAATTTTTTCTGAACACTGTAAACCATGTTCTCTCTTCCCCTGTCTCTACTTTCTTCCAATCTAACAACCGCTTTCTCCTCTCATCCTTTACTCTAATTCTTCTTTCCACTTTCGCTTTTTTGGACGCAGGATTGGGAATATTCCACAGATATCAGCATGACTATAACAAAACTAAAGCAAGTCTCTTGTGATTCAATGTGCAGGCATAAAGTTTGGTGAAAAAAGATAATGCTTGAAAGCTGATTGGTGCTCTCTTGCATACCAAATTCACACAGTAGATGCATTTGTACTGTGTACACAACTCCTATTTAGAATACAGAATCTCTCTTCCGCTCACAAAAATGTTCAGTTCATCACCTGGGCGACTGAAACCGTGAACTAAATTCACATGATAAATATTCTCCCAAGGCAAGCTAGCGAACCTTAAATTTCAGCTGTCATACTAAGAATGTAACTTACTGCGCATGAAGCCATGTCTTTGTAGCGACCAGTGTGCCAAGAGACTTCTCCTGATTTCCGATTGGTGACCTTGTATCGAGCAAGATACAGTTCCGGGGTCAAACATGTCCTGCACCATGCATCGGTATCGAACCAGGGAGCTGGCTGCTATTTGGTGTAAGGCTTGGGAGTTGATGCTGGGAACCTGTAAAAAAAAAAAAAACCGCAGTTATAGTGATTCCTGAATAAATTATTATTATTCTGGCTAAACAGTTCAGAAAAAAGTCTTAAACCAGAAGCTTGATCTTTGAAATGCCAAAACTAGCTGCTTCTCTTGTGGTAGTCCAACTTCCAGAGCCATCCAAGGGTGCAGGAGGGATCTTTGTTTTCACCTTGTGCAGTGATACATTTCCTTTTTTTTTTTTTTACCTTAAAAAAAAAGTCTAACCTCTTGAACTTGTCAGCACAGCAGCTAGTTCCTGGTATGCACAGAATGATGTCACACAGAATGATGTCACACAGAATATCTTTTGGCTCAACTGAGCAACATTTCTGTCAAGGTAACTTTCATACTTAAAACATGGATAAGCCTCTGAAAGTGTTACTCAAGTTTCCCAACACTAATAAAACCCACTCCAGCATTTGCTATGAAGGAACGAGGAAGCAGAGAGTACAGCTTTATCCTCAAAGTCACCTCAGACCAAATGAACCCCACCGCATCAATAACTGTCATTCTCAATGATCAGAATGTCCCATTCTCAATGATTGCTGACATAAATGTGTTTGAGGGCTTCCGTCTATGCACATTTTATGCAAGATAAACAAAATACCCACTAAAAATACATTTCAAGCATCAGTTGACCCGAAAACACCAGTCACTTGAGCATCCTATGAAATTCTGCTATGTATATAACCACAGCATATAAAAGTTTGTTAAATGAACCAGCAAATCATTTTCAAGATTCTGCCCTTTCGTGTAAAAATCGAAAGAGACACCATTTACATCTTGACACAAATGAATAACCACTGTGCAGTGCATCTCATTTCTCATGTAAAGGTAAAGTAAAAAATATGACACAAGAGCTAAGCAATGTGACAGACCTACAAAGACAAAATGGTGATGTTGGATATATATGACTGAAACGTAAACAGAGCGAGTTATAAACTCAAAGATGTCTCTTCAGACCTGCACTCTAGGGGGGGATGATGACTGCTTAGAAAGGACAACAGAAGCCCTCGTTTTTTTTTTTTTTTTTTTTTAAAACCTGTTATCTAATATTCTATTTTCATTTTCTTAAACAATGAAGCAGTTCCTGGGGACTGTATATTAACTAGTTCATGCAACTAAAATGCAAAACAGATTAATCATATAATAATGATCTGAGGTAAAAACTTTTTAGTCGTGACCGATTTTTGTTAATTTTGAACTAGGTAAGGTTACTGAAAACACCATGGTTTTCATAATTTCCCTTCAGGCAACAAGCAACAGAAAATGTGCATTACATACCCATGCCAAGGCCTCTGCAGACTTGACCTGTTTGGCAAAATACTCTTTCACTACATCAGTCTCTTTGGCACCAGCAGGCAAACGGTCTGAAACAGAATGGGTCAGAAATTCTATTTTTGTTACAACAGCCCAAAGTACTCATACATTCTTTATCTATAGTTGTATTGTGTGATGCAGCACAATGTTGTTGCTTTTTTTATGCTGGGCTATAAGCAACATTATCTTACCTTACCTTACCTTACCTTACCTATGCCCAACCAAGTTGATACTTAAAGTTCATGGTGTTGCCCTGCAGCTGCTTATGCATTACAAACATGTTCCGTTTACCTTAACATTAATGTGAATATTTCAGGTCAACAATACTTTTTTGACTTTTCATTTTAAGTACGTCAGCAAGACATCATTTTGTTACCAACATAAAAATTAAAACAGAAGGCAAAACAGTCAGGGGAGCGGAAGGCTATTTTAAAAATCATTTTCTGCACAAATACTTCATTGCACCATAAATGAATGGTGAATCTTCTGTACTGAGAAACTAATAAAAGGTTGGGGTGAGGGATTGAAATGCATAGGTAGGCTCTAAAATACTTGAAAAGGATTCTGCACAATATCTGTAGGAATAAGTGAATGTTACATGGATACCACTTCTCACATGCCTACTACATGTAGTAGGCATGTCTTTCATCATTCGCCCCCCCCCCCCCCCCCCCCCCCCCCCCCCCCCCCCACTTCCCAATCCCACCCACCTTCGAGTGTCCGAGTGGGTTTTGCGTGCATGCCTGGTGGTTGTGTTGCTTGTACGTGCAGGCCGTGTTGATGTGAGTGCATGCGTGCGTGCGAGTGTCTGAGTGTGTGGGTTTCATCATGCGTGAGCACGCGTAGGCGTGTGTCCTGTGTGGGTGCGTGCGTGCGCATGTTTGTGTGTGTGTGTCGTCGTGTTGTTGGTAATGTAAAGCACTTAGAGCCCTAATTTTTAGAGAATAGATGCTATATAAATTAACATTATCATATATTATATGTCTTTGCAATGTAGGCAGTATGGTATGGGCGAGGTCTGAAAATGATACTGTTCATTAATTATTCACCTACTTATGGTAGCTTAACTTTGTGTGCAGAAGTTCCTGCTTGCTTATTGGCCAAGGCAAATAATGTGTGGAGTTAACAGCAACAATGTGTGGAGTTAACAGTAACACAATCATTTTAAATTCCCAAGTGTGCCTTCAACTCAGCAACCTAAAATCCATAAATGGGACCCATTCAGGCCCTGTAATTTTGAAACAAAAAGTCCAGAAGCTTTCACTTTTGTGAGTGTCTGCCGAGTTTCATGTGGATTACTTTGTACTATAGTACCTTTTCTCACCTAGAAAGTTTAAAGCCCTGAGATGGTGGACAAGTATGGGACAACAGCCATTGTTACTAGACCTGCTGTCACCTACTAATCACCACTGGCCATGACCTTTGTTTCGTGCGATACTTGACCCCATTTGTACTCATGTGTACATATGGATGAGCTTGAAACATTTTATGGGGGGGGGGGGGGGGGGGGTGGGGTGGGGGGGGGATGTCAGCTCTGTGTTGGTATTGTGCTAGGCGATTTGATGTGATAAACCTGCATTCATTCATTGGAGTTGTGGGCATGGAATTACCTCCTCATATGAGCAAAAGTTGTCCTACTTGTTCCTTACTTGTTTCAACATGTTCTTTTTCAAGTTGGACCTTTCTTCTCAGATGTTTGTTTGAGATCATTTTTGCTCCACTTAATTGTAAATGTATTGTTCTTTCTGATAGTAGTGTTCATTTTTTTAAATCCTTGATTCAATCATTCCTGATTTTAGACTAATCCCTGAAGTAAATTATTCCTTTAAGCTCAAGCTTCAAGCTCAGGAATGACCAAAACCTCTGATCTGACCTGCGATGAGCACTCCTCCTTCAGCAACATCCCTTTTTTAGCCCCCACCCCATTCCCCTGCACAACTACACACACACACACACCGCGGGCCTAAAAAAACAACGAACCCCGTAAGACTGAGCACCTCATCTGCCTGGGTCTTCTGTTATGCTATGTCTCTCTTTAAAGGTTCAGGCAGAACTATAATCCATAGCCAACCCTGTATTTCTCTCATCTCCTTTCGGCCCTATCGTCAT
>JADBJO010000998.1:436322-456322 GCA_016801955.1 Conus betulinus | reverse complement strand
AGCGCGCATATGTGAAGGCGTGCTAAGAAAAGCAGGGTTCCCACCCAGGGCAGGAGATCAAGACTAGCGCTTAGTGCCACTCAGATTAGAAGCAAGTTCTCCATCCTGATCGTTTTTTTTTTTTCTGTAGATTAAAACCTGAGAATGATTCACTTGTATTCCGGTGTGTGTGTGTGTGTGTGTGTGTGTGTGTGTGACAGGTTGTGTAATGTCAGTCGGCCACAAACATCATTGCCCTCCTCCCCCTCCCCTTCCTTTATAGTTTGTCCTCAAACTTAATTCCTCTTTCCCATCATGTGCATTTTTTCTTTTTTTTTTTTTTTTTTTTTTTTTTTTTTTTTTAAATTTACAACTAATTAAAGGTTAGACATGCTGAATTTACTATCCACTCATCCACACAAGTATTCAGTCCGTAATGGCGAAACTTACCACAAGTTACAGTAATTCTCGTTAGGTTGTAATAATTGATTTTGTTGTTACTCAAAATCTAGTAGCCCAACAAACATTGAAATGAACGTTTGGTTTCGTGGTAACCGCGTCAATTTACCCAGTGTGCTAATTTGACCAACTCGGGCTCGCAGGATTTTGTCTCCCCCACCCCCCGGCAGGATTTTTCCCCCCCCCCCCCCCCCCCCCCCCCCCCCCCCCCCCCCCCCCCCCCCCCCCCCCCCCCCCCCCCCCCCCGCGCTTTTTTTTTTCTTTTTTTCTTTAGATGCGACCATAGTTACACCATTTAGAAAAAAAAACCCAAACAGAATAAAACAAAACAAAACAACAAAACAGAAAAAAACTTAAGGATCCCCTACCCAATCGTCCGTGCGGGCATTGAGGTGCCACAGGTTGACCGTGTTCAAAGGCACTGTGTCAGGAACAGCGCTCTGGAGATGTTAAAAGAAATTATCCGGGTACACTTATTCATGGGACAGAAAATTCACCCTTACGCCTGTGGTGTGGTCAGAGGCAATCGTTCTGAGAGTGAGTGCTGTTCAGAGTGCGCAACTGTGTGACTGCTTTTTTTTTTTTGTCAGACTGCAAGAAGACAGCCTGGAGAGCGGATGGGCTCCGTAGTTAGCCTGGCTTGGTGCAGGCTAGTAGGCGATTTCAGGTCTGGGAAAATCTCATTCCCCCTGAGTGTAATTTGTAAATGTAGCACCAAGTGCTAGTGTAGAATAAGTGTCTACGGGTCTGAAAAGTGTTAAATTCGCTTATAATTTCACCAGGCAGTGGAGACTGGAAGATTTTAAGAGTATATTTCATTCTTTAAATTTGCTCTAAAGTTTTGCTTTGATGTTCATTACATTTAGTCTACATATTGTGTTCTTTCCTAAAATGTATGTAAACGTTGATAGTGTTCATAAACCTGTCTAGGTTTATAAAGTTAATTGTCTTTGTAAATTATTAACTGCATTTGAACAGAGATGACTTGCTTTCTAAAGATCTTTCAGCAAACTATTTTAAAATCGTAAACTCGGAGTTTAATTGTTAAATTGTTGGAGAGGCTTTAAGGGACTTTGTATGTTACATTAGGGTTCTAGTTCTAGAGCGCTCGTTCCTGGGAATGGCCTGGCATTTGTGAGCGAGGAAGGATTTCCAAACGTACCTGCCTGTGACTGCAGGATGCGGGTGTGGTGTGAACTGTTGTAATGGTGAAGTGCTGCAATGTGCCAGTCGAGAGCGACACGTCGCTGCATGATAAGTACAGTTTATAGTTTATAGGGTGAAAGATTTTAGAGTAAATATGGAAGTGTTGTGTAGTTTTGTTTGGTTTGATTTTGCTTGTGAGAAGAGAGCAGATTGCGTGAACTGGACAGTGGTGACCCCGACGTGATTCGAACACGCAACCTTCTGATGGTATTTAGCGCCTGTAGTAGCTTAACAAACCTAACACACTGCATGGTGGAAGGCGGTGCCTGTCCAAAAATTCCTCCCGCCGCGGGAAGTCTCTTAATCAAGCACCGTGCCTTTCGAGTGTTCTCAAATGGCTGATTTCCGCTTCCGGGCAGTCACAACGGCCTTTGCCTTGTGGACATGTACCTGGAAAGTGACATTCTCATAGCCCATTACAGATAAGTTACATTTCTTATACGTTTTCGATCACAATTCGTTTTTTTTTTCTTTTTGTTTTGTTTTTGTTTTTTTCTTTCTCTGAAAGATTTTCTTACGAAGAGAACAGTGGATTTGTGCGTGACTGTTAGCGCGTGCGCGTGCGCTGCTCTTTTCATTTACCTGCGTGTTTAGGGGTGTTTGGGGAAAGGGTGTCTATAATCTATGAACGGTATAGCCTCGTCCGGATCACTTGCAAGTGGAAACCAAGTGCATGCGTGGCCTCGAGTGCCTATGTGTGCTGATGTGTAATGTTTTTGTTTGAAATCAGTAAAGCAAGGCATGCATTTCGTTTGCAGCCACTTGCAAACTGTTCGTTGGAAGATCCGCGGAACTAAAAGGGCTGTCCGAAGACACCATTGAACAGCAGTGCGCTCCGCCAGGAGTTACGTCGGAAACCAAGGTCAGGATTCAAACCACACTGCCTTGAACATCCACGCTGATCATTCGAGCGAGGAATGTATACACGCTGTCGATGCTATACGCCAAAAAACTCAACTTGCCACGCACAAACGCAGCTGAGGAGGGATTACAGAAGCTCTGGAAAGACCTGAAAGCACAAAACGGTGCCCTCAGCATAGCAGCATCAGCAAAGATGAGGGGAAGAAACCCCAAGAATGATTCTTCTCGCAGGAAAACCAAAAACTGGAGCAGCTTCAGGGAAACGTATTTTAACCCTCCGAGCGAAGCACTACTTGAAATCAAGGATATGACTGCGGCCTGCATCGCCGTAGGAAAAATAATACCAATGCGAATAATACAATGAAAGTGGTTCTGTACTTGAACGTAGGCTGAATAACAAATGTTCCAATGACCGAGCGACCATATAAACTGATTAGATCAGATGGAACTTAAGGATCAGCGCCCACTGAATGATGGCTGATGGCGTATACATTCCGAAACAGCAAAGCTCGATTGACCTCGGCTCTTTCAGGACACATCTCTGAATACAGACAGAGCGGCCGGGCTGACTAAAATTGATACCTCCTCGCAGGAAAAGTTCCTGGATTTGTCAGTACAGGAAGGAAGCATCCCAGAAATGTCTGGCTGGGCAGAACATGCCACTGGTTTGGTAAACCATCTTTAGAGCTAAGACGGTAAAGGGGACATCAACGTGTTGTGATTCGATCTGGTAATTGGTTATGGATCTAGATGATGATTCGGCTGCCCCTCGAGTTGTATTATATTCAAAGGAACATCCCCAAAATGCTGAAAACTACTTCCTGGGCTCTCAGTAAGGTTTTCCACAAAGGAATACACAACATATTGTTAATGTAAAAGTAGCAGTGCAAAAGGCTGTGCAAGGTTTGTGTTGGCAATAGAAATCTTGAAAACGGTCATGAGCGATACAGATCCAGACCTCGGGAATGGACATCAGAATCCCCCCACCGAGCCCACCCTCACTGAACGTTTTCAAGAATACCAGCAGACCGCAGAAGGGGGAAACAGGACTGGAGCAGGCGAGCGCTGACGGATACTTTGTGATATGGTTGGTGGCCCTGTCCTCCACACAAGTCAAACTGATTAGGGGAAAGGTCATGAGGAGAAAGGTCATTCAGTCGGGTTTGAAGTATGATACGCTAAAACATTGGATAAACTAGTTATGCGTATGATTTGAATCGTCTCACCTCTATCTCATGTCATCATTGTACAATATAAACAAAAAACTATATTAATATCAATATTTTGGGAATGGTGCAGGACACTTCGATGGACCAGGTGGACTTGTCCAGCCCTTCACCCTGTGACTGGATTTGTCCAGCCCCTCACCCTGTGACTGCACTTGTCCAGCCCCTCACCCTGTGACTGGACTTGTCCAGCCCCTCACCCTGTGACTGCACTTGTCCAGCCCCTCACCGTGACTGGACTTGTGACGGCCCTTCCTCATGGCGCGCGTCCCCAGGCTCACACGATCAAGGTGAGGACTAGAACTAGAACTCTCAATTTTATCGTTTTAAAACCGATATTTAGTATGAATGCGGCTATGTCCATATTTACCACCGCCTCTCCCCCACCTCTATCAGAAAGGATAATCTATTAATAGATGCTCTGAATCGTTCAGTGAACGTCTTTCTCAATATATTTTTTACTGGGACAAATATGAGTATAGCCTTGATTCAACGTGCAGCACTTTTTTAACACACAAGCATGAATTTAGAATTATTCATACACCGATAGATTTGGAATTCTTAACATGTCATGTCACATGCCTGTTTATACAGTTTTACAAACGCAGGGTAACTTTTAATATCAAAGTGTTCTCAGGCATCCTGCTGTTTTTATAAATTCCCCTATTGACCTTTCTTGCAGTTAATGTAGATGATTGTACTGAACATTGACCCTAACCATAATGACATCGACTAACGTAGATTCTATATATTTGCAGCACAGCACGTTCTCAGTGAATTCAGCAGTTCTGAGACGTTTCATCTGGTCATTCATTCCTTCCAAATGGTTGGCCAGAGAAGCGGCGGTGATGTAAACGTCTCGTGAGAGTCAAAGTGTCAAGGTTGTTATAGAGCCTTGTTTTTTCAATCTGTCCTTCGTGCCTTTCTGGCACAGACTACCGAGGACTGAATTCAAAAATGCGTCTGGTGTTCAGATTCGACATGATTTGCTATCTCTTGTCTCCTCTTGGTGGTAGAGCTCAGATCTGTGGAAGGCCTGCCTCGGGGATACTTTCAGGAGGTTACTGTATTAACTGTGAAGTCCGGTTTTCAGTTTGTCGGTGATGTGTTTTGCGAAGACTCTGAACTATTCTGAATCAGAGTTCGTCATGGAATGGTGGGGGTTTTGGAAGTAGGATGCACGTTGTGCCGAGCCTTCCTTCAGTTTATCTGTGGAATACAGCTGGGGATGTTCAGACTCTTCGATCCCAGGTGACCTGTCATCTTGGATGGTGGATCGTAAGGACGGGGGGTCTTGTCTAGAGTGATGCTGTTGGTTAGGTTTGCTTGTGGAATTCATATTCTGTTACAATTTATCATCTAGTTCTGACAAAGCTGAAGACGGTGCAGGTCGCTATGTTGTTGAACTTCTGTATGCATATGGAACTTGTGCTTTGTGTGTTGCTGGAGACATCAAAGACGTATGTCTCTGGCGTGTAGCATTCACATCAGGTCGGAGTGGATCTGTTTTTCCATGGAATCCACTGTGTGGTCACATCGGCTTATCAGGACACCCAGTGCCAGAGGGTGGTGAACAGACTGAACAGGCTGAAGGCCACAGGAATCAGATTTTGTGGTGAAAAGACTGAAGGCCACAGACATCAGATCTGTGGTGAAAAGACTGAAGGCCACAGGCATCAGATCTGTGGTGTGTGGAGCACTAAGCCTCTGGCCTTCCTGTGCCAGGCAGGGCTGCTCCAGTTCCGGTGTCAGGTGTCCGTGGAACGAAGCTGCAGAACAGCAGTACCAGAGGAAATGTTTCAGGAAAGGTTCGCTATTCCTGAAGGGTTTCCTAGTGATCACCTGGTACTTCTGAATATCCCTTACCTTGAGTAATGGGATAACTATGTGGCTCGTACGTGACCTGTGGAACTGACGTCAGATTCTGTGGTGCTCTGAATCTGGAGCTAATTTCACAGGTCGTTCCTGGTGTGTACTCAAAAGTTCTGGAACCGCGCAAGGAACTGCCAGAGAGGATGCTTCAGGAAATATTTGATCCTGAAACGTTTCTAAGTGATCACCTGGTACGTCTGTGTATCCCTTGCCTCGGTCATGGGATCAATACGTGGATCGTACGCAACTTGAAACTGACGTCAGACTCACTGATTCAGTGAATCTGGAGCTAGCTCCACAAGTCGTTTCTGGTCTGTACTCACAAAGTTCTGGAACCAAACCACCCATGTAACTACCAGAGGCTATGATTCAGGAAAGATTTGTTGTTCCTGAAGTTTCCTTGTGATCACCAGGTGCTTGAGTATCCCATGCCATGGATAATGGGATCAATAGGTGGCTCATACGTAACTTGTGGGACTGACGTCAGATTCGTTGGTGTAGTGACTCTGGAGCTAGTTCCGCAAGTCGTTCCTGGTGTGGACTCACAAAGGAGCTCTGGAACCGCCGGTGTAACAGACCAGAACAATGTGCTGTGCTTGCTACCACAACACGGGTTCCTCTTGCAGATCCTTCACAGCTTCCCTGTACGTGTTCAGTTCTGTCAGTCACTGGATGATGTGTTGTGTCGTTTTATATGCTTGGGAGGCAAGATGTAATACATCTGTATGTGAAGTGTCTCTGTACCTTTGGTGTCACCAATGTCATTCGTTCTAGATGGGGCCCCCTTTTCCCAATGATTCACGAATATCGAGTGGCTGGTATTTTCAGTTGTCTTTCATTGATGTAATTTTAGGAACTGTAATGCACCCTGGGATCAGTTTGCGAGGGATCATCTTTTCAGAAGAATCCATGAAGAATTGTAGGCATCAGTAAATATGTCAACGGCCAGGTGCAGACCAGACTGGTTTTGTCTCGGGGGAATACAGTCGCTTGAAAAAGAACAGTAACCTCATCGCTCTCGCCTGAAAGTTCCTCAGGGATGGCTTCTCGCAGATTTTTGGTCCTGTCAGTGAGATGTTACTGGTGTAAGTGTTTCACTGAAGGTCTATATTCTAGATACACATCATAATCCTCCACTTCTTTGAGGGACATGACAAAGACAAGGCACAAAGAATAGGCTGGAAAACAATGGTCCTGGCCATAGCTTAACCTGTGACATTTCAAACGCTGAAAGTTTTCACCTCAGTCAGATTCCCGGGTCTGTCATTTGTGTAAGGAATAAATGCTTGGATGAAACTCGGGAACTGTTTGGGTCACTGAGAATGCCCAGAGTCCACGTTGCCGGGAATGAACGTCATAGCCCCGTGACTGCTCAGCAGTGTGCCCATAGCCAGGTAAAGTGAATGTTGATCTTTAAAAATTTTGGCAGTCTGATTTTTCTGTATAACGATAGATTACAAGAAATAAAAAAGAAGAGGGGGGAGGGGGGGGGGCGGATTTCGTTCAACCACACGCAAAAAATCGTAATGTATCGGGGGGGGGGGGGGGGGGGGGGGGGGGGATTTCGTTGTGAAACTGACGTCAGACTCACTGATTCAGTGAATCTGGAGCTAGCTCCACAAGTCGTTTCTGGTCTGTACTCACAAAGGGGGGGGGGGGGGGGGGGGGGGGGGGGGGGGGGGGGGGGATTTCGTTCAACCACCCGCAAAAAATCGTAATGTATCTAATAACGCTCCATTTAAAATAGCAGCTCCATACAATTTGTCAGTGAGTTTTTTTTTTCGCTAATCATTTAAAGTTTATAAAAATGCTTGAAATATTCCTGACATACTTGGATTGTGTGATGAACCCAGTAAAGTGCTCTAGTGAAGTTGAATACCCTTTGATTCAGCTGATTTCGGTGGCTACTTCCTTCTGAGGGTTTAGTATTCTTTCCTAGGGTTTCATGTCCTTTCACATGATTTAGTGTTCTTTCTGTTTCACAAGAAAAAGTGTCCCTTCGGAGGATGTAGCTTTTCTTTCTTGTCTGTCCTTGAGTTTAAGATGTAGAGTCTTCATGTTGTTATCGGGTTTATCGAGTTTAGTATCCTCTTTTGATGAGATTTAGTTATCTCCTTTCGAGGGTTTATATGATTTCACTTTGATTTCAGAGACACCAGGATCAGGTTGACAGCTCGGAGACATCACTAACAGGACTGCAGCCCAGAGGAGACAGCAGAATCAGGTTGACAGCTCGGAGACATCACGAACAGGACTACAGCCCAGAGGAGACGGCAGGATCAGGTTGACAGCTCGGAGACATCGCGAACAGGACTACAGCCCAGAGGAGACGGCAGGATCAGGTGACAGCTCGGAGACATCGCGAACAGGACTACAGCCCAGAGGAAACACTCGATAAAACAAGACTGACGGCCCGGAGAAGACGCCAGGAACAGAACGGAAAGCCAGAGGAACGCCGGGAACCGAATAGCAACCAAGGAGAGACACGACGGACAGATGGCAACCCGAGGGAGACATGGGAACAGAGTGACGGCCCAGAAGAAAACCCATACCAGGAACAAGCTAACGGCACAGAGGACCGCCACAAAAAGATACAGGTGAGCAACTTTGACAGACTAATAACGCGGAAGTAAATGTTGAATTAACGTTCTTCTTTAATTCCCATATTCCTAACAGTTTCTGCAATGCGCAGATAAATCCTATTCTGACATGTCTCATCTACCGAAGATGTCCCTAACAGATGGAAATGTTACATTGCATGATAGGGATGGAGGTAAAGTCTGGGAAAGACTCGGGAGATGGGGGAGGGAGCGGGAACAGAGAAGGGGACACGGAGGAATTTTTTTGTACAGTTGTCTATATGTGAGAGGGGGCTGTAAATGAAGAAGACCCGGTCATTCACAAAGTCGTCGTAGCGGCTCTTTACTGACAACTTTGATGTCAGATTGAACTTTAGTGTAATCTTTTGCTTTAATTTCGAAAACAAATTGAATTTCCCACGCTGCCACGGGTTAGTGAAAGATAAACTTCTCGTGGTGTTCCAAGTTTGGATCAGACCTCACAAAGGACCTTACTTTTGCTCATGCAAAGACCCTGAGAGATGAGCAAGAAATATTGGCATCTATCCCCTGTTAACTCAATCGAGTCGCAGTACGTGGGGCTGTAGTATGTCTCCCAAGTCGCATAGGATTTGCCATGAAAATGCTACTGTATGCATACATGTGAAAGAAATACCAGCGGATAGGAAAAGTTATGAGGATTGAATTGCGTTTGGCCTGATGGCGGATCTTATTAACAGATTGGAAAATACTGCGTGTCGGAGGAATACAAACCGACAAAACCTGAACGGAAAGTAGAGGTGTCGTAACACCGTTTCCAACACAACTCGGTTGAGTTGATGGTAGACCGAGTCACATTCACGGTGCACACTTTGGCATGACCGATTGTTGAATCATTTTTTTAGCATTTGAAACGGATAACACCAGGGACATGAGCTGTAAACCCATAGTTTTTAAGGTGACATTCTGCTCGGCTGACTCAGGTTTGCACTGTTTAGTTCAGTATGGGTTAAACTGAAAACGGTGTTTTTTATACACACATGTCTTGTCAGGTGGTCATTTGGATAGCAGCTTGTAAACAGGTCCAGCACTTTTCCTACACAAACCACCCGTAAACAGTCCAGCCCTGATGTTCCTGCAATAAGTGAGCGAATCACACCGATTCCTTACCGTGAGGTTGAAAAAAGCTTTCAAGTTAACATTTGAGGCCAGGATTTCGCAAAAAATGATCACAATTTTTGTTTACATTTTTTTTTTTGTACCAGAGTGACAAAGATATGAGGTGCGCTGGCATGCGTATACGCATGTACTCAAACATGCGCGCGCACACACGCGTGCACACACACGCGTGAACCCCCCCCCCCCCCCCCCAACACGCACACACAAACCAGCCATACGCGCACACACACACTAGCAGAAACGAGCAATGTTTGAACTGGATGATGGATACTGACCAGTTCAGTGTCCTCTTCTCTGATGATTTAGTTTCCTTCTTTCACGGTCTTGTGTCTTATCCTTCAGGATTAAAAGTCATGCTTCATAGCCCTTAAAATCTCCTTTCACAGAGTTTAGTATTCAGTTCTGATACGGTTTGGTCCCTTTCTTTCGTAATCCTTTCCGCAGAATCATTTTTACCTAGTATCTTCATTAGCAGAGTTTGGTGTTCTCCTTTCGTACGGTCTAGCGACTACTTGCACATGGTTTAATTGCTTCCTTTTCTCGGGGCTTAATGCTGTTTTTTTCCCCACGGAGTTTAATATCCTTGTTTCTGATGATTAAGCTTGTTCTTTCACAGGACGTCGAGTCCATATCATAGGGAACAGTGGCCTTCTTTCACGGAATTGTGTGCTCTTTTTCACGAGTTATTAAACTCCTGTGATAAAGTTTAGTACCCTTTTTAATATGGTCTTGTGTCCTCCTCACTAAGGATGTTAAATATTTTTAGCATGCTTTCATAGGGTCTATTGTCTTTTCTTTTTACATTGGCCTTTCCATTTCGGAGGGCCTACAGTTCGTGTTTTTTTTTTTTCTTTCAGAATGTAGCGTCTTTTTGCAGTATTTACGTATTCTTTGTCGGTGTTTTGTATTCCCTTTATTAGAGTTTGGTATGTTTCTTACAGGATGTGGTGTCACAGTCTTAGGGATTAGCGACTTGATTTTTTAGTCAAGAATGGATATCTGAGGTTTGTGTTTTATTTTAATTTACATCTGAGGGCTTTCTGTTTGGTGGCGGGATTTTAGGGACTGACCACAGTCCAAGACCCGGTACCAGGCCACCAGGATTCCATAGCGCACCATCATTGGTTTCCGTAGTAGAGAGGACAGGGCACTACACGATTGAACCAGGTAAGTGACATAATTCTGGAACATTTGCATTTTCATTTGGATGTAATGAGTTATGAGTACATGCATGTAAAGCTTCCAATGTAAAACCTCGGTGATATCAGTTGCAGCAACGGAGCAGGCAGTATTTTAGGGAAAAGGTTTATTGTATCTTATTTTTCCCCTCAGTGCATTGGTTTTCTTCGTCGAGAACCTGGTATTACTGAGTGAGCGAGCCAATCAGACGTATTCCTTATCGTGAGGTTAAGAAAAGGTTTCAACTGATCACTTGCGGACAGGATTTCGCAAAATGAGCACAATCATTTTCACTACATTTTTGTACCTTAATGACAATGGTATGAGGATCGCTGGGGCCACACACGTAACACACGGTCGCACGCGCGCACTCACACGAACACACACCCACGCGGACACGCACACATGGTCATACACATACACATACACAAACACGGACACACAAACGCAGACACGTGCACAAACGCGGATAAACATACTCGAACACGGACACTCACACACACACAAAAAACACGTCAGGCATACAAAAACACGGACACACGCACGCACGCACGCACGAACAAGATGACCAAATGTCATGGGTTTGAACAGGGAGGAGAGCCCAGGGAAGACACAGGGAACAGTTGACAACCAAGAGGAGACGCCAGCAACGGGACGACAGCCCAGAGGCGATGCCAGGAACAGGAGGACTGCACAGAAGACGGCAGCAGGAGCAAGGTGATATCACAAACCACTGCTACACAGGAGACACCAAGGCGACCGCACAAAAACCACTGCTACAGAGAAGACACCAAGGCGACGCACAAACCACTGCTACAGAGAAGACACCAAGGCGACCGCACAAAACCACACTGCTACACAGGAGACACCAAGGCGACCGCACAAACCACTGCTACACAGAAGACGCCAAGATGACCTCACAAACCACTGCTACACAGAAGACACCAAGATGACCTCACAAACCACTGCTGCACAGGAGACACCAAGATGACCTCACAAACCACTGCTACACAGGAGACACCAAGGCGACCGCACAAACCACTGCTACACAGGAAACACCAAGGCGACCGCACAAACCACTGCTACACAGGAGACACCAAGGCGACCGCACAAACCACTGCTACACAGAAGACGCCAAGGTGACCTCACAAACCACTGCTACACAGAAGACACCAAGGTGACCTCATAAACCACTGCTACACAGACACCAGGGTGACCTCACAAACCACAGGAGACACCAAGGCGACCGCACAAACCACTGCTACACAGAAGACGCCAAGGTGACCTCACAACCACTGCTACACAGAAGACACCAAGGTGACCTCACAAACCACTGCTACACGAGAGACACCAAGGTGACCGCACAAACCACTGCTACACAGAAGACACCAAGGTGACCTCACAAACCACTGCTACACAGAAGACACCAAGATGACCTCACAAACCACTGCTACACAGGAGACACCAAGATGACCTCACAAACCACAGGAGACACCAAGGCGACCGCACAAACCACTGCTACACAGAAGACACCAAGGTGACCTCACAAACCACTGCTACACAGAAGACACCAAGATGACCTCACAAACCACAGACACCAAGGCGACCGCACAAACCACTGCTACACAGAAGACACCAAGGTGACCTCACAAACCACTGCTACAAAAGAGACACCGAGGTGACCTCACAAACCACTGCTACACAGAAGACACCAAGGTGAACTCACAAACCACTGCTACACAGAAGACACCAAGGTGACCGCACAAACCACTGCTACACAAGAGACACCAAGATGACCGCACAAACCACTGCTACTGAGAAGACACCAAGGTGAACTCACAAACCACTGCTACACAGAAGACACCAAGGTGACCTCACAAACCACTGCTACACAGAAGACACCAAGGTGACCTCGCAAACCACTGCTACACAGGAGACACGAAGGTGACCTCACAAACCACTGCTACACAGAAGACACCAAGGTGACCTCACAAACCACTGCTACACAGAAGACGCCAAGGTGACCTCACAAATAAATCACTGCTACACAGAAGACGCCATCAGATCAAGGTGATATCACAGTGCTACACAGGAGACACCAACAGGAGCAAGGTGACCGCACACTGCTACACAGAAGACACCAGGATCAAGGTGACATCACAAACCACTGCTACACAGGAGACACCGTCAGGATCAAGGTGACCGCACACACCACTGCTACACAGAAGACACCATCAGGAGCAAGGTGACATCACAAACCACTGCTACACAAGACGCCATCAGGATCAAGGTGACCGCACACACCACTGCTACACAAGACACCATCAGGAGCAAGGTGACATCACAAATCACTGCTACACAAGACGCCATCAGGATCAAGGTGACCGCACACACCACTGCTACACAAGACGCCATCAGGAGCAAGGTGACATCACAAATCACTGCTACATACAGAGGCGCAGGCAAGACGCGTGGGGCAGCTAATGACGCGAGACAGATTGAGTGGGTATTTGTTTTCAAATTCGAGTATTCCTGCGACGTGCAAATGATCCGAATTCTATTTCCCACCCTTCAAAGATGTCCTAAGCCGTTGAATGGTATTACCAGATAGATTTGCGGGAACGATTGGGTGGTGGAGGGGGGGGGGGGGGTGAGACTTGAGGGTGTGGGGAAGGAGGACGGAAGGGGGGATGCAGAAGGGGTTTTTTTTCACATGCCTGTTTGCATACCTGGACACATAATTTAAATAAGAAGGAACGTTTTAAAATTTTGGTTTCATGACAAAAAAGTCGCTACAACATAACGTTTTACTAACAACTTCTGCAAAAGTAAACTTTTTTTTTTATTTTATGAAAAGGTTGAAATTTTCTAAAATGGAGTCGGTGTCCCCGAGTGAAATGGTTTATTTTTAGAGGCACCTTGACATGCCCAACTTTCAGGACCAACCGTCAGATTGTCATAACGAAAAATAGAACCGACACCAGCGGCATGAGCCTCGGACCTTCAGTTAGTGCTGAAGGGAGGTTTTTTCCGACTCTTGATCAGAGATCGGTAAAATCAGCTCAGTGTTCGGTCCAATACGGGTAAAACCGGGGAACAGTGCAGAGCCGCCCTTTAGTACACAGATAAGAGAAAAGACCAGAGCAAATAGCATCGGCATCAGTCTGCAGTATATCGCTGTGTCATCACAATAGGGTGTTTGCGTGGAGGGTCGTAACGATCAAGTCTTTATATCACTGTGTCACCAGAAAAGGGTGTTTGCGTAGAGGGTCGTTATAATCCTGTCTTTATATGTCTGTAAAGCCACCTTTGGCCCGCCCGCCTTTCGGATGTCCACCTTCAACTGTTTGGCAAGTCGCTGACAGGGAGTCATTGCAATATATACACGCCCATACAGGGCAAGCCTTATAGACCTTGGAGAGGATGCTGTCTGCCAGCATGTTTTTGTACTCCCAGTTCTTATAAAACAGGGAGTAACCTACTTTACAATGGGAACGAAGAAATGCTGCACGTGTGTGTGTGTGTGTGTGTGTGTGTGTGTGTGTGGTCAAAATGTGTTCCACTCGTTCCAGACAAAACTACTGGGCCGATCTTTCTGAAAATTTGTAGGTATGTTGATCATGGGTCACGAATGATGATGCCGATGTGTGTTATTTTACCGTTATAGTCGTTACTATCGACCATAACGGCCCATAACGGTTTTCCTTTATGGAATATCTCAGAAAGTACTTGGCCGATCTTTTTATGAAAATTCGTAGGCATGTTTATTATGGATCAAGGATGTTGCCCGATGTTTACCGTTATAGCCGTAACTAACGGCTATAACAGCCCAAACGGTTTTTCTCTTTATGGAATATCTCACGCGTATTCAAGATAAAACTGGGAGTACGTTTATATGCTTTGCATTTTTTTTTTCAGCCTTACAGTATTTTTGTGTACTGTTCATTTTGTGACATGCAGATAATCCGTCGATCAGAAACGGATCTGGAACGCTTGGAATTATTAGATTATCTAATCAGTTTAGTCTGAAAAAAAAATTGCCGAAATTTGGAATTGTGAAGTCTTGGAATTCTGCGATGTTTGGCCGAAAAGGCGAGGGACATGCAAACGAAGAGCTTTGTATTTTATCAGTGGCGAGGCGGTTTGCAGAGTGCATTGCGTCATCTGATAGATACGCTAATTACTAATGGAAGAGACAGATTAAAAGAAAATACAAACAATTTGACCTCCGATTCAACTTCTTAAGTCTCCAATGTCTTCACCGTTGACTCGAACAAAATGCATGTTGTCCTTAAGGACCAGAGCAGAATTTTATAATAATGCACTGTAATTATCCCCCTTTCTCCCCTGCACCATCACTGGTAACATTTTGTGATCGGTGGACTTCATAATCAAAATAGTCTCAGTTGACAGTGGATGACGCCCCCCCCCCCCCCCCTCCCCCGTAGACAGCCATAAATTGCATTTGACTCGAATTTTGTGGTGTGTGCTGTCAGAGCAGTAGTTAGAAGGTGCATGAGTTTGGGGGGGAAAAAAAACCCGTGACAGGTATGGTCTCTGACATGTTGGGCAAAGTAGAAGCAATTTCAATGCAGTTACGTCATTGCGTTCCGCGTGTACTTCTCCAGTTAAGTAGAAAATGTGTTGTGATGATGATTAGCCTGAAAATCAAAAGCTGCAAAGGAAACGCGTATTTTTCTTTACAAAGGGCGAGGAACTGCTACCTCAACGGGCACGGAAACGGGAGACCAGGTCACGTGAACTCGGAGAATGGAGCTGCAACAAGATGAGTGGTGGTTTTCTTCTCATTCTTCTTCCTCTTTTTTTTTCTGTCTTTTTCCTCCTGCATTGTTCCAGCGCAGTGTTCCTCTAAAACCATATTTCACATTTTTGTGTGTGTTCTTGTACGGAGAAGGGCACGCGCGCACGCACACACATACACGCACATGCGCGCATTCGCTCGCTCTTAGGCGCACACACATGCTCATGCGCGCATTCACACACACACGTGCACAGAGATATGCGCGTGCTCGCACGCGTGCGCGCACACACACATGCTTATACAGGCGCGCACACATATACACAAATGTACACATGTTCAGATAGATGTGCGCAGGATCGTGCTCACACAAGCCCACAAATCACATGCACATGCAGTTCTACGCACGCACGCACGCACGCACACGCGCAAGCGCGAATACACACGAACGCGTTCATGCACACACACACACACACACAAAAGACATGCACACGCACATACACGGCATACACACACACATACTCGCACGCACATGCGCTCGCGCACCTTACACACTGGCACACATACATGGGCCCGTGCTCCCACACCCATAGACGCACACGTGTACACGCGTTACATATGCATACAATAATAATGGCGCAACCAATGTTAGGTAGGTACTCAAGGTCTGACCAGTGCGTTGGGCTAATGGTTAGGTTAGACATCTGCTAAGCGGTAGCTACGAGACCCTCTTAAATTCGCTCATCTTAAGTTATTAAATCATTGATTCCATCAGCTTGAAATCATACGCAGTGTGGTCTCCAAACTCAGCGGATGTGGTGTAACGCATATGACTCGCCTGCATGCGGTGAAGCCTCCTTGATGGAACAAACTGAAACTGAATTGTGCATAGAGATTAAAAGTTTTGTCCATTATAATGGTCCCTCTAATATTTTTTGACTTTTTTTCCCCCGAGGATATAATTTCACTTTTCAGGAATTGTCTTCCTTCGTAGTATCTAGCTTTTTTTTTTTTTTTTCAAGTAGTCGTAATCTCTTCCCTCACAGATTTTAATCCACACTTTCGTAGGATTGTTTCCTTAGCTGGAGTTGTCTTCTCCTGTGGCAGGGTTTAGAGTTTCCTATTTATCGGGGTTGTCTCTTGTCTCATCAGCTGGTTGATTTGGTTTCCGTTCTTGGCCCTTTCTGTAGAACAAGGGTGACCAACAGGGAGTACCAGAGGAATGTTTCAGGAAAGGCATCAAAGTCTGACTCGGTGATGTAGCATGCCCGATTTCCCGGGGATCTGGAACATGGACGCATGTCTTCAGATTCGTTGGGGTCTGAGCTACAGAGCTTCAGAGGAAGTCTTTGCTCCTGCTCCTGGAATATTTTTCTCAGTGGCCACCTGGTACCTCCTAATCTGAAAATCCCTAGTTCCACAGAAAGAAGTGGCGTAGTAATAAGTGTCAACATGTGATCCTTCCATGTGGTTAAAAAGTTTTTATTTCATCGGGTCCAGTGTATTCCTTGAATGGGAGTTTAGTATTTTCTTCTTAGAGATTGGTATTCTCTTTCGAATGGGGCTCAATGTATATCTTTCCTCCTTTTTGACGTGGTTGAATGTCTATGTTAGGCGTAGTGTCCTTTGAAACGGGCATAAGTAGCCTTTCAGATAATTCAAAGTGGTAAGCCTTTAGTGTACTTTTATATGGTTGGTTGATCTTTCATATACTTTACGGTCCTTCTTTCGTAAGATTAGATGTCTTATGAGAGGGTCGAGTATCCTTAAATATGAATTGAGCGTCCTTTCATAGGATTTACTGTCCTTTCACGGGGATTACTTTCATCTTTCATTTGCGTTTGTCCTCTTCTGTCCTGTTTCACAGATTTTTTTGCTGTAGGCCTTAGAGGGTTTAGCATCGCATTCTGTCAAGATTAGTGCCCTCGTTCACAATATACAGAACTGTATAGCGGTTTCCTTTAATATGATTTCTGTGCCTTTTCATATGTTTCATTATCTACATTATCAGCAGGGTTGACCGTCTTTTATACGGGTTAGCATTTTTTCGTTCGAAGGTCTTAGTATCTCCTTTTCTTTTCATAGGATTGTGTCACATTGTTTCAAAGGGTTTTAGTGTCCTTCCATCACAGTATTTAACATCCTCTTTCAATTATGGTTTTCTTTCTTTCTGAAGCATGGTATCCTTTTCACAGGGTTAAGTTGTCTCCTTCAGTAGGGTTTCTGACAGGATGCAGTTCCCCTGTGTGGGGGGTTAGCGGGTTTTTTTTTATTTTTTTTTTTTTTTTTAAGAAAATCGATTTTTTTTTCTTTAATTTTCATTGATAAGGACGACCGCTGTCCAGGACTCGATGTTAGGCCACCAGGGGACTCATGCTCATGACTACGTGTCAGAAAGTACGACGTACCAAACTTTGACCAGTGAAATGGCGTCTGTTATTAAAGTTACGTTTGCATCTGAATCTGAAAGAATTATAAGGGAATGTCAAAATTCAGATACTATCGGATGTGATAACAGTTCTGAAAACAAAAACATTGTGCAGAAGAAAAAAGCTTTTAAATGAGTTTTTTTTTCTCCCCTCGAAGAATGCATTTGTCTTTCTCCTGAGGCAGCTGGCGTCACTTGACTTAAAGGAGCCAGTTGAAGCGATTTCTGGTCATGAAGTGTTGAAAATATTAATTTAGGTTTACCACCGAGAACAAGATTTGACGCAATGACCCTGATTTTATCATCAGTCTTCACACTCGGATAACACTCCTCGCACCCAACACTACACCCATTGTCACCCCCACACATTTGCAAGTGCATACGTGCAGAAAGACATAGACCCGCGCGCACACATGTACACAGTCAAGCGCGCAAATACACGCGTGCATGTGCGCGCACGCGCGCTCACACACCCGCGCGTACACGTGCACACGCACAAACACGAGACGGAGAGAAAAAAACGCACGCATAATGGATATATTTGCAACGCGCGCGCGCCTGAACGCACACACTCGAGCACTCGCGCGCGCGCGCGTACGCGCGCGCACACACACACACACACACACTCACTCTCTCTCTCTCTCTCTCTCTCTCTCTCTCTCTCTCTCTCTCTCTCTCTCTCTCTCAAAAGAAAAGGACGCAGACTAATGATTCTGTTTTAACAGGGATGACGACTCGGGAGAGACGCCGCAAAAAACATGACGGCCTAGTAACTATAGAGGAAACGCCGGGAACAAGATGATCAACTGGAGACGCTGGGAACAGACTGCAGACCTGCTGTGGACACCAGGAACAAATTGACAGTTCAGTGGAGACGCCGCGAAGAAGACAGTTCAGTGGAGACGTCGCGAACAAGATGACAGTTCAGTGGAGACGTCGCGAACAAGATGACAGTTCAGTGGAGACGTCGCGAACAAGGTGACAGTTCAGTGGAGACGTCGCGAACAAGGTGACAGTTCAGTGGAGACGTCGCGCGAACAAGGTGACAGTTCAGTGGAGACGCCGGGAACAAGATGCCAGTTCAGTGGAGACACCGGGAATTTAGTGTTAACATCCATTATTTGATATTCAGTAGCATAATGTTTTAATGCTTGGTGGTGCTTTTTACCACCTGTTAACAAATGACTTGATCGTGTTGCCCCAGATCTTTGCAAGGGCCTGTCATGGGTACGCCATCGCCAAGATCATTTGTTCCATCTTGGCCATGGCCTATCCTTGATATGTCATTGCAAATATCAGAGCAACATACCATTTTGTTTTCTTTGTATGTGAAGGAACACTCACGTATTATGTGCATGCCCACGTGTTAACACTGAGCTTCACAAGTTGAAAGCGCATACGTACGACAGTGCACATTTATACTCTGAAGTAGTACTCTGGACTATTCGGGGGTAGGGAGGTGTGTATGCGACGTTTTCTGTATGTGCGTGTGTTTATTGTGGAGGGGAAGGACGAGGGATGGTGAATGGGATGAAAGGGACGCAAGGGCAGACAAGCGGAGGTGATCATATCTCTTCTTTAATTGTTATGATTTTTTGTTGTTGCTTGGTATGGATATGATGTGGTAATACCTCTATTTTATGTTCCATTGTTGTGCTTTTTGGTATGAATGAAATGGTGTTGCTGCCAGGTCTTTGCAAAGGCCTGTCATTGGTACGCCCTGGCAAAGATCACTTGTACAATCTTCGCTGCGGTCTATCCGCCATTGCAAATACTGGAGTAACATATCTTACTTTCATGGATGAATGATATGCAGTTTTTTATGTATACGTGTGCGCGCACATGCATGCCTACACGTGTACGCACTTACCATTTTCACGCAATCGTAAATGCGTACATACGAACTCGCACACATATGCTAAAGGAAGAGAAAGAGCGTCGAGAGGATGACGGAAACTACTAGCACAGAATTTTTCTTTAATATTCATTTTACGGTTACTTTTTTCTGTTTTTTTTTTTTTCCCGTTGTCCACTGCCTTTGCTTTCTAAGTGGTCCATGCCAGGGAAGAAGTGGAAGTTAGTTTTGTACGTGAGCATGGGAGGGCGGGCCAGGGGAAATGGGGTTCTCTATATCAATTGGCGTTTTGGAATTTTCTGTTTGGAAATGATGTGATTTTTTTTATGTTCCTCGGGAGGGTGCATGGAATGTGGAGAGAGAGGGAGAGAGAGGGAGGGAGGGAGAGAGAGAGAGAGAGAGAGAGAGACTGCGTGGTGTGTGTGTGTGTGTGGGGTTT
>JADBJO010000998.1:376322-426322 GCA_016801955.1 Conus betulinus | reverse complement strand
GAAACTAAGTTGTGTCAGTTATGAACTCGAGCTGTACGGGACAATTCTCTGTCTGTCTGTCTGTCTGTCTGTCTGTCTGTCTCTCTCTCTCTCTCTCTCTCTCTCTCTCTCTCTCTCTCTCAGTTTAGGCATGATAATATATGACCAGAAAAACACGTATCTACAACAGGACGTTCGTTCTTTGATTAAATGTTAGTTCATTTCACAGAGACAGAGCGCGTGTGTGTTTGTGTGTGTGAGTGGTGCGCCTGCGCGAAAGTTTCTTTGCAAGGACAGATGAGAGAGAGAGAGGGGAGAGGGAGAGTTGTCTCCCCTACCAGTATTCGTTATTGTTGTTGCGAAGACTCTGACAGTAGAATAAAGAAACAGAAACCAAAGAGAATCCATTCAAAAAATGCATCATTATACCAACATAAATAATGACCCGTCAGCATGTATGACCCCGCAAAGAAAGCCAACAGTAGCAGGAGCAGAAAAACAATACAAGGCCACTCTTAGGAATGAATGTGATTTTTGTACGCCCAGTTCTTGTAGAACAGGGAGTACTTTACAATGGGAACGAAGAAATGCTGTGTGTGTGTGTGTGTGTGTGTGTGTGTGTGTGTGTTCCACTCTAGACAAACCTACCGGGCCGATCTTTCTGAAAAATTTGTAGGTATGTTCATTACAGGTCACGGATAATGCCTGATGTTTTATTTTACCGTTATTTCCGTTACTAACGGCTGTAACGGCCCCTACCGGTTTTTCTTCTTTATGGAATATCTCAGAAAGTGCTTGGCCGATCTGTCTGAAAATTTGTAGGTATGTTATTATGGATCACGGATGATGCCCGATATTTTATTTTACCATTATAGCTGTTACTAAAGGCTATACGGCCCATACCGGTTTTTCTTCTTTATGGAATATCTCAGAAAGTACTTGTCCGATCTTTCTGAAAAGTTGTAGGTATGTTCATTATGGGTCAAAGGTGATGGCCGATGTTTACCGTTATAACCGTTACTAACGGGCTATAACGGCCCCAACGGTTTTTTCCTCTTTATGGAATATCTCACGCGTATTCAAGATAAACTGGAGTACGTTTACATGCTTTGCATCTTGTTTGTTGTTTTTGTCCAAGAGTTCCTTTACACCAAACAGTCATACTTATCTTCTTCCTTTTTCCTTTGGTACATTGATTGATTGATTTGATTGACTGATTTTTTTTTTTTGTCTGTGGTTGATATGCAACGCGCACCTGCAGCAGAGAAAGAATAATGTTGAGTCCGTTTTGCCAGGACCTACTTCACTACTTCTTCACTTTCTTCAATCTCCCCAACCAGTACCCTAGTTCGAGCGGTATTGTCCCGAACGTTGTTTATGTCGTCTGAAAAAGACCTTTGAGGTCGAAACGCGTCGTGTTTTGTCTTGTAGCTTCTTTATCTTTGTTTTTGGCAGACGCACTAAAGAATTATTCTTAAAATGAGTATAAAGACACGTTTTCTTGATTAGTAGCGGCAATTTAGTGCTGATATACTCTAAATGCGTGGAATCGAAAACACTTTGAAAAAGCGTTTGACGTATTATTTTTTGAAGTAACACACGAAGGACTCCTAATTTTCTTTGACTACACTTATTTCTGTCTTTTCTTTAATAATAGTAGCTTCCCACAATTTCAATACTCTTGGTCAAATTTGGCAACAACGTTAACGTTACGATGTATTAATACAGATTTTGTACAGAGCTTCTATTGATCAAACAAGCAAGACTATTTTATTTGATGTTTAAATTCGGATTTATTTGCTTGATTTACTATATCATTATGATACTCATACTTTTATTCAGCTGTACTTGGCAAAGCGCATTTATATGGGGTTTATCTTTGTTCTGTATTTAGTATTAAACGGATTGAGTCTGAACTTTTGCTCGGAAAAATCGCATTAATTCGTCTAATCTTGACAGAATGTCTTTTCTTTTTATATACATTGTCTACAAAAAAAAAAAAAAAAAAAAGAATAACGTGACGTATCTTTCATCACTGTACAAAGAAGAAGAAAGAAAAAAATCCTGGTCAATCACAATTGTGCGAAAAATTCATTTTTAGTAAACTTGAAAACGATTACGATGGTTCCCTCATACAGCTGGTGAAGAGGTTTACTATTTGTAATATATTTTCTTAATTTTATGTTCCCATTTCCTTCATCTTCACCCCCCCCCCCCCCCCCCGGCGCCTTAAGTTCAAATCTTTGCTAAGTTATTACTGTGATGACGGAGGGGTTGTTGGCTTGCGCTTGTTTTTCCCCCACTATTAGATTGTTCGTCGTCGTATTTGTCTGACTTTATTCAAGTTTAAAAGGCTGTGCCAGTCTTGAATAAAAGCTACTCTATGTTAGGGTTTCTTATGGGAGCAAGAGTTACCCTACTTGTTTATTGTTTATTGTTTACTGCTCCCTGCCTCATTTTATTTTCAACTTTGAAAATGGTGTTAAAATCATAGAACGAGTCAGTATTAACATTTCCCTTTCACTATGAAACTCTCCGGTGTCCTCTTTCTCTTCCTGTTGCTCTACGGTAACGACACGGGCCATAACTCCATTCAGGAGGCAAAACCCACCCCCGTAGATCAGCATGCCACAGTGCAGACCACCTAGTTGCTTTGTCTCTTTGCATACCGTGTCACGTGATCGCCACAAAGTCCTCTTCGGTCAGCAGGTGACGCGATGTGTGTGTGTGTGTGTGTGTGTGTGTGAGAACTATATCACGATAAAATGAAAGTTCATTTTCATGCAAATATCTTCTCCACTAACTTGCTGTATACAGAGACAGCAATGCCTTTAAAATACTCGCGCATTCTGTCACATATCACACAACATGAAAGAAGCTTAGAAATTTTCGTGATTTGGGGATTTCTCGTGATTTGTGGCGTTAAAAACACACATGAACGCGCACGCGCGCACACACACACGCACACACACAGTGAGGATGAATGGAGCGTGGCAGGAGGAGGAGAAAATGTTGAATCCCGAGAATATCACACTACTTTGACAACTTGTCAACCGCTGTTATGTAACAGGGGACATGGGGGATGGGGGTGAGAGAGTGGGGAGATATATGTCTGCCTGTCTCTCTATCTATCTACTTGTCTATCCATCAACGTGTCGATCTATCCGTCTGTCTGTCTGTATCTATTTATTTGTCTATATCTGTCTGTCTGTTCGTCTATCTATCTATCTATCTACAAGTGTGTGTGTGTGTGTGTGTGTGTGTGTGTGTGTTGAGAACCAAGCCAGAGAGAGAGAGAGAGAGAGGGGGGGGGGGGGGGGAGGGAAAGATGAGGTTGCGTGGCGGTGGGACGGCGGGGAAACAAGGGAATAATGTAGGATTGTTACACACACACACACACACACACTGTCCAATGGGCGTGAGCCAATGCCGCATGGAAGAATATCATCAATGGGTTTGATTGGCTGCAGGATGCCCACGTGGTCCGGAGTGCACGGAGGTCACGCCCGCTATTCTCTTACTCATGACGGCCGATTGGTAGCCTGGCAATACACGTTGAGCGCTCGGTTTCAGACAGACAGAATGGCACGCGATAGGGCAGGCGCAGATTTGGGGGGCGGTTTCAAGGGGCCGGGTCTCGGCTTCCCGCCCCCTTTCTGCTTCCTCCTTCCCTGTCCCCCCCCCCCCCCCCCCACCCCCCCCCCCCCTCCCGAACCGCCTCCCTTAAAAGTCGACAAATCTGTAATGAGTACTTAAACTCACAAACTCACAACTTACGGCAATAGAAAGTTCCCCCATCCCCCTCTTAACCCCCCCCCCCCCCCCCCCCTTCCTCTTTTTTTTTTTTCTTTTAACAAAATCTGTACAGCATTTTCCGACCCCCTTCTCTTCCCACATTTACATTCTGGCCATTTCTGCTGGGTGACACGTGACGTCAGTTTGGTAACCTCATTAGTAACTGATCCACCCCTGCTGAGGACAATAATGTTGCCATTTTTTGTGTGTACGTTCCAGTTTCAGTGACGTCACGGAGGTGTCACCACACCCGCCAGGCCACGGGATGACAGGTTCTCTGGAACGAGAGTTAGTACAATGCCCACCTAAGCTTTAATCCAACTTGTTGGTGAAGCTTCGCCATATGGTCTTCGCCAGTGGTATATGTTTAGAATATAAGAATACCTTCTTATGGGTTCTCAAAATACTCTGTCTCGCTTGCACCTTGGGGATTTTCGGGTGCAGGCTTTGGGACTTAAAAACCGGATCCCCTCAAAACAATAGTCGGCGTAGTAAAAGAGGTTGGAGAGAAGAAGAAAGGTAGGCAGAATATAACAAACGCTGAAAGACTTATACAGAAATATTTCAGGATTTGTACTTGGAACTGCCGCAGTGCCAGAAAGAGGATCTCAACAATGGAAAAACTAGCATGCGACTTTGATGTTTTGTGTCTACAAGAAACTAGAAGAAGTGCCGCCCACAGACCATTACAGTTGGATGACTTCATAATATTTCAAAAACATGATGGACGAGGACTAGCTATGATAATAAAGAAAACAACTTGAAAAAACAACTGTCCAGAATAGACGAGGAAAAATGGGTGTAGCAGCACACGTGAACTAATGGTGTGAGGCTAGAAAGACCGGATGGTAATCAGAACAGCCTTCTACTCATCAAAGCATACATATATCCAGGTACCCATACATCCAAAACGGATTGGACCTTTCTGGAGGAAATAGAACATGAATTTGGAGACTCTGTTACACTATGCAGAGATCTTAATGCACGCTCAAAATTGTAGGATCAACATGGTACCAATCCTTAAGGAATTGCACTGGAAGCGGTGTTAGATGAAGTACTTCTTAGTGCACTGATGTCATCATCCCCAACACATACAGGGAGGCAGGGTGACACTGACAGTGTCATTGACTTTGCACACTCACTGGGTCAAAATTCACAGCAGGCATAAGTGCGGAAGTGACCATTTCCCTGTTGTGTTCAGTTTTCAGAAAACTATCAAAAGTTACACAAACGAAACAAAAGGACCCTTTTCAATACAACAACAATGAAATGAAGGGGATATCTTAGGAACAATAGGGAGTAGAAGATGCAAAAGAAGCAATGCTACAACCAAACAAATCGTTCAACCCCTTTGGTGGAATATAGACATGGAAACAGCATGGAAAGAGAAACGCGAGGCTGTAAGAATTTGGCAGAGAGAAAGAAGAAAACCTTGCCCTGATCTAGCTATTAAAACAGACATGAATCAGAAGACTGAACAATTCGAAAGAGTTGCTGAAGCAGCAAAAGAAAAACCCAAGTGGCAACAATTTTGTCTGTCACTTAATTATAACACAACACTGATTCAGTTCTGGTTCTTTTATAGTCGCAAGGAAGGAAGACACAAAACAAACGCAGCCCCAGATATCTTAGACGCTGATGGGATCACAAAAACTGAAGACAAATTTAGAGAAAGGATAAGCTCTACTTAAACGTTTCGTAGAACAGAGTGATCAAAGAAATTTGGAGGAAAAGAAGAAAAATTTGACCAAGTTAAACCCAACACCTAGCTCAGACTGTCATTGATGATGAAACCACAGCATCTGAACTGGATGACGCAATAGCTAGATGCACTAAGGATAGTGCTCCAGGACCAAAGGACAGTATGCAGATAGCAAACAGCTCTCAGAACAGGAGAGAGCCCAACTCTTCAGTCTCTACCAGGAGAGTTTTGATAAAGGCTATGTCCCGGAAAACTGGACACACAGCTACCTGAAAGCTTTACCAAAACCAGGAAAACATCATTATCGTTTAAATGGCTACCGCATACTCAGTGTGCAAAATATAGCAGGAAAGCTCATGGAACGAATCACAGCAAGAAAACTCGCAACAGATCTTGAAAGTCGACAAATCCTCCCATCAAATCAAGGAGGCTACAGAACAGTTAAAAGTAAATGGGCAAATGCGGCCGCTTTTGCCTGTGAGGTATAAGCTTACGAAGGATTCCAAAGAAAGGAAGAAACACACAGCTGTTGCAATAGATCTCGAGAGAGAGAGAGAGAGAGAGAGAGAGAGAGAGAGAGGAGAGAGAGGGTTCGGATGGTTTATTAATATAGCCATATAGAAATTGTATTTGTGAATCAAATATTAAATAAATATATAGTGAACAATTGTTCTATGCATTCATTCTGTTCATAAAGCGCAACATAGCATTCCTTACTCGACTGCAAGTCACTAGATCTTTACAGACAGAATTGACACTCAGGAATGTAGAAAAAAAAATCCCGTTAACGCCAAAGATTAAAACAAACAAACAAACAACAACAACAAACAAATTCCTAACAGCGATATGAAGTTCCCCATCCAAAACAACATGGCGTATGTTGTGTTCACCTGCAAACTCAGAAGGCCCTGCCTTTTCTGATCCTAAGGTAACGTCTGCCGCTACTGTATCCTGAGAGAGAGAGAGAGAGAGAGAGAGAGAGAGAGAGAGGCGTATGAATTCAAGTAATGGACCAGTCTGATAAATAAGTCACATTTGCATTTCTAAATAAAATCTAGCGGTTTTGTTGTGGTTTTAATTCTTGTGTAGTACTCGTAGGTTCTACTACAATTGTCTCACTGACTGCGATCAGGAAATTTGAAGAGTTGGGATCAGCTATTGTTTATAACGTGTGAAGTAGGAAGAAACTCTAGAGAGAGCTTCACAGTATTATGGTCTTCAAAGAAGAACCCCCCCTTCCCCCACAGACAAGTGTGTCAGCCCTGAACTCCTTACACCTTACGGGGGCAGGGTTGCGTCCAGGTGATGGCACCTAAATGCTCTTTTACAGCTTTTTTTTTCATGGCACGGGATTCGATCCAGCAACTGAAATTCAAATATTTACGCCATGTGAGATTCACTTTGTTCCTTCTCGACCCAATCCATATGGAACTCTTTTTCAGCTGCTTCTACCTTTGTCTTAAAGGCTCTATTCCTTTTTTTTCATCACCAGTAATACCGAGCTGTTTAATGAGATCATGGGTCAATGTGCCTATCCACCCCCACTTCCTACCCCACTCTATCATCACTACCTCTGCTTCAACTTCTATGTGAGGAATTTGGCTTGGACGCCAGATTCCCTCAAGCTTCCGGCCAGAGTGGCATACTTTTCAGTCTTGTACGTGAGAGTTTGCTCCATTCTGCTCTCTCATACGGCACAGTGAGTCTGATAATCAGTCGCTGTGATGGCCCTGAGTGGAGTGAATATCGCCTCACGCCACGCTTCCCGATGATCTATGAATGGATGCTGTCCTGGGCATCCCCTCTATGCAGAAAACCCCGATTCCATGCTCTTGATCTTACAGCTGTTCAAGACCATTGTGTGGCCTTCTGCCGTGTAGAGTGTTGTTGCTAAAGCCCTCTGATGGCGTAGTGTTCCCTCTGACAGTAGACCTACTAGCAGCATGTGCGATCTCCGTGAGCGTTTGGCTGGGTCTCTATGTGCACCTTCCCTGGGTGAGCGGTGTTTTGCATAAAAACTCTCCACTGTTTATTTGTCCTGGCCAACTGAATACGCCGGTTCACTTGATTTCCCGTACATCAGTTTTTAATCCGAGGGGTAGGAAGCCATGTACAGATCTGAGATGAAGCTGATCCTAACAGGTGCCATGTGTCGCATGTCATTCCAGCTAACACTTCCTTGGACTGTGGATGCACGGTGAGGCCACTGCAGGCTGGAATCTAAAGTGTAAATACAACATCCGCCAAACATGAACAAACCAATCACAACACAAAACACGAGGCGTTTCGACCTCTCAGAGGTCTTCTTCGGGTAAGAACAAACAACAAACTCAGGGCAAAGAAAATGAAGAACGAACAGTCACTTATCTTGTCAAAATTCGGCGCAAGATGGGCGTTGGATGAGATCACATAGGGATTGAAGAGAGAAGAGATGCCGAGAGAATCCTGACAACGTCCGTCTTGCGCCGAATTTGACGAGATAAGTGACTGCTCATTCTTCATTTTTGTTGTACTTACTGTGCTGCCCTTATCTGGTCTGAAGAAGACTCTAGAGGTCGCAACACGTCGCGTTTTGTCTTGTGGGTCGTTTGTCCATGTTTGGCAGATGTATTACTTAAACTTTCAAAGCTTTCCTTGGAATGCCTTTTCCCACGTAGTCCACGCTGGCCTGGTGGACCGCCTTCAGGATTTTATTGGCATCCTCTTCTTTCTTCAATCCGAACATGACCACATGCGTCTCTTTTGCTTTCCCTTTTGCTTTTGGCCATCATTTCATTTCTGTTGGCCACGCCCCTGTATGCTGTGTTTCGTGTATGCTCTGTTATTTGATTCTTGATCTTGAGGTTTTCCTTATGCCGCCCCCGGCCTCAAGGACAACTATTCTCTGCCAGTCTTTTGCTCAGGCTGGAATGATCTCACAGCCTTGTCTCCCGAGCCTTGAGCATGTTTTACCCACTGTGTGATCTGTAATCACATAGTGCGAGCCCGCAGAGCTAGCGGTCGCGAGTTCGAACAACATGTGGGACTGTGAATCTTCTCTGCCCACCACCCAGCAGTAAAGGGGCATCTGATTCAGTTCAGGGAGGGATGAAGGCGACGGCGGGAGATGGATGGGCCCCGCCTTTCATCATGCCGTGCCCTAGACACGGCGAACATTTGACATTGTACTGCCCCCGCGGCCGATAGGCTGTAGTCCCCTACTGATTATCAAATGAGAGTCCTTGACTGGTGCCGTCTTGCTGAAAATGATCCCCAGACCAAGATGTTCTGGGGCGATGCCCCGTAGACATTTTCATGAAAGCTTGACTTCTTTCCATGAGTGTCGAACGTTTAAAATCAGTCACCACACAGTGAATCAGTAACACGTCAATCGTTTAGTTCTGTTGACTCACGGACTGTCTTATATGACGATTTAACATTTTTGACCGTAGAAGCCTTTTAAGACGTTGCATTAAAACGACACGAACAGCAAGGCCTCTTGTTGTCCACTTTGTTCGTCACTGAAACGTGGAGAATCAGGATCTGGATCTGGATTAGTACGTCGCTAAAACATCCATTTACTAGTACTGGCATACGCGCGACGGTGGGGATGCGCAGCGCGATATTATCGGCTTCTGGCTTTTGCCAGAGCCGACTTGAAACTGTCGACCGACTTTTGGTGGACGATGTTATCGTCGAGGTGGTTCCACTTAGTTACTGTGTCTTTGGGAAGTATGAATGACGGTACTGATCGGTGTGTGTTTTCAGGAATACAGTGGCACCTATCGTTGTTTCGTATGTAGTTCTCCACTGGGTTTGTGTCAGGTACGTACTGCTGTCTCTGGTGGAGCGGATGCGTCGTCCTGGTTTCTGCTGTGTGATGAAGTCACTCGAGGTGATCGCAGGCACCAGACCCCCAACCACCTTGTAAAAGAATCCTAGACGTAGTTGGACATTTGGGAGGTCAGAGTTTGTACCTTCTTGCTCCAGGATAGGTTTTTCCCCCTCGTAAGTTCTCTCTCTCTCTCTCTCTCTCTCTCTCTCTCTCTCTCTCTCTCTCTCTCTCTCTCTCTCTCTTTGTGGGGGTGGGGGTGGGTGTCTTCATCTTCTTTGTTTTTCCCCATTTGTTGGCACATGTTTGTTTTCGTCTTGTGTCGGAGACGTAGTTAGGGCAATGGACTAAGCAGTGTCCATGATCTGGAACTTGCTGCCTGTACATACGAACAGAATGACAGCGTTTCAGTGTGGTTACAAACACTGTTGACTTTCGTTGGCATATTGGTCAAACTCACTTCTATGAATGTTCCTGAACTGTTTGGTCTAATTTCGAGATCTGTTCGTATAAGGTTGTTGCTATAAATTCTAGACCAGCGACTTTACTGGTAGTGTTTACTGGCAAAACTACAAATGTCAGATCGGTCAGATCGAGATTATATTACACTTGTCATCGAGTCCGTTGAAAACGCATGGCATCTTAATTTGTCTCTTTTGTACCGTACAATTAACAAAGCGTTATTTTGCATCTTGTTTTATATGCTCATTTGCATTTTGCTTTGTTTGTTGGTTTGTTTTGTTTTGTTATACTGCAATCCGTTTTCATTTTTCCTTACAGCATTACGATGACTACAACTAATGATTTCACATAATGTAAAGTAGTATTTTTCATGCACAATCATGCACCTATTAGTGTTGTCGGAGTTGCTTCCCCTGTTTGCTTTTCCGGAAATCGATTGTCTGCATTATGGCTTGACTGACAACGAAACGAATACCTGTCTGCTGTGTTTAAATCATGTTGAAGGTCGATCAGACTCAGCTATTTTCAGACACAGGGATACGTGTTAGCTGCTTACGTTCTTTCTATCTGTTGCATTCGGTTACTGAGCTAAAAAAGTGATTATGGCCGCTGCTGATGCGATACAACTGTCGGCAAGACTGGAAGCTCTGACAGCAGAGGTGAGGAGGAAACAATTTTCTGGTCTAATCAGAATACTTGTCTGATATTAAGTCAAATCAGTGGATGCATTAATTTTGTTTGTCTGACCCTAAACCTTATCTGTGTCCTCAGACAGGAAGGGGCTTAGTTTGTTTGTTTGTGTTTTAGTTTTTAGCTTTGAATTCAAACTCAAACTGGATGCAACATCCAGTATGTTTGAAATGTAAACGTTCAAACCATCACTAGCAGTGGCATCAGGTTAGGAACTCAGTATTACTCATGATATTACTGACTTGAAACTGGTGAAATTGACTGGCTTCTGATTTGGTGTGATTTAAGCCAATTGCCCAGTGCTGAGCCAATCAGCCGGCACTGCTGTGGGAACAGGCCGTGTGTTTTTTTTTTTTTTTTTTTTCTCAGCTACTTGTGAAGTTTTCATTTATTAGTCAACCCAGTACACAACTAAAGAACGCATATTCATTGATCAACCCAGTACACTCTTAAGATGAAGCACACATAATCTGTTGATCAACATAGCACACAGCAAAGACTACAGACAAGTACAGTATGCATGATCAATTGGGCATCTCAATACAGGAATAACACTAAGTGTGCATAGTACACAGTAAGAAAAAGTACACTTCAACAGATCTGTCAGCTCAATATGCAGTAAAGACTAAAGATTTGCCACCTATGTCTGTCTGTCTGTCTGTCTGTCAATCTCTCTCTCCCTCCTTCCCTCCCTCCCCCCCTCCCTCTCTCTCTCTCTCTTGGAAAAAGTGAAAAAAGAGAAAATAATTAAGTCTATTGTTTAACTTATGTTTTTCTTTGTATAAATAGCACATTATCAGAGCAAGAGTGTCAGTACACCACACATTAGAACATAAACAAATCCACACACTTTGTATCAAACTAAAATCAGAAAAAAAAGTCCATTTTTAAAGAACATACAGACTATGCATGGAGTGAAAGAGACTGGTTGAAAGAGAAAAAAAAACAAAAAAGCTAGTAGTGGAAATTGTTTTTTGCTTTTTTTTTTCGGATTTTTGTTGTTGTTTTTTTTTGCAGATGAAGAGGACAGTGTGAAGCACCAAAATGAAGAGGTGGATTTTGGCATCCATCACAACACACACACACACACACATCCATCACAGTCTCCATTGTTGCATGTAATGGGAAGTCACAGTTTTTATATCTTCAGCTCGAATGTGTATATTGGTGTTTTTTTCTCAACCAGGAGATTAGTAAAGCCTTTGAAATGCTGTGTGTGACCACAACATCACTGTCCTCAAATTCAAGAATTTTGATCTTGTCATGAAGGTTTGACAGTTCCATTAACAAATTCAAAAAGAGTAAACCAACTCAATCATCACCATGAAAAATGTTAATTTTCCTTAGCCACATCATTGGTATTAGTCACACACACCACACAAGTGGCTTCCTGTTCACAGCCTGGGTGTATACCATAAATCGTGGCAATTACAGTCGTAAAGCGAGCAGACACTATATGATGGCCAACTGCAACCCACTGGTGGACTCTCTCCACAGCTCCCAGAGTCACTTCGATGGTTCAATGGTGCTCATTCTGATCAAACATATGCATGATTCCACCATTGCATTGCAGTAACTTTTTACTGTTGCTGTTAATGTTTCTCTCTCTCTGTCTCTCTGTCTCTGTTTCTGTCTCTCTCCTTATTTGTTGCTTTTCATTCTATTTTTCTTCTGAACTTGCTTAAAATGGATAGATATGCAAATGCAGATCCACAGACACATAGCATGCATACCAAAAACATGTATAATCTGTGTGCACATGCATACACACACACACACACACACACACACACACACATGCACGCATGCACATACACACACACACACACACACACACACACACACACACACACACACACACACACACACACACACACATACACACACACACACACACACACACACACACACACACATCACACACACACACACACACACACACACACACACACACACATAATAAAACAACACAAATGCAAACACAGACACACACAGGCACACACACACACACACACACACACACACACACACACACACACACACACACACACACACACACACACAAAACACACACACACACACACACACACACACACACACACACACACACACACACTCTCTCTCTCTCACACACACACACACGCATACACACACCCACTCTCTCTCTGTCTCTTGCTTTCTCTTTCTCACATACAATGTGAAATCCGTAGCACTTGACTATCTTGGCACATTACATAAGAAGATGTAAAACTAAGGACAACAGCAACAAACAACAACAAACATACACACACTCATTCCATGATACTGATCACACTTTCACAGGGATGTAGGCAAGACTGCATAATTAACAACAAAGATACAAGCTGAGTGTTTGCAGCTGCAGCACAGAGACTGTGAGTAAGATTCACAAAAGAGATCTGAAGTAATAAAATGCAACTTAAAAAAACAAAAACGGAAACTAAACAAAACAAGACAAAAAAAAAAAAAAAAGAAAAAAAAAAGGTAAAAAAATATAAACCTTTATTTTTATAAGGTTGTTCAAATGAAGTTTTTTATAATGACATACTTATAAACAGCAAATTCTAGTTTACTGAATGCGTTTTGAGCTATGAGCAGAGCTAACCTGGTGTATGTGTGTTGTGTGTGTGTGTGTGTGTGTGTGTGTGTGTGCGCCTTTGTGCATAAATGTGTCAATGTATTTTTCCTATAGTTATGTGGAGGATATGTCAAGAGAATGTAGATTTTACTTTGGTGACTTGATCTGAAAACCTTCCACTGTGGTTCTAATATTTTGTATTGGTGACAGCTTATGTCTGTTGGTATCATCTGTATTTAAGGACACACCTAGAATATATTCTTTGCCCAGCTGTGGAATTAGCAGGACTTCCAACAAAATTCCAAAGAAAACAAGGCAAAATTACACAAATAAAGATGCAAACCAAAGTGCACAGTAACGTTTATTTAACATGCTATCTGAAACAGGTGAATTTTGAGTGCTCCAGAGACAGCTACAGCTACAAACTGTTACCAGCAGCGAAAAAGTTTGATTTGGTGAAGTATATTATCTGCATGAATAAACTTTTTTCCTCGACAGCATCAAATCTGCCGTCAGAAGCTGGAGAGCAAATGCGAGGCACTGCTGATTCTAAGTCGGGAGTTGGCTGAATGTCGAAGTGAGCGGGACCAGTTCAAGTTAATGGCAGAACAACTGAGGGAGAGGTACCAAGTGTTGAAGCGACAACTTGCTGGACATGTAAGATCTTTGACAAATTTAAACAATTCAGTGTGTGTGTGTGTGTGTGTGTGTGTGTGTGTGTGTGTGTGTGTGTGCTTGTGTGTGGTGTGGGATATGTGTGTGTGTGTGTGTGTGTGTGTGTGTGTGTGTGTACATGCACGAGACAAACTAAAGTTAAATTGATAGTAAACTGTCAGTCATATGTGTGTGTGTGTGTGTGTGTGTGTGTGTGTGTGTGTGTGTGTGTGTGTGTGTGTGTGTGTGTGTGCATTACACAATACACTATGTGTGTATATTTGGTGTGTGTGTGTGTGTGTGTGTGTGTGTGTGTGTGCTTTTTTCTTGTTTAAGGATGACATTTTTTTGTGGTGTTGCATAAAAATGAGATGGCTTGTGTACTTGCTGCAGGATTATTGCATTAGATTGTCATGTACAAACCTTGTTACTATATCAGCATAATGTGTGCTTCTGTAGAGTTCATGCATATGTGTGTGCTTATGTGTGCGTGTGAGTTTGCTGTAATAGCGCATCTGTGTGTGTGTGCATGTTCCGTTTTTTTTTTTTTTTTTTTTTTTTTCATCAGATTTGATGTCGGTATGATATTACATGTTTTGACAGAGATGATTTTCATATTTGTCCCCAGCGACCTATGTCACCGTCCCATGATGACATGTCAAGTAATGTGGACTTGAAACAATATGCAACAGCGCAAGGACAGGTAACCATGGATCTCATTTACTCACAGATCTTTTGATTACAGTTTTGTTTCTGTTCTGTGTTATGTTACAGAACCGAAAGAAAATGGAAGAGTTGAAAAATTATCACAGCATACTTGATGATGATGTTCCTGGTCTTTTGGTAGACTAAATTGGACCTTGAATCAATGAATGTATTAAACAAATCAGTTGATACATGTTGTTAATGAAACATTAATTTAGCAATGTAATTACCATTAAAATAAAAACGCAGAAAACGCAATCAAGCAAACTTTTATCTTGCCTTAATCCATCAGTTTAGGAGGAATTGTAAGAAACATCTTTTCCAAATCTTGAATCACTCATGCTTATGGTTGCTGAAAGAATGCCAAAACATGGTCAGTTAGATGCAGCATACATACATGTATCCATGCACGCATGCACACACATTTACACACTTGTATGCTCACAAGCATACACACTCACGCCACACTATACATGCTATGTCTATTGATGTACATGCTGTGTCTATTGCTGTCCCTTTTCTGTCTCTCTCTCTCTCTCTCTCTCTCTCTCTCTCTCTCTCTCTCTTTCATAGGTTGGTCTCATGTCTTTCTGTGTGAGAAAAATACATCCCTGCTTTGAAATATCTTGATTTTGATTAGGATTATGCTATACTGCAAAATTCAGTTGAACAATTCTCATCAAGATTAACTGTATTTCCACCATATACAACAAGACGTTGCATTTATAGAGACATTTATTTTCATCACAAAGCAACAATTAGGAAGCTGTTTACTTTATGTGTGACACAGAAGTGAACCTTAGCAATATTACAGGAGTGTCACTAGTAGAAAGAAACTCGTGGAGAGCGTGGCAGCAGAGAGTCCTCAGAAGAGAAGCCCCCTTCAAGCGAGTGTTTCGGCCCTTATCTCCTGACACTCTAGGGGGGTTGGGCCACACCCGGTTCATGACTCCGGATGTCCCTCTGCTGCCCCTTTTTTTTCCCCATCTTGGGACGAGCCATGGCTGGGATTCGAACCCATGCCCTTCTGAACATGCTCGTTTCCACTTAATGACTGGCGCACTACCACTGAGCCACAGGGACACCTGATATTTGTAGGAAAGTTAAGCCTTATGAAGTTCACTTTTGTTCCTCCTTGACCAGATCCAACTTGAACACCTCTCTGCCGCTTCTGCCATTGCTTTCAGGGCTCTGGTTTTTTTTCCCTCCCTGCAACTGAGAGCTGTTTCATGAGGCTGTATGCAGACGTTCCCACAAACCCCCTAGCTCCAATTTCTGCAGTGAGGACTTTGAACTGATAGCCTCTCTCCTCAGGCTGTTTGCCAGATCATCTTCAGTTTTGCTTCTTTATGGTTCACTGCTGTATTTTTATTAATCAGCTGTAGGTACTGCTACTGGAAGCAGGCTTAAAATACTTGCATCTGATTCAGATTTGTTTCAGTGTGGTATTGCGAGGCCAGTATGTTTTAAACACTTCACGCTTGAATCCGTGTGATGCTGCAGGGCCAGGTGATGATCATTTATTGTTATTTAAGGCTGTACCCTGTGGCCTGTGCTCGATACTCATGTTTTATGTGGCTTCATATTGCCTGAGGCATTGCCTGATGAAAATCAACATCACAATCAAAGTCTAGCAGCGCCTGCCATCACTGGTAAATGAAAAATGGCAGACTTTGCAAGCAATGATGAAGAAGCTGGGCTTGGGATAGTGGTTTTGTCACATTGTGTGTTATCTGTAGCACTGGTTATAGTGAGGAACACACAAATGCTCATGAAAGGTCCACTGCAGTGGAAACTTTGCAGGAAAGGTGATTTATGATCATGTTGACAATGTTATGCGACACTGTCTGACAGATGATAATACACCTGCTTTGAATGGCAAATGAAAAGGGTTAGATCAAAAGCGTATAAAGAAACTTAGGCATCAAAGGGTAATTACTGTGGTTGACACGTGCTTATATGAATTTTAGATAACTGCACAGAAGTGTTTGGCTGTGTGTTTTAAAAAAAATGAGTCCTGGCATGCTGGGACAGGGCAATTACGCGACAGCAGTTGGGTATGCAATTCAGGAAAAGGTTGGGTCTGAACTTTACATATGAAATGGCATGAGAAAGAAAGAACGCTTTGGCTGTGTTTGTGCAGAGGGGACCCTGAAATGTAAAATTATTGATTAACACATGATTCAGCACTTGTACGCGAACACCAGCAAAGGAGAAGAACAAGCTGGCTTTTTCTTGCCCTTGCTGGCGGCCCCTCCCACAATTCATTTTGGTGGCAGCCGTTTTGAAAATAAAAGGAGTGTGCTCTTCATAATACCAGTTGTTCAGCATACAAAGAGCGGCATTTTTCCAACAGCGCAGGTGTTGAGAAGACTGTATCAGCTTGCTTTTGTGTTCATCTGTTTTTTCATATTCTTGTAATTAGATTTCATGTCAGAGGAGATAGTGTTTCCACCTGTTGCTCTGGCAGTGAACCAAGCCTTTGATGTTTGTGTTGTGGCGCCGGATCGTCAGTGGGTCCGCTTTTTCCAGTGAGGATGTTTATGGCTGCAGGGTCTGGCTCAGGTGATGATGGAGTATAGGGAGCAGAATAAGTGTCTGCAGATTGAGGTGGATGACTTGAAACAGAAGCTGCAGGACGCCCAGGGAGATATCAAGGTAGGGAACATCTGGAGGGCTTTATTAGTGTTGTGTGTTTTTTACTGTTTCTTTTTTTGTGTATGTTATGAAGTTTACTGAGGAGGTTGGTGTTGTGTCTGATGTGTGTGTGTGTGCATGCATGCGTGCGTGTGTGTGTCTGTGTGTGTGTGTGTGTGTGTGTGCGTGTGTGTGTGCATGCTTGTGGGCAAATGTGTGTGTTGTATACCTGTTATGTGTGTGCACATATATTTGTGTGTGTGTGTGTGTGTGTGTGTGTGTGTGTGTGTGTGTGTGTGTGTGTGTGTGTGTGTGTGTGTGTGTGTGTGTGTGCATGAAAGAGACAAGGAAAAAACACAAATGCAAATAGTTTATAGGTTATGTCCTCTTTTGAACAGACCTGTGCCAGATCGTTGTCAGACTCATCTGGGCAACGTACACAGAACTCACAGTCACCTGACATTTTTTGTTACTGTTTTAATTTTTTTGTTGCTGCTGGTGGTACAGGTAGTGCAGACAGGATGTGAATTCAATACATTTTTGTTGCTGCTGGTGGTACAGGTAGTGCAGACAGGATGTGAATTCAATACATTTTTGTTGCTGCTGGTGGTAGTGCACAGGTAGTGCAGACATTTTTGGATGCTGCTGGTGGTAAGGTTCAACAGGACAATTTTTTGTTGCTGCTGGTGGTACAGGTAGTGCAGACAGGATGTGAATGCAACACATTTTTGTTGCTGCTGGTGGTACAGGTAGTGCAGACAGGATGTGAATTCAATACATTTTTGTTGCTGCTGGTGGTACAGGTAGTGCAGACAGGATGTGAATTCAATACATTTTTGGAGGAAAAAAAGTGTCAGTGCCTAGTTCTATTTTTGAGAGATTTTATTTTTGTAGCCCTAGAAAAGTGAAGTAAGGATCCCGGTGAAGATGAAACAAAGGTTAATGATATTGATATTTTGTGCAGGCCTGTTGAACATGAACATTGTAAAAGAGATTCAGATGCCTGAAAATGCTTTTCGAAAGTTCTCAAGTTTTCATCCGACTGGACCACTGGAAAGTCAGCACCTAAACTCAGGCTGTGATCATAGATCTTAAATTAGTGAGTGCTCTGATCAAACAGAAAAAATGTTGATCATGAACTCTAAGAAACATCGCTGGTGAATTCAACAGTGTGACTTGTTTGAATTGTTCATGGAGGATCATGTAAAGAAAACTGCATTATATGGATTTTAAAAGAACTGTGAACACAAAAGTCTGTGATCAGAGAAATGAACTGAAAGCTCAGAGAAACTGGAACCAGGCAAGACTGTGCTGGACTTTTGAGGGATGGCTGGAAATGCATCATGTTCAGCGATGAAATGATGAATGATCTGAAGAAAACCAGTTAAGGAACAATGTGGCAAAAGTCCTCAAAAAGCGCGGTGACCAGAGTGCATGGACATAGTGTGTGCTCTAACAGCATAAAACATGAATGGTGCATGTGGGGCTGTGTTTTCATGGTTCATTGTGGATTATCTTGTTCTTGTGCAAGGAACTATGAACTCTGAGAAGTACATTCAGGAGCTTCAAGACCATCTCCACCCATCTGATCTGTGATCATTTCCTGCAAGAGGATAGCTCTCCTTAGAAGACATTGCCTCCATTTGCAAGTTGTGAGAAACAGAACAGTGAAAGTGAAGGCATCCATTCCAATCCTGCTGTGTCCAGCACAGTCATCGGATCTCAGCCTAATTGAAAATGCAGTGGCATATTGTGGCAGTTCTGACAAATATGGTAGAAAGTCGCATGCATTCATTTTCCACTCCAAGAAACTTGAAATATGAACTCACAGTAGTGTGGAGCTAAGTGCTTGTTTGGTATCTTCAAAACGTTTTTTTACTATCATGATGTGTACAGCTTTTTCCAAGTCAAAGGGCCATTTGGCCAATAATATAGCACAAGAACTTCAAAGAGGTTTCAGGGAAAACAGTTTATTTGATGCTTTGAGTTTGAACAAGAAGACATATAATGAAATTCTTGATGACATTTGACTGTTTAAACAATGCTATTGTAGAGATATGAAAAAAAACACTGTTGTTGATTTTGATTTTCTTTCAGAATACTGACAATAGATTTTGCTTCCTCTTCAACCATGCAGAATGTAAATGTAAGCAAGAGACCCATGAAGCATAAACACCACTGACTTCTTGATCAGGGCCAACAGCTGGGCTGATAAGCCATTCATGTTTTATGCATTCAGGTTTTTTAATCCATGGGTTTCGTGTTTCCCTAACAAATACGCTCACAGCTGTGAACACACACAGGCAGTCGATAGTTTCTGTGTTTCAGTTTCACAGTTTCACAGCTACAGGGGGGACAGGTTGAGGGGATGGGGTGGGGGTGGGTGGGGGATGTGGAAAGGGTGGGTTTTTGAATGTGAAGGAGTGGTAGGGAGGGGGGTGGGGGTGGGGGGTGGGTGGCTGGCTGGGGCTTAAGGATCCTCAGGGATGGAGGTATAAGGATGCCTGACCTTGCGATGACCTGGCCTTGGGTGTCTAGCTGATAAAGGAGTGACCCATGAATTGTGAATGCTTTTTTGCTTTTTTTCGTTTGTTTTCCCTGAGTTTGTGTGTGTGGTTGATATGTCTGTCTGTCTGTCATCTAATGCCCCGATGTCTCATTCTTGTTTTCTTTCTTTCTTTCACAAACTCCTCCCCCCCCCCCCACTTCCTTATTCACACACACACACACACACACACACACACACACACACACACACACACACATATATATATATACATATGTTAAAAATAGGATGGTAAACACAAATTACAATTGACACTGTTTCAAGCCCTGGCTCTCCTCAGGATGATAGAGCCAGGGCTTGAAACAGACCTGTCGATTTTAAAACTTCCTTTTACCATCCTATTTTTAACAGATGTTGCTCCCCAAGGGGTTGAGCATTTTAAGAATTTTATTAGGCATTTTAGTGGTATTCTCTCTCTCTCTCTCTCTCTCTCTCTCTCTCTCAAGGGGGGGGGGGGGGGGGAGGGAGAGAGAGATACACATACATAAGCATTTTTGCAAGTACCTGTTTGTGGGGATAAAGTAAAAGAAATCAAGGCCTGTTGTTTGGTAGTGACAGGAAAAGACCTGTGACTGATACTGAACTGGGATGGCAGAGAGAGAGAGAGAGGACAGGGCGTAGCCAGCCTGTAAAGAATGAGAGAGACAGGAGTGCAGCTCTGCTTTGTTAATGCATGCCAGCTCAAATGTTGGTCTGGATCAACATCAGTTGTGGTTACAGGGGTTCTGACCATAAAATTTTTGCTGTGATGGAACATATAAAATCTGTTGTCCTTTTCAATAAAAAAAAGACTCACAACAGTAATTATTGACAACAGTCTTAATATTACTAGTAATTAATTGCATCTTAGCGTCTTTGTGATTGCTGTCATAACTATCATAGTCATTGTTTTGACGCTTTTCATAAACTAAATTGTCTTTATCAGTTAAGACTGAAAATCACGATTAGAGGATTGTTTTTTCTTTTTCTCATCAACATAACTGTGGTCAGCAATAATGTGTGTGTGTGTGTGTGTGTGTGTGTGTGTGTGTGTGTGCGCACATTTATGTGCATGTATGTGTATGCATTCATGTGTGTGTATGTGTGTATGTGCATGTGTATATAGGGTGGGTGATGGGAGGTAGGATAAAGGCAAAAAAGAAAAGAGAGAGACAAGAAAAAGAAAACTTGCAGGGCTTTTTTTAAAGACAAGGCAAAAAAAAGACTTTTGACAAATGTACATTACTGTCTCGGCTGTTCATATTGTTTCCCTGGAGGGAGAGAGAGAGGGGGAGAGAGAGAGAGAGAGAGAGAGAGAGAGAGAGAGAGAGAGAGAGAGGTGTCAGTTTTTCAGATTTAGCTTCTTCAGGTAGTCATCTCCACATGCAGACTAGTCCATGTGCACAGCACTGCATTGCATTAGCTCTTGAGACGACAAAAAGTGGAGGAATGTTGCTGGATGAATAAACAAAGTGAATAAATGAAAGAGAAATGTTCTGGGAAGAGGATCTAAGGGACGAGACATAACAGATGCCTGACCAACACACAGTCGGTTTTTTGTCTGTATAACATTTCAAAACCTTTGGTTAATGATTTTAAAAAAAAAGAAAATCATAAAGAGCTTTGCATATGAATGATGTGGCTTTGATTCTTTTGTTGGAACAAAGATCGCATTTCACCTACAGTTCCCTTGGATGAGCCATAACTGTGACAGTGTTCCTCTTCCAGCTGCTGAGAGAGCAAATCGTCCGATCACGGGTGGGCACAACGGATGAAGGAATGACCACCAGACACTTCCCTGCCTATGAGAGAGAGGATCTGGTGAAGCAGCTGGAAGCCGCTAGAGAGCAAGTAAGGACATGGCCACAACTGTCTGGGGCGGGCACTGTCTTGTACTGCGTGGTAATAGTGTTGTCAGTGTTCCCCAGTCCTAAGGCCTAAGGTCACCCCACATCTGCACGCTCATGGATGTCTGAGAGGATTGTGATTTTTTGTTTGTTTGTTTGTTTTGGTATAGTGATGGCAGAAAGGTTACCACATGACATTTTCAGAGGATATATATCTTCTTTTTGGAATAATGAAAAATTTTGCTATGTTAAAAACCTTCAAATGCGGACACTTTGAGTGAAAAAAATCCTTCCTATAAACCCTTCAACTGTGGCTGTACATGCGCTCAGTTTTTCACAGAAAATGACTTTTGAACACCTGCACACTTCAAACTGGGTGCTCAGAGACTTTCAGTTGTGATTAGGTAATTTCATTTGGTTCACACAGAAAACTGACTTTTGCACACCTGCACACCTCTGAAGTGGGTGCTCACAGACTTGTCTCAGCTATGCTCAGGTGATTTCATTTGTATGACTGTATCTCATCCTTTACTGCACAAATCTGTTGCCCCATTGCATCCCAGACCTAAGGTGTAGGTGTCTGCAAGTGCATCACTAATGTCTGTCACCTGAGGCAAACATGTGTCCACAGGGATGCTGTGACTGTGAAACATACTTGACAGCATCGAGTTTGCTGTCAGTATAAGTTCAGTGAGACATTTTTTGAAAAATCAAGGAAAGTGTACAACTTTGGTGCAGAGTGACATGTCCAGTTATAGTCTGTTCTAGACTCATTCACTGAAGAGCAAGCAATTAGTGTGGGACACTCTCTATCTTTGTTCCGTAGCTAGAAGTCCCAGATTCACCATAGATCTTGTCTTTGTGTATGCAAGTGCTTTTAATCCCACCATTAAAGTAGCCACATCCACATTTGTGAATGGTGTCTAAATGCAAATGTGCATGTGTGTTTTTTTTTTTTTTTCCTTTTTTTTGTGTCATTCATCCCATCAGTACATGATGGCCACCTCTTTTCCAAAAGATGCAATGGGGTGAATGAGCCAGAAGATTTTTTACGCATGTGCTCAAGCATGGGACCTCTCTTTAAAGTGTCATCCAAAGGGTTAGGAGAGGATTGGAGTCTGCACACAGATGCTAATTCCGAGAGAAAACATCTTTTAACCCTGCTTTCTCAAGTGCGTATCGAACCCCCAGGCCTTGGGAACAACAGTCTGATGCCTTATTGACTATAAAAAACCAAGCCCTGTTGGTTGGTGATTGTTGACTTCAGTTGCATGTATGCATGTTGCTTCCTGGGAGCAGCATTTGTTCACGGTACAGTCACAGGATGGCGACTGAAGTGGGGTGAGGGTTAGAGGCTTGTTTTTTTCTGGAATATTTTGTCTTTGTCTGCACCAGATGTGCCACCCAACAGAACAATTTCCTCCTTCAGTTTTTGTGGATGTATTGAGAATGTTTTACTGAATTGAAAACTGATCCTGGGCAAAGGTCATTCACATGTACCGCTATCAGTTTTGTTGTTGCTGTTGTTACATAAAATTCTAGCAATTTCCAACATTTTTTGTGATTTTACAGCATTAAACGAACCATAATAGTAGTTTTGAGAATCATGTACGTTAAAAATGTATCAAAGAAATTGTAGAAGTCTTTGTCATATGAAATCTAGTAGTCAGTGTAGTTTGCTGTGGCAGTCTGTTTCGCTGAGATGATATTTATAACTGACCATTTAGCTGATTACGGAAAAATTGAAATCTGTAACTGTAACTGTAATTTCCTTCTTCCCTCAAATTATTTTCGGTTATGTTGAATAGACAGCCAGCCATCACTGTCCCACAAGGCGCACTCGAGATAGTTAAAAACCATACTTTTACGTCGATTATTTACTCAAAAGGGCTTTGCAAGTGGTGAACTAGCTTTGTGGACACCAGTTTTGGAATGGTAAATAGATGATTAGTATTCTCTAAACTTCATAGATGAACTGTCCAGTCTGTGTATACATGGCACGCACTCTCACAGACACAGAAGAATACACACACACACAACACACAAACATACAGACACATGGCGGAATGGTACACACTCACATGATTAGCACACACACTCTCACACACACAGTCACACACACACACATGTGTACAGACACACACAGACACACACACACACACACACACACACACATACACACACACACACACACACACACGCACACGCACGCACACACTACGCACGCACACGCACACGCACACACACGCACACACACACACACACACACACACACACACACACACACACACACACACTCACACACACTCATGCTCACGCACACACACACACACACACACACACACACACGCACACACACACACACACACACACACACACACACACACACACACACACACACACACACACACACACACACACACACACACACACACACACACACACACACACACACACACACACACACACACGCACCACCTAAGCCAAGGATGCTAGCTGTGATCATTCCAGTAATGTCTATGCTCACAGACGTTGCAGCTGGAGAGAGATCTGCAGCAAGTGCTGGATGAAAAGCAAGAGCTGGTGACAGAGAGGGATGCCTACAAACACAAACATGGGCGTCTCAACACAGAGTTGAACTACATCCTGAAGGGAGATGAGAAAGGGGTGGTGGACATTGATGCTGTCATTATGGAGAAACAAGTGAGTTTTACGGGCAGACAATGTGTGTGTTTATGTTATGTGTGTGTGTGTGTGTGTGTGTGTGTGTGTGTGTGTGTGTGTGTGTGTATGTGTGTGCAGTACAACTGATTGTAAGTGTGTGTGTCATTTATTTAACGTCTTTCAGTCAGTCATGTATTAGACGATGTGTGTAAGTGTGTGTGTGTGTGTGTGTGTGTGTGTGTGTGTGTGTGTGTGTGTATGTGTGTGTGTGTGTGTGTGTGTGTGTGTGAGAGAGTGAGTAGAGAGAGAGAGAGAGAGAGAGATACTAGTGGCAGAGGAAGAAATAGCTGTAGTAGTGTTAATAATTTATTTCCCCCCCCCAAATTGTGATATTAGAGGAAAGAGTTAAAAAGAGTGTGTGTACACGTACATGTGCATTTAGATATGCATTTATGGGTTTGCAAAATGTTTTTAGAAAAGGAAATCTTTCAGGGAGACGTAATAAATAATAAGAATTATGGAGGCAACATTTACTTTAATGGTGAAAGAATCTTTTCTTGCCTGTGCTGCTGGTGCTACCTGTTGATCTAACACATACACAGACAAAAGCTTCAAAGAACAAACAAACAAACAAAAAAAAAAACAATCTCCGAAATTACAAGTTCAAAGCTCCACCACCATGCACCATGGTGAAAACGACTCTTTTCATGCTGACTGTAATATAGGGGAGAATCGTTTTGTGCATGATTTATGTCTCTTGTTTGTAATGTCTGAAAAAGACGTAGTTGCGAAAAAATGTACTTGTCTGTTGCATATTTTTTTTGTTTTAAAATAAGCATAACTTTGAACATTGTTTTTGTATGTGAGTATTTTGGCTTGTTTTCAGTGTAGTTGCAGTCTGTTTCAGTTGTGCTTTTGTGTCAGTTATGAGATTGTTGTCTTTGGCCATGGTTGAATAGTTCTTTTTTTTTTTTTTTTTTATTATTCAGGGTTATCTTTTTCTCTCTGAAGGCCATCTGCTATCAAGCTCTTTCTAGAATTTCTTTCTACCATTTTCATGGACTTTTTTTGTCAGTTGTGATGATTTTGTCTTTTGCTTCTGGATGGGATCTGCTGATTGTGGTTTTTTCAGAGAGCAGATCATTTTGCAGAAGTTGTTTGCTTTGTTAGTAGTGGGATCATTTTGTTTGCTTTGTTAGTAGTGGGATCGTTTGTTTGCTTTGTAAGTAGTGGGATCGTTTGTTTTGCTTTGTTAGTAGTGGGATCATTTGTTTGCTTTGTTAGTAGTGGAATCATTTGTTTTCTTTGTTAGTAGTGGGATCATTTGTTTTCTTTGTTAGTAGTGGGATCATTTGTTTGCTTTGTTAGTAGTGGAGTCATTTGTTTGCTTTGTTAGTAGTGGGATCATTTCTTTGCTTTGTTAGTAGTGGGATCATTATCCTTTGTCTGTGGAATCTGCAGATTTTTTTTTTTTTTTGTTTTTTTCCATGACTGTTCATCTTTTACATTCATTTGCTTTGTCAGATGTAGAATTGTTGTCTGTTTCCCAGGCTGTTGGTCTTTTTACATTATTGATTTACTTTGTCAGTTATGCCTTGCTAATCTCTTGTGGTATAATTTTCAGTCTTTTGTATATGTTTGCTTTCACAGTTGTGGAATTGTTGGTTTTTTGAGAGCTGTGGGATCGTTACCATTTGCCTTTTGATGGGATGAGCTGACTGTGCCTGTGCAGATATCTGCAGGAGACTGAAGGATGAGGAGGAAAGAGCATGGATGGAGACTGAGAAGAGCATGGCGATGGATTTATGACTGTGTCCAAGTACAAGGTTGGTTGGCGTCATCCAGACCTTTCATTTATGTAATTATATGTAATTATAAAAGGTGGTTTCTAATGAATCCAGTTTCTAATGATCCAGTACAAGGTTGGTTGGCGTCATCCAGACCTTTCATTTCTTAATTATAAACTGGTTTCTAATGATCCAGTACAAGGTTGGTTGGCGTCATGTATTTATTATAAACTGGTTTCTAATGATCCAGTACAAGGTTTCTAATGGTTGGTGTGTCATCCAGACCTTTCCTTTGTGTGATTATAAACTGGTTTCTAATGATCCAGTACAAGGTTGGTTGTGTCATCCAGACCTTTCCTTTGTGTGATTATAAACTGGTTTCTAATGATCCATAGCCCCATTCATTGCATCTCCCCCCCCTCCCTCCCCCATGCCCTACTTTTGTGCCTCTTTCTCCCTCCACTACACTTCAGCAGCAGTATTTCTTCCCTAACTCCTCTGCCATTAACTATGCAATATAAATTGTATGTCTTTGCATCCATGTCCATACACTATCTCCCCCCCCCCCCCCCCCCCCCCTTCCCTCTTTCCTCCTCCACCTCCCCACTTGTAGTTTGAACTATCTTTCTCTTTCATACATCAAATGCATGTGCGCAAAGGCTGAAATCTGCCTGACTGAAAAATAATACAGCAGTGGCCTGAGCAGCCTCATGAGAGTTGGGATTCCACAGGCTGGTTGTCACATGTGCAGCGAATGACCTTGTCGCACTGCCAGAGTCTTATGCTGTAGCACAGTGGTTTGATTACTTCATCGATTTTAAAATGTAATTAACAGCAAACCACCAAGAAAACGTAGACAAATGAATCACAAGACAAAACACGATGCGTTTCAACCTCATAGGTCTTCTTCAGGCTAGATACAAAACAATGAGGACAACGAAAGTGAACAAGCAATCGCTTACCTGTACATTTCAGTGCAATGAAGATAAGTGATTGCTTGTTCATTTTCGTTGTCCTGAGTGTTTTGTATTTTGCCTGAAGTAGATCTAAGAGGTTGAAACTCGTCGTGTTTTGTCTTGTGATTCATTTGTCTATGTTTTCTTGGCGGTTTGCTATTAATTACATTCAAAATTCATTTCAACTTCCGCCTGCAGTTGCTTCACTTTGCAACTGGATGTATTTGACTGATATTACTACTTTGTGTTTTGAAGTGTTTATGCTTGGAAAACGTAGTTCTTACCTAAGTTCAGGACAGAAGCTCACACTGTCTTCATTACAAGATAATGCGAGCGCCATTTGGGAGGTGATTTGCATGCAAAAATTTTTCTTAATAAGTACTACTTTAATGTGTCCATATGTGTATATTTGATGGGGATGACATATGATATTAAAAAAATCCATTAAATGGGAAGTTATCATTTTGAAAATTGTTTTCAGAACATGGTGTTTTGGGGCTGTATGAAAATAGTAAAGTCATCTTGAAGGTTCTAGACATCTCATTGACCTCTTTTGTGGATAATATGATGATTAGGGAGATTTGTATAATTCACACAGTTGAAAATTGTAAATGTCATATTGACTCTATATGTAACACACTGATTAAGGACTGAGGGGAGAAGGGGTTAGGGGTAAGGGGGGGGGGGGGGGGGGGAGATTTTAAATGTAGATGAGTGGTTATGAGAAAATTCACACTGTTAAAGTTTTAAGATGTCACATGGACCTTTTTTTTTTTTTAACGATTTAATGATAAGAAGTTGAGGGAGGTATACAAAAGTCACACAATTGAAGACTTTAGATGTTACATTAACCCTTGCTGTTTGTTATGTTGTGGTTAGGATGAGGGGAGGGACTGGTCTAACAGAATATGGGGTGTGGAAGGGGTAGGGGAGAGGAGTAGGTGAAATGTGAACAGTTGAAGGTTGCAGACGTCTCATGGCGTTTTCTTGCCATAAGTCTGTAATTAGTGGTATATGATAAATTCGCAGATCTGAGAGTGTGCAGCTCTGACTTTTCCTAAATAGTAAGCTACAGGTGTTGATAGATCATGTGCTGACATGGTTCATAATTGTTGGAGAACAGTCATGGTCTGGTAATACATATCGTATAGTTTGTAAGATGGATTGTGAAACAAAATGTGAAAGTAGTTTTGATTTCTTTTGTAAGTCTGTATTTAAAAGCTTTCATTTTAAAGGTCGACAGTTAAATGAAAAAATGTGTGTGTGTGTGTGTGTGTGTGTGTGTGTGTGTGTGTGTAGGGAGGGAGGAAGGGAGGGTAGGGGTGGGGGGTGTATGGAGTGGTCTAGGTAGAAAGGTACGCAGTTCACATTGTAATGAAACAATGTATAGAACTTTTCAGCTTCAGCTTATGACCTTGATAAATAATTTCATTGAGAGTTTGGCTGATTACATGTAAGTGCTACCTTTCCACTTGATCTGAAGTGTAATGTTTTGTCTATGATCAATCCCAAGGACGATATAGCATTACACTTGTTTATATGGCGTATGACATGCCAGGCCACAAAAGAGCTGTGAATGTTGCTGCAGTTATTTTTCTTTGTGTGGTTGTGGGCAGAATATCTTGGAGAAAAAGAAGAATAAAGGGATCCTGAAAGTGGGACAGAATCGCATTGGAGGTATGATCATCACACAGAAACAAGGTGAGTGCCCGTTGGGTGGTGACAAATGAGACAAACAATGTTGGGAGAGCTGTGTGCTTTTTGTTAATGTTTGGACAACACAGGAATGCTTAATTAGTGAGTGCTGCTTATGATGTTTGTGTTTACAGAGTAAATGAAAATGAAATTATGCTGGTTATCATAGCATTAGACCAGGCATTTCTGTTATCTGTTAACTTTTCTTTTGTTGTTTAATTTTTTCTTTCATTTGTTCTTTCTTTCATTCTTTTTTATTTTTCAATTTTTTTTGTTTCTTCTTTCTTTAATTCTTTCTTTCCCTCCCTTCATCCTCATTGACTTGCTGTCTGATTACTGCCTTTGTTTTGTTTGTTTTTTTTTCATTTTGCAGAATATTACAACAGTCATGGATTGTATAAGCGCAAATGACTGTATCATTCATTCCTGATGGAACATTTGATAACAGGAATATTGTCTGTTGTCAGAGTTCAAATACCACTGTGATGTTATCATGGTGTTTCAAGTGACTGTTCACAGCCCATACAAGAAATACATGAAGACAGAGATATAGACAAGACAATTCCTCTCCTCCCTGTTCTGTTTCCTGACTTTCCTGCCAGCGAGTCTGGCTGCAGCTTCAAGTTGTCCTCTGATCGCTCATTTTGACAAACTGTTGCTCACTGTCTCAGATTCACCACAATTCTTCTTCACACACATTCTGTGTTTTCGCGCCTGTCTGCTTTGCTCAGTTTCGTAAACTGTTGTTAAGTGTTTCAGATTCCTTGTGAATCTTTGGTTATATCCTCCTTTTCACTTGTTAGAGAAGATAATCTATTGAGGGAAAGAAGCTTTCTGAATCATTCATTGTGTTCTGTACATCAACAGATTATCTTCCCTGACAGGGGTAAATGTGGATATTACTGGGTCTTTCTCACATGTATTATCACTGTTTTGTTGTCTAACGGCCAGATTTCCAAGGTTTGAAAGTTCCTTGCCAGTGTTTTAAGTTTGAGTAACTGACTGGAGAATGTGTAAGGTCTTGTAGGTCCTTCATTGTGTTTAAAAAGTCTTTGTATTCTGAAAGACTGGCCCTTGCTCACATTGCCAGTGCTTACAGGGGTGTATATTAGAGGATGAGAAACAGCTGAGTTTTATCATCTGACTGTATCAGTCTAGAGAGTTCAGCAGATTGAATGATTGTTGTGTGTAAGGATTCAACAAGAGTTTGAAAGTGAAAATGATAATTACTTTAGCAGTGTTGTAAATTTCAGTATAGCCTGTAGACCATTTGTTTGCAAAGCTGACGGTTGTAAAATCGATCCACTTGGGTTGGTTTTAAGGGGTTGGATTTTTACAGGCTTGAAAATCCTCTCTATCCACCCAGCATTACATAGAGACCTGACTCAAGTCAGGGTAAGTTTAGGTGGCAGAAGGAACCGGATGCTTTTTGCCATCCTTTTTGCCATGTTGTAGATATGGTGAACCTGTGAGAATTCACTGCCCTTACAACCCTTTGGCTGTAGGACAGCAGTCTTTAACCTCTTTAAACTTTAGATGTGCAATACAAGCACATGTATGGTTTGTATTTTTTGTTGTTGACACATCTCCCTTTGCCCTTATAAATGCTTGAAAAGCCATTTTGTAATCCATGGAAAGTTCTTAACTGTCAGCACTGGTAGTGTGTGAGAAACCTTGACTTAATTGTTCTATCTACAGGCACCCAGCTAATTACTTGTATACTCTCTGTTCCAACATGTACCCCAACACCTGTCATGATTTTGCTGAATGATAACCTTGAATGATTCAAAGCTAGTCAGGTTTTGGTAATTAGGTGACAGGGGTATTACAGACGCTGATTCACAGCAGAGACACTGTGGATGTTTTCAGTGCAGCAGATGATTCAGAACAACTCTGCCATCTCACCCACCCCCCCAGGCGATGGCTGACCTTCAGGGCCTGTGCTCAGCACTTCTGGAATCCGTCAATGACAAAACCATGGCTTTGTCTCACCAGAGGAAAGCTAATAAGTGCGTACACACACACACACACACACACACACACACACACACACACACACACAAAGACACACACACACACACACACACAACACGCACACACACACACACACACACACACACACACACACACACACACACACACACACACACACACACACACACACACACACACACACACACACACACACACACACACACACACACACACACACACACACACACACACACACACACACACACACACACACACACACACACACACACACACACACACACACACACACACACACACACACACCATTTTGCCTCTTTAATTTTGTGTAGGGAACATCACAAATCATACAGCAGCAGTCAAAAATTCAAGCAACATGATTTTATCTGTGACGTAACTTTGACACCATATGTGAATGTTCTGAATTGAAATTTGATGTTTAAGCAGTTATTTTCCCCTCTTAATGGTGTCACTCCTTTGCCGTTCATTCCCACTCCTTACACATAGCTGTATCAGGATTGTTTGTTGCAGCCTTTGCTCCAGCAGTCCACAGATGTTAGTAATCAATACTTGTGATGTGTGTTGCAGGATTTTGGGCAGCAGAGTGTCAGAGCTGGAGAAAAAAGCTAAAGACTCTCGAAGTTGCTGGCTTGTGGAGTGTGTGTCTGGTAAAATATTTGTGTCCTGATTATGTTGATGAATACTACTTGTTGGGTGCAGTGTCCTAATATATCCAAGCATGGATGTTCTTTTAATTAGCAAATAGTGTACAAAATACTCGTGTGTGCTCTGCTGAACACTTATGGTGGTTCTGATATATGTGCATTCATGCATACATACATGATATATATATAGTCACATGCGTGCATTCTGACATGAATATTCACATGTTTATGTAAATGTTTAATGTCTGTATTACAGGCGTATATATTAAAAGAATGTCCTGTGTGGTAACACCTTGTATTCTTTGTTTTAGTTTCTCTCTGTTTTTGTCCAGTCTTCTTTTTTTTTTTTTTTTCTCTCCATTCTCTCTCACTCCTGTCCTTCGCCCCCCCTCCCCCTCCCCTTCCCTCCAACTCATCACGACACCCCTTCTTTTCTTTTTTTTATTTCTTTTTTTCAGGAAGTAATTAACAATGACTAAAATTTCTTACTCATCTTCTTTTTTTTCAAACTGACTTTTGTCAAGTAACCTGTGTCAGCTACAGAAATCTGCAGTGTATTCCCTGTCCCCCTTCCACTCCCTATCCCTACCCAATGAAGTGAAACCTTAAACGTGTACAGTTTTGATAATTCATTTCCTTTGGTCTTTCATGATGTATTAAAGACTTAATGAAATTTACCTCTGGTATTTACTTCCCATGAAACCTATGGGCGAAGCATACGGAAGATCAAATGCTTTTGATTACTCATAATTGCACAAAGAGATGCCTACTTTAGAGAGGAACAGAAATCAGTATTAGAAATTTGAGTACCATGATATTGTCATGACACTTAAGATAGCCAAGATCACAAAAAATTAACATGTAACGTAACATTTGATAGTGACAGTGTCCACTTCTGTGCCCAACATATCTGACAAAAACTGACTTCATCCAGGGAGTAATGTTCAGTTCCTGTATGGCATTCTTTTTTTTCTCTTCTGTTGTATGTAGACAGGATATTCAGCCAAGGATGACCCAGCATATATACCATCCATTGCTTACAACTTGTCATCCCTGTATTCTCCACAGAGCACATGTCCAGCCTGGAGAGACTGCGCAAAAGAGTGCAGCGAAGTCAAAATGCTGGTCCCTTGCCAGAGGTCAGAGTCCAGTGAAGCCTCGGACCGCGCCAACGACACCATCTCCGATTTGGACTCAGACTCGGGTGCCACAAACGCCGAGCGCTGACCTCAGCCCTGCCCACAGGCCCCTCGGCAGCCTGAGCAGCAGGGAGGTGTCGGAGCTGATCGGGAGTGACGACGGGGGACAGGCGACGGTGAGAGGTGGGCTTGGCGCTGGTGTGGGTGTTGTCAGGGACATGGAGTCGGACCTGGATCTGTTGCCCACCAAGGAGGAGGTGGTGAAGAAGCATGTGGGGGATGAGAAGGACTGTGTCTTCACAGATGGTGGCAGTGTGCAAGGTGAGTGAGGGGTGCAGTGTGGGGGAAGGTCAAGAGTGAGGGGGGGGGGGGGGGTCGAAGGGGTGCTGGAATTGGTGGTATGAAAGGAGGGAGGATGGAATGGGGGAAGGTCAAGAGAAGAGGAAGGGGGGGGGGGGGGGGTGAAGGGGTGCTGGAATTGGTTATAGACTGGAAGGATAAGCTTGAAGGATGTAGAGGGGGAGGAAGGGGGAGTAAGGAGGGTGTATTGGGAGGGCGGTGTGTTAACTGGGGATATTGAGTAAATGGGAAGAGGAAGTAAAACAATAATAAAACTGAAAATTCAAGAGTCATGAATACATTGATAGTATGAGTTCATTCCTCTGTTTGATTGACAGTTTTTTTCCCCAGTCTTAATTGACCAGAAATATAAAAAGTATATGCCAGTCAGTATCCTCTTCAACTTCTGAGGCAGTGAGCTCCCTTACCGCACGTGAAACTTGCAATTGTTGACTGACAGTCTTATCAGTTACCACACACACACACACGCACACACACACACATATATGTATCTGTCTGTCTATCTTTCTGTCTATCTATCTATCTATTCTCTCTGTCTGTCTGTCTGTCTGTCTGCCTGTCTGTCTGCATGTCTGTCTGTCTGTCTGTCTGTCTGTCTGTCTGTCTATCTATATTGGATAACTTATATATGTAAGCGAATAAATGAGGCAGAGACGAATAACAAAGATGAAGTTAAAATTACCCAGTCTCTGATTCAGGATTTTTTTTTCCTGCTTATAGTCTATGTAATCTTTGATGAAAACAAAGTAAATGTTTTTTTAAGGGTTAGTAACAGAAAAGGAAATCCTTTCTGATTATGTTTGGCTGTTATTTTTCCAGCCATGCACCCAAATGTGTATCATTCTCTGATAAGGAACAGGTAAGAATTCTCCCTCTTAATGCATCCTGAGTTGTCTCCAGTTTTCCAAGCCCTCTTGATGCTGTTGAGTCACGTTGGGAGTGTTCAGTGATGTCTGTTCTGATCCAACATATGCAGGACACCATCAGCTAAGCCTTCTGTCAAGAACAGTAATTGCCTAGTTGCAGAGTCAGTGTGATTAAGTGTGTCCGTTTCTGGAGGGCTCAACCATGTCCTTCCAATGATGAGGCTGATGATCTTGCTGAAGATGAAGATTGTGATGCAAACTCTTCTAGGGCATAGATGTGTAGAGAAAATGAAGCTGGGTTCTCCACGAGAGCAAGGCATGAAGGACCACAGAATTTGAGATTTTTGTTTTTACTTTGATCGATGAAGATGATGAAGATGATGCTATGGAGTTCCTTTCTGGTCAGAGATGGTAAGAACAGGCCTGTACTGTAGGCTTACTTCTACAGCACATCATGGCATCAACCAGGCCTGAGAGACACACACACCTGTAGTGTGGGTCAGGAAATTTGAGCAACGTCAGAGACTCCATTCATTGAGTGGATGAAGCTCAGCTTTGTGATCCCAGTCTTCTCATTTGATCCCATAGCAAATTCAGCTTTAGATGAGAGATGGTTGGGGCTGAAAAATTCTAGGAATAAAAGGCTGTCAGTGGCAGTATAACCCACTTCCTTCAGGCCAGCAATCAGCAACACTAACCACTGTGCCACAGGGCTGGTTGCCTCCATCATGCTTACTGTCTTCTGCATGACTCTTGCCTCAAGGCTGTGCTGCTCTCTCTCCACACTTACTATGGCTGTGATCGCATTACGCATGTTGGATAACCATAGGGTGTGCTTCCAGTTTGGCAAATGCTCATCTGCTTTATTTTTTCTGACTTTTTATTCTTTAAGTGGATACCTCAAACTGGATAATGTAAAGCTGAGTTGATCTTTGTAACTGTGTGTTGTGAACAGTATGTAACATGAAATGATTCAGACTGGACATTCAAGACAACATCTCAGCTTAGAGTTAGCATTCCTAATGTTTTGTGTACCTCTGCTGCAGATCTGGACTCTCTGACCTTATCCCCAGCGATCAAGACTCCCCAGAACAGCGCACAGACCAGGACACTCGGGAAAAATGATGAGGACGAAGCCGATGACCAAGAAACAGAAGAGTCAGAACAGTGCCAGCTGCTGGGAGAGACAGAGGACAGAGAGACAGCCAGGCAGCTGAAGAGCTTCATGGAGAGCGTCACCGCCAAAATCCTGGAACAGAACCACAGCCGAGGGGGACCTGTGCGCAGTGAATGCGGCTCCTCCCCCTTGGTGGAGAAGCGGGGGGTGAGTGTGGTGCAGGGAACGGACTCTGCCGGCCAGTCGGCGTCTACAGAGCTGATGGGGTCACCATCGAAGCAGCCTCTGCTTCGGGAGATGTCAGAGCCCAGCCAGGAGCACGACCCCGAGCAAAAGAGCGTGGAGTGTTGACCTTGATGAGCTGTGAGAGTGAGTGGGTTTCTGATGAATCATGATGATGGCTGATTTGTGCTCTTTGCTGTTCGCTCTTGATGGTTCTTCGGCTGACTGAATCTGTGGCGTGTGTACTCCCTGTGTGGGTGGCAGTTGTATTTTCACTCTGATCATTGTGAAGTATGTTCACAGTCTGAAGATTCAGTTTGATTTAGGAAAGAAAAAAAAAAGCCTGATATCGCTGAAAGATCTACTTAAGAGTTGTGTAAGATTTCTCTTGCAGGGTTTTTTTTTTGGGGGGGGAGGAGGTGGAAATGGGTGTGGGGTGTTGGGATGGGGTTTGGAGGGGTCAGGGCTGGAAAATCTTAAAATAAAAGGCTTTGATGGGAATTGAACTCATGATCTCCCAGCCGATAGAGACCACAATGCTAATTCCTTTACTGCATCAGCTGTTAATATGTCATTTATCTTTTGTTAGTATGTATGATTTTTTGCTGGAAATTTGCTGACAAAAGTTTAAATAATATACCACTAAGATCAGAGCATCGAAAGCCACAAAAGGAAAAACACAAAATTTTCCTCTTTGTTTATTTAATGAATTGCAAATCAATCTGTAGAACATTTTGTGAGCAGTTTATTTATTTCATGCCAGCTTATTTTTTTTCTCCATTTTTGTGTTGTCTGATGTACCTTTCAATATCGGAGTGCAGCACACACACTCACACACACACACACACACACACACACACACACACACACACACACACACACACACACACTTAGCCTTGGCTCAGGGAGTTAAGTTGGTCTTATTCATCCCAACATTTTTCTTCTCTCTTACCACATTATATGAATGGATGTTAGATTGTACACAAACACATGCATATGTACGTTTTTCTTTTCATAGGTATGTCTCAGAAATTTTCAAAGGAAACTGAAGGAAGGGTATAGAGGTGGAAATATGACAAAGAAAATAATGTTGAAGAAAATCAGAGAAGTTACATGAACAAAAATGTGTGTTTTGTTGTTTGCTGATGTTTTGACATTTGAGGTAGTTTGATAATCTTGTTATTCAGCTAATTTTAAACCCTGACTTTGGAGACCTTTTCACACTTGTGGCTGACTTCAGAGTGAGTCAAAGGACTCAAGGAATTGGAAGTAAACAGCAGGGATTTGTGCACGGCTTGGTTGTTTCCTGCAAACATATCATCCCATGATCAATAGATCATGGGGGATCTGGGACAAATGCTGTCCTCCCTCATAACTAACAGGGTTGTTGTCACTGTTCCCAGCATATCGGTGGAATTTTGGGAGACGCTTGATGGTACATGTCTTCTGTCTTGGTTTCATAGCAGCATATGCTGGATATCCTGGCTTTCTTAATATGCGAAATGCTGATGTGGATTATGGGATAATAAAAATGTTTGTTTGATGCTCAGAATTTGTATATGTTACAATGTTTCTGGCAAGTTCACACTTTGCACAAGACTTGGCATAATATATGAACTTTAGCACAAAGTTTAAGCAACCTAGTCTGTGGGTCAGTATCTTTTCATTTAAGATCCTCATCAGTTTGGTACAAACGAATGTTGACAAAGTGGATTTTGATATAAGAAGCCTAATCAGAGACTGGCTTGACTCTTACCTGTTCGCTCCCTTGTTTAGGAAGGTCTACATTTGATGCCATGCCGCAGTATTTGTTTGTTTCAGTAATCACAGAGATTTTCTGTGATCACATTTTAGATTTCTTTTACGAATTCAGAATCTGATGATGTTGACCTCCATTACATATGATGACATATTTTCATGAATAATCATTTTTTTTTGCGATCAATGACATAACCCACTTCCTTTCGAAATTAATGCCAAAATCTTAGAAGTGATAAAAGAGTTAACTGTTGTCGTAGCCAAGTGCACATATTATGCAAAGTTTTTTCGCAGTATGTGAACTGTGGAGGAACATGGATTGTATGTAACATATTCACACAAAGAGGCTTCAGCTATTAGCCTGCCTGTTTATATGTTGACTTGGGAGAACAGAAAAAAGAAAAAATCCTGCTCCATACGTCACTCAAGTAGGTAACTGTTAGAGTTTGAACCTAAGACTTTTGAGATTGAGAGTGCTGTACCTCTCCAACCATTGTTTGGATGTATAATTTGTTGATATGGTGGTGGGCTCACTAGTTAGGGCTTGCATCCACTTTAAACCACTCTGTGTGTAGTAGGAAGTTGAATCTGGAATGTTCTTGAGTGTTATGGATGAGGACTACCCAGGGGTGTTTTTTTTTTTCATAGCAAAACAAAGGTAGGGACAATAGTACAGAATATCCAAGAGTGTTTTTTTTCATTGCAAAACAAAGGTAGGGACAATAGTACAGAACATCCAAGGATGGTTTTTCATTGCAAAACAAAGGGTAGGGACAATAGTACAGAATATCCAAGAGTGTTTTTTTCATTGCAAAACAAAGGTAGGGACAGTAGTACAGAATATCCAACGGTGTTTTTTCATTGCAAAACAAAGGTAGGGACAGTAGTACAGAATATCCAAGGGTTTTTTCATTGCAAAACAAAGGTAGGGACAATAGTACAGAATATCCAAGGGTGGTTTTTCATTGCAAAAAAAAATTGAAGTAGTGACTGCACTCATTTCAAATATAGAGATACAGATGATAAAAAGAGTACCTGGAGAGGGGATGTGACGTTTTGTCGTAGACACTTCATCAGGGAATGACAAGTGGGAAGATGTTGATGGTGGTTGACTGGGTCACTGAGCGCAGTTCATCATGGTTTGAAGGGGTGGAAAGGGCAGAGGTGGGAGTAGTGGGCAATACTGAATGTAGGGGTGATCATGGTTCACAATAGAAATCATCAGCCCTCCTCTCCTCTTTTCTCCCCCCCCCCCCCCCCCCCCTTTATTATTTATTTATTTATTTATTTATTTATTTTTTTTTATTTATTTTTTTTTCCCCCTTCCTTCCCCCTCCCTTTCTTCTTTTCTTCTCCCCCCCCCCCCCTTCCCCTTCTTTTTTTTTCCCTCCCCCCTCCTTTGTTCTCTTCTTTGCTGTCCATCACACACTCCCCATTTCTATTGTGAACCATGATCACCCCTACATTCAGTATTGCCAACTACTCCCACCTCTGCCCTTTCCACCCCTTCAAACCATGATGAACTGCGCTCAGTGACCCAAGTCAACCACCATCAACATCTTCCCACTGCTGTCATTCCCTGATGAAGTGTCTACGACACGAAACGTCAGCCATCCCCTCTCCAGGTACTCTTTTTTCTTTTCCCTTTATCTCTCTATTTTCATTGCAAAACAAAGGTAGGGACAATTGTACAGAATATCCAAGGGTGGTTTTTCATTGCAAAACAAAGGTAGGGACAACAGTACAGAATATCCAAGGGTGTTTTTTAGTACAAAACAAAGGTAGGGACAATAGTGCAGAATGTCCAAGGGTGGTTTTTCATCACAAAACAAAGGTTCAGATTTTGGAAGTGATGTTGTACATGAAGAAATAATCATGTGCAACTTGACAGGATGCTGCTTACGCACAAGGTCTTCGTTTACTGGTAGCAAGCAGCAGGTCCAAGTTTTGTTTGCTCAGTTTCTTCACTTGCCTCTGTCTTCTTTCCCCGCTACCCATGTTTTTTTTTGTTTTGTTTTGTATCCTTTTTTTTTTTCATCTGTCTCTCTTTCTTTGACTGTATCCTTGTTTAGTTTAATATTCTATCATGGCCAACAGGTGGTTTAGGGAATGTGTTGTGTGTTTGATTCAATTGTCTTGAAGAGACCAGTCATTCTTCATGTGGCCACTGCAGTCAGCAGACCTGTGTAAACAACATGACTGGAAGATCTCCATCTTCTTGAAGGTGTTCAGCTCAGCAGTCTACAGCAGGAATTGGATTGTGTGAAGTAAAAGTTGTGTAAGACAAATTCACATGACATGCATATACTGATTAAAGTTCTTTTTTCCCCCTCCTCTTTCATCGTTTTCCACTCAAGGTCTGAGATTGTGTATTTGTGTGTTACAGGTGGACCTGAGGAATTTACACGAAGCTGTTTATGTTCCTTTTTGTTTGACAGTTGTTCATCTATGGCTGATATAATCAATTTATGCCATGCACCTGTACTCTCAAGTCATGTGATAGACAGTATGGGGTATCTCCTGCATGATAAGGATACCTCTGGCTGTATCACAGCCACTACTTGAAGTTCATGTTGCAAGGGTGGCGATAAAAAAGCAAATATATGCCAGCTGCTGTGGTACAGCATTAAGTGTTGCAGGTTGTGTGTTCAGAATTCTTGGGTTCAAGTCCCCCACCAAAGTCATGAAGTTATTGGATTTTTTGGGCTTGAGCATGCTTCTCTACTCAGGATTGTGTTGAACATGCTGTGAGTTCAAGTGCAAAGACTGGTACCACACAATAATCTTGAGAGCCATGCATTCAATGGACGCTGTTTTTGAGAAAGTGGCTCAGTTAGTGTCCAGCCTTGTCCTGTTGTTTTAAACCAGGAAGGAATCCCATTGCATCACCTTCTTCGATCGTCATTTAAAAAAAAAAAAAGGAAAGAAATTCTGTGACTCTACATTCCATAGTCTCATGGTGGCCTTTGTTTCCGTTTCCTGGTCCACATCCATGCCTCAGAGACACTCTGTGGCTTCAAGCAATAAGTTGCAGTCAGTCGTGGGCTTAGTGGTGATCTGCGTAAGATAAATCAAAACAAGCATCCGCTGGACACTACCAAACAGACAGTCAGCAGCTGGGCAGTGTTTCCTCTGGTGGGTGACCACATGGCAGTCTGGTGTGGAGTGCTCCTTTCAGGACTGCAGCTTCCAAAGCTGGGATGAGACAAGACATAGACACGGTGGGGTTTTTTGGGGGAGGTGGAGTGTGAACCCACGGGAGTAATGCTGGTGACAGGGCATCCAGGATGGGGTAGCAAAAATTAAAAGATGAGCAAAGACCTTAGCGGTCAGATGTTAATCAGTACCGTATCATTTGATTTAACACGGAGACAGACACAGTTTGAGGCCAGATCTGCTTACACTATCCATCATCTAGTATGTTCACAGGCAAAATTTACTGATCCTATCTATTTTTGACCATGTGATGTTCATGATCTCATGTCCGATTTCCTTTCATATCACACATACCCATACATGAGCTCTTGTTTATGTAGTTCCTTACTGCTAAAGGAGCCTGTATTGTGAGTTTGGTGTTCTTTGGGGGTGAATGCTGTGGTTAAAGGTTGGTGCAAATGCTTTGTTCAGCATCATTCTTCATGTCCTGAGTTGGGTTGCTTGATATTTCCATCTCTGGGTCATAAACACTGTGGTGGTAAGGTCTCTGGATGCTTCATTTGACCTGCACCCTCATGTGTTTGAGTCTCAGACTGACTGGTGTCGTCATGTTTTGTGGCACTTGGGTGATAATCGTCACAGTGGATGATCCACATGGGCGTTCTTTCTTTCTGTGTACGCAAGCTGATACTCCTGCGGACACTCCCTGCATAGACAGGCAAGGATGAATTCCATCTGCCCAACAGAGGGAGCAGAGTTTTGTTTGTATGACCATTTTTTATCCCGCCATTAAGGCAGGCGTACTCCAGCTTTGGGGAAAAAACACTTGGGCGTTTTTTTATTCAACATTTCTCACCTGCTTCTTTTTGTTTCACGTTTTTTTTTTTTTTTTTATGTTTGAGAACATTCCTTTCATTTGTTGTTTTGTTGTCTGATATTGATCATGAACATGTATTCCCGCAGCTAATATAGTCAAAATGTTTGACAGTTATTTGACCTGTTGCACACCTTTAGTCCCATCCGAGATTCACCTAGTATGTATAAAACTGTACTTAAAGCCATACCCTCCGAATATAGATTTTTTTTTTCTAATTGATTTTTTAGAGACAAAGTTTGTGAATTAGAAAATCACATGGATATGGTATTTAGCGTGTTCCAAGAAAAATATCATTTGAAAGAAATGATTATTTTGCTGACTTTTTGGAGTACATGAGTTGTATTTCATTGTCACATTTAGATGTGTTTGAATTTAAGTGAACATGTATGTTGTGTACTTTTATGTAAGTGAATGCACATATGTATGTTATATGTGTGTGTGTGTGTGTGTATGTTTCTGTGTAGGTGTGTACATGGTGATTTGTGTGTGCACACAGACATATTAATGATATGTTAGCATACAGATCTTTTACCACTGCAGTTTTTGGTCCGGCATAAACCACTGTATATGACAGAGACCTGAACAGGAAGACTGGCTAGTTCCATTTTCAGAGGGCAATGGTGTTGTGTTAGATGATCAGCTTATACAGGCTGGTATGCTGCTCTACCAGATATTTCAGCTGTTAGATTTGGGAGGACTGTAATTGTGATAATTGGCCTGTTTTGTCTGCCTGAAACAAAGTGACACATAACGAGATCAGAGTCGATTGGTGAAAGCAAACGCCCTTCTAATGTGTTCCTCTTATGATGCCCACCAGTTAGAATAAATGGAATAAATCAGCGGGTGCCCACCAATTAGAATAGTGAATAAATCAGCAGATGCCCACCAATTAGAATGATGGAATAAATAAGCAAATGCCCATCAATTAGAATAATGGAATAAATCAGCAGATGCCCACCAATTAGAATGATATAATAAATCAGCAGATGCCCACCAATTAGAATTATGGAGTAAATCAGCAGATGCCCACCAATTAGAATAATGGAATTAATCAGCAGATGCCCACCAATTAGAATAATGGAATAAATCAGCAGACGTCCGCCAGTTAGAATAATGGAATAAATCAGCAGATGCCGACCAATGAGAATGATATAATAAATCAGCAGATGCCCACCAATTAGAATTATGGAATAAATCAGTGGATGTATACCATTCAGAATAAATGGAATAAATCAGCAGATGCCCGCCAGTTGGAAAGGCCCCGTCATCAGTTTTGCAGCGTTTGGCTGCGGAGGAGATGGTCATGAGATCTGACTGCTTTTTGGATTAGATTTTGATACCTTTCCATCCACCCAGCAGTAAGTGGATACCTGATTTCAGTTTACAGAAGGACAGGGGAGGGAGAAGGGTAGGCTTCCATAACACCGTGCATGCCCTTATCATGGTGAACCTGTCACAATTTATTGCCCTGAGGACTTTGATGTTTACTTTCATATACCTGGTACTTTTTGGCTTGTCAATGAGAGGAAAAAAAGGATCTGGTGTGTATGAAGAGAAACGTTAACTGCAGTGTGTGATGTAACGTTTGATGAAAGTGTGACATTCTTTGAAATTATTTGCTTGGCTCACAATGCTTTATTTTGAAAAGCTCGAATTATCTCAGTGAACTACTTTCAGCTGGTAAGCAAATTCTTTGTGTTGGATTTTTTTTCTATGTCATATTAGTTAATCTCAGAATTTTTTCACAGCAGTTTTTGTTTCAAGGATTTTGATTTTTTTAGGTTGTTGTTGCTCACTTGTATTAAGAAATCCGGTGTTTATCAGTTTGTCTTTTTGGGGTCTGTTTTTGCTTTGTTAGTTACTTTGCACTCAGAAGTCCCATTCAAAGTTTATGAAGTAATAGACCATCTTGCATCATATACATTGTTACTCAAGTGATTATCATTGCTGATCATCTGGAATGCTTAGAGATGTCACATTTATTTTTTTCACTGGGACATAATTTCTTGATACTTGCCTTCCAGGGGGGTTTCAAAGTAGGGTGACTTCAGATGGAAATTTAAACAAGACCAAGAGCAGAATTACTTGGCCACCAAACTAAAAAAACTACAAAGATTTCATTTTGAAAGTCACACGTTTCGATCTTTTGGATCATGCAAGACAAATAACATTCAAAAATTTAAAAACTAAGGATAACACGTCAGTCAGTTATGTCTATCTCAGGGCACAACATTTGTTCTTGGGTGAACAACTAAAACTAAAAAAGGGGACTGAGGTTTAAGGGGAGTCACTCCGTTCTTCTCCTTACATGTGTATACTTCCTCTTTGACATACATTTTTTTTTTTTCTACTTTCTTTTGTTGTTGTTTTTTTTGCTTGTTTGTTTGTTTGCTTGCTTTTTCTTCTTCTTCTGTTTCAATTGTACTGTCAACTATTTACTTATAGATCACTTTTATTCCTCACAACCTCCTTACCATCATCATTATCATCATAAGTAGTAGCAGTAATAGTAAATGTAGTGGTGGTGGTAGTAAAAACCATTGTCAATTTTTTACATATTTTAAAATTTTTATTTGTTAGTAGTGACAGTAATGGTGGTATCAAATTCATTATTATTATTATTATTATCATTATTATTATCATATCATATTCCTTCTGTATGATGAACTTTATTCCTTTTACATTTTCTGAATTTCTATGCTTTTAAAGATTTCTTAGATTTGATGTTACTGTCTTTTCCATTTTCTATATCATTATCATTATCATTATTTTTTTTAGTCATTTTTATTAACATCATTATTATAACTATTTGTATATTTGTTAAATTTGATCTTACTCTCTTTGTATCAAAGTATTGATATTATTAAATATTTCATGATGATGATAATGGTAATGGTCATTATTGCTGACGTAACCATATTATTGTAACTTTTCTCATTCTTCTTCTTTCTCTTCTTACATATTATATCATTATTATTACAATTACTGTTTTCATCATTATTCTTAGTCTTATTACTATAAGATTAAAATTCCATTATTATCATCATTATTCTCTAACCTGTATCTTCTGCCCTTAAACCTCTGATCCATCCGTAGTTTTGGTTCTTCACCCAAGATAAAATTTGCTCCTAGGTTGAAGAGTTAAGTGACTGTCTGTTCATCCTTTGTTTCCATTGGTTTGCAATGCAACAGATCGAAATGTGTTGTTTTTTGCAACTCATTTGTTTGTTTATTCTTCATTTGGTGGCCAAATAGTTCTGTTTTTGCTCTAACTTGCATTCCAGTTTTGTTCTGTCTGAAGATCTGGAGATTTTTTTTCTTTACATTTGCTTTTTGTACTATAATGTTTATGCTGTAAATATCTTTACATGATTTGTGTGTTTTTCTTTTTACATGACTAGTCTATTTTTGTTTGTGTTGAATATGTCTACCGAATTTCTGAATTTCACAGAAATAATGTTTCGTGAACATGACGCAAATTGTTTTCAAAACTTATTTGTTTTTAGGGCACACAATAATCTAGTCATCTCAGCTGCATTTGTACAGATAAAGGATCTGAATTTTTTTTTGAATGGCTCTGAAACCATTTTTTATCTGTGATTTCATTCACAACCTTTTGTTGTAAATATGATATTCTTTTGTTTATTCTTTGATGTTCTTTTTGACAGTTTACAAAATTTGATATGTTCTCCCACAGACTATGATGATATGCATACAGACTTTGCCAATACTCTCCTAAAGCAAAAGTGTTTCTTTCAAATTTAACAGGATGTAGGATATGAAATTATTGTTTCATACATTCTCCCCATTTTGCTGAAAAGAAGGTTAAAGTCAATCACTTTCCCACAGTAATAACCCCCCTCCCTCTCCCAATCCCATAATAAACCATCATGTAGAAAACACAAAGATTACTACTTACATACATGCATACATGAAAATGAAATAGTGTCCTAGCAGATGAAAAAAGAAGAAAATCTGTTGGAAATCCCTCCCCTTTTTATGGTAAAACAGACAGTGAGATGGTTGGAGATTCAACCATGGACCTGGTGATAGTGAGTTTGAACCACTTGTAGACTTAGAATTTTTAGAGATGGAATGGATACTTGGTTCAGTTCAGCAAAGCTTAAGGCGACAGAAGTCAGAAGTATAGCTTAGACACTAGCATTTCATGATACAAAATCCAAGACACAGTGAACATCCTACAGTTCACTGTCCCCCAAATAGCTGTAAGGCATCAGGTCAGTAACCTTAAACCTTAATCAAACTGAAATGCCTTTGGAGCTTCAGGTTCTTTGGCTCTTTCCTTTCTTTGCAGAAAGAGTGATTCTGGTTTCTGTATTATAATGTTACTAAACACAGCTCCCAAATATGTTCCAAGAATGCAGAAAGACATCTGAAACTTGTGAGTAATATGCTAAGTTATATTTTACCCCTTGGCCCCATATTTTCTTTTGCTTCTTTCCAACGAAATTCCCATACTGCCTGTGAAGTAAACAAAGGAAAGGGAAGTGGGCATGAGGTAATGGTGGGGTGAGGGGGGGGGGGGGGGGGGGGGGGGGGGGGAAAGATGATTAGCAAGGAGAGGAAGAGAGATTTCGGTATAGGTGAAAGTGTTGTCTTGTACACTTTTTGTTGTTCATTGCCACAGTAGATAAGTCTTCACATGAATTGGTGGATGGGCCTTTCACACTTGAGAGTGAACAAGTCCTTTTTCTGTTCGACAGTGGACAAGACATTCACATAAGACAGTGGACTAAAACTTACATACTAGACAGTGGAATAGGCCTTTCATACTAGACAGTGAATGGGACCCTTTCAGACTAGGCAGTGATTTATAGATCTTTCATACAAGACAGAGGACCAATTTCACACAAGATAAAGACAAGACATATCACTCCACACAGTGGAGGCAAAAAAAGCTGAAGCAAGCTTTTCAATATGGCCCAGATATTCTTTCCCCATTTAGGTAGAAAATTTAACAGTAATGCAGTATGTGTATGATTTGTTGCTGAATTGTCACGCTTGTACCACAAGGGTAACATTTTCTGTTTTATTTTGTTGTCTCTTTTTCCCTAAATTATTTATTCTTGCAAATGAGGTCACCTTTTCTTGTTCTTGGCTTCTACTTTGAATATGTGCAATTTGCTTGCGGGAACTTTATCTGCTCAGTAAGTGGAATGTCATGTGTGTTCTTACTTTAAGAGTTGCCAAACGATTTAAAATGTATCTGTTGAAAGTTATATGTCAGTTGTCAGTGTGAATTTGAAGAGAGTGTGCATATGTGTTTGCGTGTGTGTGTGTGTGTGTGTGTGTGTGTGTGTGTGTGTGTGTGAGAGAGAGAGAGACAAAGACAGGGGAGGGGGAACATGGGGACTGGGGGGGGGGGAGCGGGGAGACTGGCTATGGAATGCTCTGTGGAGTTATTTTCTCAGATCTCTTTAATCACATACACAATTTTCAAGAAAGCTGTGTCACAGTGACTTGTTCAGTTAAAAAAACAGGCATAATATTTTTATAACAACAAAGTATATAAGTAAATAATGGTAGAGTAGAAAAGAGATTTAACGTGTGTGGAACTCAACGGCCAGTGAAACAGAACAAACAAGTGACATCACTAAAGCAGCAAACTAACTACAAGTGTGGCAACTAGAGATGCCTTTGAAGACCAAGGTTTACAACTACTACCCAGAGCTGGAGAAAACGGCACTCTAGTCATCTTCTGGAATAGACTGATTATCTAGCCTGCAAATGCCAAGAAGATGGAGAAAGAAGACAACATTAAAGCAACGTGTTTCAACTCCAGAAACTTCCCATGTTTCAGCTGAAATCCTCAGAGCGATGTCATTTCTTTGTTCTTTCTTTGTGTTTATGTCCTAGTAACATTTACTTATTTTGCTTGAAGAAGACTAAGAGGTCAAAAGGTACTGCTTTCGGATTATCATATATTTGTTCCATCGGTTTTTTGTGGTCTTGTCATATACTTTTGTTTCTCTCCAACACCTGCCTGCATTCACCATACTTTTGAAATGAAACAAAAGAACGGGCTGTAAATTCACACGAGAACTGTGGAAATATAAATTTATTAGTGAAGACTGGATGGCAATCATTCAATAAATAACAAACATTTGAAAGGATTAACGTGACGGCAATTGTCCAATAAGTTATGAACATATGAAATAGTTCATGTGTGTATTTACAATTTTAAAGAAAAAGCTTAAAATGTATCACAGTTGAAGAGAGAGAGTATCATTCTCTCACATGAATTCATTTTCTAAATTTACTAATAAAAATCCTAAAAGATTTATCACAGTTTTGTTTGAATAATATAAAAAGTGGCCTCAAGTGCTTTTGCTTCTATATCTTGATATCATTTTCATAACATTGAATGGGTAAAACTGGAGAAAAGATTTTTTTTTTCGATGCAATATATTGAGAAGGAAATAAAATGCCACCACATTTATTAAGACGCTTCGGTTATAGACTTCATAAAGCACAGCATTCATGAATTATAAGTAACACTGAACAAGCCCAAACCACACACACACACACACACACACACACACAAAATCCAAATGCGCTTGTAGAACTAAAAATGTGCTTCCAAAATCGCATATGGTTGGAAAATCCATATTTTCTTTTGTTTCACTGAACATAAATAAAGTGTAGGAAGAGAACACAAAGTCAACGCAACGAATGGCAGTAAGAGAAGTGTCCCAGTTATGCAACGGGTAAAATATGAACTGAACTGGTCAACAAACGAAAAAAAAAAAAAAAAAAAAAAAAAAAGAACAACAACAACTGAAGAAGACAATAATGCCAAACTGGTAACCAAACAAAGTGATCTATTTATACATACTGAGCATTTCTTGATCCATGCATTAAAAAAATAACATTCCCAAGGGAACGCACCACTATATGCTTCAGCCTCTGGTAAAGTTGATCCCCTACACAAATGATCATTCGGAAGTTCATCAATGTTCAATCTGGACTGCTCAAAATTTAACTACTTACAGACTTTAAGAATAATTCTTGGTATGTCCGCCAGAAACAAGGACGAACAAGTTACGAGACAAAACACGACGCGTTTTGACTTCTTTGGTCTTCTTCCAGGCGAGATAAACAACGTTCTGAACAATGAAAACGAAGAACGAGCAATCAGAGCAATCACTTATCTTCTTCACATTCGGCGCAAGATGGGTGTTGAATCAATACTTATAGATTTTTAAATCTTTAACAACCTGAGATTTCAGGACTACCCACACTGCTTTTCTGGAAATGTCACTATTAAACAGATACTTGTACTCACACACACAATGCCAAGAACAACTAATACCCTGCACACGAAGCTGCACACACCTGCACGCAGCTTGAAACTTGAGACGTTCACACCCTATCATTACGCTTTCACGTAGATGACTATGAATACACGCAGAGCGGAGGATGCAGCAGTACTCTTACAGATCCATGTTTCCCTGCCTGAGCGCCCTTAATCCTTTCTTCTTCTTCTTCCTCGCTCTTCTGGGCGACAGATCCTCGTCCTCCAGGGGAGGCAAATGACCCACGGCCCGGCTCGCCTCACCCTCCCCGAACGACATGCTGGCTCCCATGGCGATGAAGTCCATGCCCTGGCTGTAGTCTGGGCGGCTGTCGTCGACCCTCTGAGAGCGTTTCAGAGAAGCTGGGTATTCCTCGCCTCCCTGGCTGAACCTGCCACCGTCGTCCCTTGAGGCTCTGGTGGTGGTCCTGGGGTCTTGGCTGCCAGACGGGTAGGTCTCGGCTGCGCCATCGTGTGGACGAGAATCTGGAGAGTCTCTGAGGGTCGTGGTGGCCATGCCGCTGAGCAAACTGAGGTTGGAACCCTTTTTGCTCATTCTCTTTTGCTTCGTGGCACCCTTCCTGTGAACGAGAATGAGCTGGTTGTGTATGATTCAATAGTCACTGAAAACAGTGTAAGTGTTTGAACGATGAGCTTGTGAATCAATGGTCATTGGATACAGTATGAACACTGAAACACTGAGCGTAAAAGTGAGTGTATGATAAAGGGAATAATGATGGTAAAGGGGGGGGGGGGGGGGGGGGGGGGGGGGGGGGGGGTGGGGGGGGGGGGGGGGGGGGGGGGGGGGGAGGGGGGGGGAGGAAGGACACATAGGTTCCGGAGAAGGCAAATCCATGAATAGCGGCAGACGTCACCACAAGCTCTCTAAGACGCAGCAGCATGGACTCACGCCTTATCCAGCCCTGACCTTCAACACAATTTCTGTAGAGTACCCGTAAGATGATGGACAAGGCAAACGAGTTTAGCAGCTGGACATGACACTGGACAAGTACCAACAAGCTGGTCAGGTGAACGCTGGCAGGCTGGTCATGTAGGCACTAACTGGCTGGTCCTGGAAACGCCAACAAACTGCTGCTGCCAGTACTGACAAGCTGATCCTGTAAACGCCGGCGAGCTTTCCATCAAATGCTGACGTACTGTTCCTGTAAATGTCAACAAATTCACACCTGTAGTCGTTTCTGCAAACACTGACGATCTGTTCGACAAATGCTGATGGATTGTTCTTGTAAATGTCCCAAGCTGTTCCAGAAAATGCATACAAAAATTCCTGCAAATGTAAACGAATTTCCTGACAACGCCAATAAACTGCTCCTGCAAATGTAAACGATTTTCCTGACAACGCCAATAAACTGCTCCTGTAAATGTAAACGAATTTCCTGAGAACGCCAATAAACTGCTCCTGCAAATGTAAACGAATTTTCCTGAGAACGCCAATAAACTGCTCCTGCAAATGTAAAACGAATTTCCTGAGAACGCCAATAAACTGCTCCTGCAAATGCCACTAAGCTGTTCTTGTAAAAGCCGAGAAGCAGTTTCTCCAAGTGCCAATATATTCTTGTCAAAGTAAAAAAAAAAAAAATCTGTTTCTGCAAATGTTGACAAGATGCTCCTGCAAAAGCCGATAAACTGTTCCTGTGAATCCCAACAGACTATGTCTTTAACAAAACAGTTCTAACATACTCATTGCCCGACGTTGTCCGCTCTTCTTCGAACATAAATACGTGTTTCACTTCAGTAGAAATACTGTCGTGTGACACAGCCCTTAACACCACCACACCCTCTTCCTTCCACTCCTCACCCTAACCCTCCCTCCCCCCCCCCCCCCTTTCCCCAGCGCCTCCCATGTTTCTCGCTGTACTCACCCTGTCGTTGGTTGTTCAGAGATGGAGCGGAAGAAACGAGAGGGCCCGAACGAACAGTGTGTCGTAGATCCTTTCCACGATACTGCTCTTCCTTTCTTTTTGTTTCCTGGCGTTTAATCAGCATT
>JADBJO010000998.1:363822-371322 GCA_016801955.1 Conus betulinus | reverse complement strand
GCCTTACCTGAATTTCTCCATGGCGACCAGGTGTTTGTGCACGAGCATCATACGGCGAACCTTGCCGGCGAACTTGCTGCCAGACCTGTCCATCAGTTTCTTCATCTCGGCCTCGTGCTGCATCAGTAACAGCTGCTCCCGCTGCTGCATCCGTGCGCCCAGCTTGTTCTTCAGCATCTGGTCGTTGGGCGCAACGTTATTAGTATATGTGTGCAAGTGAGGAAAGGAAGGGGGGTGGAGGGTATGGGTCTTTCATTTCTTCTCTCTTTCTTTTTTTTTTTCCTTTTGTTTTTGTCCTTTAACCTCCATTTTTTCGCTTTTTTTTTTTTACTTCTTATTTCTTTTGTATTTTCTTTTTTTAAATTTGCAAAAAAAAAAAAAAAAAAAAAAAGAAAAAAAAAAAGGGTGGGGTCTCCATCCTATTTTTCCCCCACCATCTTTTTCTTTCTTTCTTTCTTTCTTTCTTTCTTTTTCTTTTTGATTAAGACTGACTCACGCTCATCATGAAATATCTTTGTGTTGTTTACAGATGGAAAGTCGCATGCTGACTTAACTGTTTCAACGTTTGGTACAAAGCCCTTCTCCTCTCTCTCCCTCTCTCTTTTCTAAAACAAGCCGTAGAATCTAACATACCGATTCCTGCTTCTCTCGCTGTTTCTCAAGTCTTTTGTGGAAAGCTTCAGATTCCTGAAAATAAAGGAAGAAAAAAGAAACAACTTGGGCACTTTCAATACAGCTGACAACCACCACAAAAATTATTGACAACAACACCTACATTTGAAATAAACCGCCGAAACACGAAGTCTTAAATAGATATTAAACACACATTCAAACACACACACACACACACACACACACACACACACACACACACACACACACACACACACACGCACGCACACACATACACGTACACGCGCGCACACACACACACGCACACACACACCACACACAGAGAGAGAGAGAGAGAGAGAGAGAGAGAGAGAGAGAGAGAGAGAGAGAGAGAGAGAGAGAGAGAGAGAGAGAGAGAGAGAGAGAGAGAGCATTCCATTCAAAAGACAGAACGAAGCGAATAATGTATCATTGGGTGATAGACTCTTCGAGCTATTAAACGATTTAAATGTATATGACCCGAAGTGCTCGTTATTATTATTTTTTTTTTGTATCCTTTAGGGAGGGGGCCCAAGTCAAACGTTCAGGATGTTTGTCAGGGAGAAGGGGACCAAGTCAAATGTTCAGGATGTTTGTCAGGGAGAGGGGGCCCAAGTCAAATGTTCAGGATGTTTGTCAGGGAGAGGGGGCCCAAAGTCAAATGTTCAGGATGTTTGTCAGGGAAAAGGGGACCAAGTCAAATGTTCAGGATGTTTGTCAGGGAGAGGGGGCCAAGTCAAATGTTCAGGATGTGTGTCAGGGAGAAGGGGCCCAAGTCAAATGTTCAGGATGTGTGTCAGGGAGAGGGGGACCAAGTCAAATGTTCAGGATGTGGGTCAGGGAGAAGGGGACCAAGTCAAATGTTCAGGATGTGTGTCAGGGAGAGGGGGCCCAAGTCAAATGTTCAGGATGTGTGTCAGGGAGAGGGGGGGCAAAGTCAAATGTTCAGGATGTGTGTCAGGGAGAGGGGGCCCAAAGTCAAATGTTCAGGATGTGTGTCAGGGAGAGGGGGCCCAAGTCAAATGTTCAGGATGTGTGTCAGGGAGAGGGGGCCCTCAGGATGTTTGTCAGGGAGAGGGGGCCCCTCAAATGTTCAGGATGTGTGTCAGGGAGAGGGGGCCCAAGTCAAATGTTCAGGATGTGTGTCAGGGAGAGGGGGCCCAGTCAAATGTTCAGGATGTTTGTCGGGGGAGCTGATGATCGTGAGTTCGAACCACCCGTGGGTCAGTTTTTTTATTTTCGGTTGAAAATCCTGTCTGTCCACCCAATAGTAAATGGTACCTCACTGAGTTCAGGGAAAAATCCTCTCTGTCCACCCAATAGTAAATGGTACCTCACTGAGTTCAGGGAAGGTGACTGGCGGCGGAAAGAGAGAGGGATAGTCTCCGCCTTCTGTTATGTCACGCCCTAGACACGGTGAACCTCTTACAGTTCATTGCCCCTAGGGCCGAGGGCTGTGGGCACTTTTCATCTTTTGAATTGAGTGCTTCCTTAACATTTCTCTTTCTTTCGGTTTTCAGTCGATTCGGGATTATTCTTCACTATCTTCCTTCATCAGACAGAGAGACAAAGGCCATTGTTTTTATTTACGCACTTATGACTCAAGTTCAAAATGCATGCACTCCTTCTCTCCTTTTTATTTTAAACACACGCCCTGGTAAAGAGATGAAAATGAACACAACGAACCAACTTCAAAACTTATTGATGCATAGGAAAACGAATGTGTTGTGGAGAATAAAAATGGCTAAGCATAAAGCTTGTTTACACCAAACCTTCATGAAACAATCAAAAACATAAAACAAAACCGGTGACAATACTATCAGCAGGAAAAAGAAATCGAACGTAAAATTAAAAAAGAATACTCATAATACGCTGCGCTAGCAGGGAAAAAAAATCGGTAAAAAAAATACACCAACAAATAGTGTCGCTACGCTAACACACAAACACACAAACAAAAACACAAACACACACACAACAACACCCAGAGAGAGAGAGAGAGAGAGAGAGAGAGAGAGAGAGAGAGAGAGAGAGAGAGAGAGAGAGAGAATGTGCGGACGGATGCAGCTCTAAATCTTTCATCAAAACGACACGTCACGAACTCTACCTGTTTGTGGACGTTCAGGATCTGCTCACACTCCGGCGTGGACAGGATGCCTCGTTCGTTGAGGTCGTCCATCAGGTTGGCCTTCAGGTTGTTGATGCCTTCTGCTGCTCCTCGATCCGAGTCCTCTGGCAGGAAGCAAATACCCCTCCCGTGGATTAGCTCTCCACTCTAACCAGCCTCTCTTCGTCAAACATCATCATTGTTACCATTATTTTCTATGATCCCCCCCCCACACCCCTTATTACTGTTATTACGCTTTGTACAGACGAAGCACTTGGGTCAAGACAGTTTCAATTTCATCGGATGACAAAGCGCAGCGGTTTCAGCTGAATGAATGATGAGTGAATCAAATACATAAAGTACGTTCTTTCTGTTTGTCTGCCTGTCGGTGTTTTCTTTTCCATTCATTTATAATTTCATGCTTATCAGAATATTTGGGTAGCGCCTATCTTCGTTTAAAGACCAAACTCGAAGTTCTCTATGCATTCGTTTATACAAAGGGCTGCCTGCCTGGGTAGAGCCAAGCGAAGAGTTGCCTGATGGCGCTACCTCCAATCCCTTTCCGTTTCATTCAGTCTACACACAATCCAAACTGCGCAATAATTTGAAGCTGGGCGAGCTGCCTTCATTTCAGATACATTTTTGACATGGTAAACAATCAAACATTTTTTTTTTGTAAATGGATGGATGAACATAACTTGCAAAGGATGTTTCTTTTGACTACCGACTCTTATAGACGAGATTTTTTTCTTTTTGCATCAAATATAAAGCGGATTTGACAAAGAAATAAGTGGAATCAGGGAGTACATTGATTACATTTTGTATTTTGTTTGTTTGTTTTGTTTTTCTTACTCTTTCACTGTTTTATCCATGTACCTACACTGTTTGCGGTGCTGCATGATCTGCCGACTGCTGTAAACTTTTTCCGCGATCAGTCCTAGCAGTCGTAGGGGTCAGCTGCTGTGTCAGTCAATATGCAGAACCTCGTAACTTGTCAGGCGTTGTTTCATTATTTACTTCTAAAACGCATTACGCGTGGCCTATGAATGATGTTCTTTCTTTCTTTTTGTGGTCCCTCTCTGTCCTTTCTTTCCTTGATTTCTTTTGATTTAATAAACTTTTGTTAAAAACTTTTCAGAATCCGTTTGAACATTACTAGTTGTTATCATTTTCTTTTTGTTTTAAGACGTTGACTGGTGATAGTAACAGGGTGCTGCAAAATAACAACGGATTCAGATATGGACCCCCCCCCCCCAAAAAAAAAAAAAAAAAAAAAAAACAACAACAATAGCAACAACAACACAGACACGCAAAAAAAAAAAAAACAAAAACGAAATAAACATGGTCCCCCAAACGCCCACATTATTAACAACCCACGATTATAAAGACAGTGGCTACAGACTAAAAACTAATACGCCAAGTCCTTGCTCTAGGAGTCGAGTATTTAAAGACTGGCACAATTAAATTCTTTTGGGAATTTTCATTGTGTCTGAAAGTTGTGATTTTCCTCATTTTCTTTCAAATGGCCATCAAGGTATACGCCAGATGGTTGCAAGCGGACAGATGAAGATAAAAGGTAATGGGACTATTTGGGCGCTTCCAGCTAGCGCAAAGATAGGGTCACGGGTAGGTGCAAAGACCTGAAATGTGACGTCAACTAAGAGGAAGGGCATGTATTTGAAGATTGTTTGTTGGTGAAAATACCCTAAAACAAGGGATGTAATTGGTGGGGAGTTGCTCTTTTGATCAGTTGTAGTTTAACATTAAATGCTGGCTGAAGTTTTTGGTAGGCCTCAAAACGCTTACACATAGACTATCTAGTGTTTTAGTGCAAAATCTTAATTGTGGCTTATGGCCAGTACAACACCAGCTTACCTCTCTCGCTTTATCCATCTGAAGGGCGGTAATCATAGCCCCCAGTCTCTCCTCCTGAGTTTTCAACGCCAGTGCCCTCCCTTTGGTCATCTCGATGCGAATCTGCCGACATATATGTCCAAGTCATGCTGTGTACAGCCCAGCCGACCACAGAGGCCACATCAGGGCTGCTTTGCCAATACGATTAGTAACAAACACAATGGCTTATTTGTTCTCTTGATTCCACTTCCGCCTTGATCACTGAACGCTTAGCCTGACATGTGGCCAGTCGGTAGTGTGTGTGTGTGTGTGTGTGTGTGTGTGTGTGTGTGTGTGTGTGTGTGTGTGTGTGTGTGTGTGTGTGTGTGTGTGCTTGCGTGCCTGCGTGCGTGTGTGTGTGTGTGTATGCGTATGTGTGTGTGTGTGTGTGTGTGTGTGTGTGTGTGTGTGTGTGTGTGTGTGTGTGTGTGTGACATTAAGACCTTGGTCGTAATCATTCATTCGTTACACACACACACACACACACACACACACACACACACACACACACACACACACACACACACACACTCTCTTTCTCTCTCTCTCTCTCTTTATGTGTCAACTATAGACTGCACACAAGTCAGGTTGAGCGTTAAACTGCTTAGGGCGGAAGCTGAATAATGGGAACAAGTGAACATGAAAGAAATCCCACGGTAAATAACCAGAACGAACGAACAAATGACCATTTAAAACAATTCATTTTGTCTTACCTGTGGAAGACATTAGAGTCTAAGTGTATTCGCTTTGTTCGTTCGGTGGCCAAGAAACCCATTTTGCTTCCCCTTCATCACGAGTCATTTATATAAAAAAAATAACAAAATACATATATGATCCCTAATATCTACTGCCTAATGTGCAGTTCTTTGCCTAGTATTACCTGCTCCAGTTCGTCGTCAATGTTGAGTTTGTTGCCCTTGCATGACGGCGAGACGCTGCTGCGCGTGCTTCTTCATCAGTTCAATGGTCTCCCGATGAGTGGCCACGTCCTCGTCCACTGAGCGTCTGTTCCCTGATCCCTTGCGCTGTTTCTGGAACATTACAAGAATCCAGCTCCTTGGAGTGGAGCAGACTGTCTGTCCCTCAAACTGATCTGAAAGCAGAATCCAGCTCCTTGGAGTTGAACAGATTGTCTGTTCCTCAAACTGATCTGAAACCAGAATCCAGCTCCTTGGAATTGAGCAGATTGTCTGTCCCTCAAAACTGATCTGAAAGCAGAATCCAGCTCCTTGGAGTTGAGCAGATTGTCTGTCCCTCAAACTTATCTGAAACCATAAGCCCAGGCCTATGCCAAAGACCTCTAGAATAGAACTCGCAGACGGATAACAAACTACTTAAAATCTGTCCCAACCCGATAGTTTTTTATCATGTTCGCCGAAGCAGCCGTAAAGGGAAAAAAAAAATCTTGTGCCGTTAAAACGCAGGCCACTCGTTTTACACCCATTCTTATCTTTTAAATGGTGAAGAAGTTCCGTGGTCCATTCTATGTCATGTACCACTCACAGTGAAATATTTTCTTTTAGAGTGTTGGGAGTTGTATGACGTGAGACATAAGCACTTTACAGCAGACTCCATGAAAACCTTGTTCAGAGATGTCCCACCTGATGTGATCTTTGAATTTCTGAAAGAGATTAAAATTTTTCATCTGATCTAAGATTTTACGGAAGAAATATTTTTAACGAAGCTTTCGGTGTGTTTTTAGAGTTAAGTATTTTCAAACGGTTATGTGAATGATTTGTAATGATTTGTGAGTTACTTCAACACAGTGACAGCCTTGATATGCCCCTTTGTGGTCTGCTGGGGTGTAAGCAAAAGCATTACCATTACCTTGCACACAGTTGGTTTCACGCAAAGGAAAGAAACTCTTTAAAGCTCTTCTGTAATGGAAATTAGTATGTGTATAGCTGGCCTATCCTGCGGACACTGCCTGTACAGACAGGCAGTGGAGTTTTGTATGTATGACCGTTTTTATCCCGCCATTAAGGCAACCATACTCCATCTTCGGGAAGGTGCATGCTATGTGTAACGTGTCATCCATGCCAACGGCCAAACTGGCCTTCTCTTCCGAAAGCTGGTGATGGGATTTTACGTGTGTGCAAGATGTTATGCGCGCGTTCACACACGGAACCTCGGTTTATAGTCTCATTCGAAGGACTGTATGGGGAATGGAGTCAGAACCAATGTTAACTCCGAGGGAAAAAATCCCACTGTACCGAAATTCGAACCCGCAGCCCCAGGATCACGAGTCCGGCGCTCTACCACTGAGCTATTTCGACCTCCTAAAAATGCTGTAAAAATCCTGAGCAGAATGTTATGCCTGCCTGCACAAGCAGCTTTAGGTCAATAGAATGCTTAGCTCATCATTTAGGATAACATAATCCAGCCCTGATTTGCAGGCTGCGGTTATATGTGAGAAAAAAAAATGACAAGCTGATACTGATTCAGTGATCCAGTGAACCTTGTGCGTGATGGTGCATCATACTGCATGGTGTGTTATAGTGTGGTGCTGAATGGTGTGGTATGGCCGAACGACTCATTACCATATAATTTTAGAATGGCTTTGATTGATGTAGTATGGCATTGCATAGCCATGGTACGTATGGTATGATAGATATTGCATGACTTGGTACACTGCAGCAAGGCATGACGAGGTAAAGTATACGTTTAACACTTCTTTTTTTTTTGGTCGGAGAATGAGATGTGTTTTTTTGTAAGCCTTTTGTATTTTTTTTGTCAAACACTAGAGGGAATAAACAGAACATTAGAAAAAAAGAAAGGTCAGAAAAAAAGAAAGAAACAAACAAACAATAAAACAAAAAGTTACAAAATTCACGCGTTGATTCTATTTGAGC
>JADBJO010000998.1:338822-353822 GCA_016801955.1 Conus betulinus | reverse complement strand
GCCCGATGTGTTATTTTACCGTTATAACCGTTACTAACAGTTTTTCTTTTTTTTACGGAATATCTCAGAAAATACTTGGTCGATCTTTCTGAAATTTTGTAGGCATGTTCATTATGGGTCACGGATCATGCCCGATGTGTTATTTTACCGTTATAGCCGTTACTAACGGTTATAATGGCCATAACAGTTTTCTTCTTTTATGGAAAATCTCAGAAAGTACTAGCCGATCTTTCTGAAAATTTGTAGGTGTGTTCATTATGGATCACAGATGATGGCCGATGTTTACCAGAATACCCGTTACTAACGGCTATAAAGGCCCAACACGGTTTTTTTCTCTTTATGGAATATCTCACGGGTATTCAAGATAAACTGGGAGTACGTTCATATGCTTTGCATCTTGTTTTGCATAGAATGAACTAAGCAATACAACAGCGTGAAATTTTTAGATGAAACTTTTTGGCGGGGACAGCTCCATTGTTTGTTCACATTGCATAATTGAGCTTCGGGTCTGCGATTGTTGAGGCGGGACTTGGTGTGCTTGCGCTTGATGTGTAGATGCTTCAGATGCTGGTTCTCGAAAGCAGAGATATCCTTACTGACAGTTATAAGGACCAGGCAAGCAAGTTACTACCGGTAACTGCCCCAACCGCATGTCCGTAGCTTGCACTTGAAGCACTGCAACGGACAACCAGGTTTTCTCTGAATCTAAAACAAGCTCAGAGGACCGAGCGATTTTTTTTGGGCGGATGGTTGTGCTGCATCCTGCTATATCCGACTTGCGGCTGCTGAACCAGGAGAACTTGGATCATCAGGGGAACTCCACGGGCACGAGAAATTTGATGTGTCTGTGTTGGAGATTCGCTCCTTCCATGAGATGCCCATGACGTTGCAGAGACTGCGTAAATGAAACGGGTCAAGTGATGCTCCTTCGCTCTCTGACTGTCTCTCTGTCTGTCTGTCTGTCTGTCTGTCTGTCTGTCTGTCTCTCTCTCTCTCTCTCTCTCTCTCTCTCTCTCTCGCTCGTTCGCTCTCTCACTCCCCTCTCTCTCTCTTATCCACCCCGTCCTCCTTCTGCCAACCTTCCCCCTACCCTCCCCCACACTTTCCCACACTCCAACACATACTTGGCCTATACAGAAAACCAGACAGACAGACATACTGACAGACAAGAGTGGGGCAATGACAGAAGGGAGAACAAAGCAGCGACAAAAGAAAACCGCCAGCTACCAACCAGATCCTCCAGCTGGGCGACTTTGGCCTTTGAGAGCTTCTTATGCAGCTCGGCCTCCCGGGTCTCCTTGGCCGTCTCCATTTGTGTCTTGATGTCCAGGGCCTTGCTCTTCAGGTCATCGATCCACTCCTCCGACTGTTCTATCGTCACCATGCTGCTCCTGGGACCCAGACGGAAGAGAGTGGAGGGAAGGTGAGGGGGCAGAGGAGGGTGGCGGGTGGGGGGGTGGGGGGTGGGGGGGGGATTCGTCGTGATACAACGTAAGGGATCAAGGTAAGGGTAAAGTTGGTAACGGCCCTGTCGACCGCAAATAGGTATCTTATTTTTTTTACAGTACAAAACGTTCAATGAAGTTTGAAACCGCTCACTGTTATTCACACGAAAATCCCATTCTTGCCACTGACACAATATTAATTAATTGGTCTTTTAAAAATGATTCAAAATTTGACTTATTTCTTCAAGTCCCTGGTTCACCCATACAATATAAGGGAGAGAGAGTGTGTTGAAACGTATTTAAAGCTTGACTGGCCCGTGGTTGAATGAATAGGTCAGGCATCTGTTCATGTTTTGTCCATGCTAGTTTTTTCCCTTTGCTTACTTAGCCATTTATTACTGTACTAATATATCTATGTACTTTACTCATTCTCACAGCTGTAAGTTCTGGGCAGTTTCAGTTTCAGTTTCATCAAGGGGATGTCACTGCATGCGGAGTAGTTCCTAAACGCTACACTCTGCTAAACTTGAAGACCACACTGCGCCCAGTTTAAAGCTGATGGATAAATGAATTAATGACTAAGATGAGAGAATTGAGAAGTGGGTCTCGTGGCTACGACTAGGCAGATGTCTGACCTACGCATGAGCCCAAGGTGCCGGTCAGACTTCTGGGCATACGATCTAATCTGCTTAATAATGGATGCCGTATAACGTATATGGACTGGCCCGCGCACGGAAATGCCTCCTTTATGAGAATGATAACGAAGAATGAATTGTAAAGAGTTCAGGGAACAAAATGCAGACGTTCATCATGCTTTGGCCGGTATCGGTTTGAAGTTCAGGATGAAATAGCAGTGTGTGTGTGTGTGTGTGTGGGGGGGGGGGGGGGGGGGGGGGGGGGGTATGAGTCTGTAGTCGTCATCGTTTTCGGGGTAGTAAAGCACGTTGTATCTGATCTTTGCTGCTCAGACAGTCTGCTTCGAGTACACAGAAAAGGTAAATAAGTTAAGGAAGGATGAATGAAACGGATGCCAATTACAATGCCAATGTAGAATTTCACACACACCACACACACACACACACACACACACACACACACACACACACACACACGCACATACACACACACACACACACACACACACACACACACACACACACACACACTGTAGATAGATGCTCTCTTTTCCTTCTCCCCTTCTTTCCTTTTCACTACTCTCTCGTCTCCCTCTGTAGAAAAAACAACTACCACCCTTATTGAAACTATCATAATTTTGATAAAAGAGCATATCACTACACACAGTCAAGTTTAACAGTGGTGATCAGTGTCGACCGCACACAATGCCACTCTGAATTCACATGGATATTTACTTCATGTCGAAGGGCAGAGTCAGGGAGCTGCAGGCATACTGTCTGGTATTTCTATTGACAGAGCCGGGGACAAAGCGACAGTATGGACTGCACTGCCACGCGTCCGTTTGTTCTTTGTTGATAAATGCGTTGTGAGCAGTCGACTGACGAGGCGAGAGAGAGAGAGAGAGAGAGAGAGAGAGAGAGAGAGAGAGAGAGGAGAGAGAGAGAGAGAGGGGAGAGAGGAGTGAGAGAGAGGGGAGAGAGAGAGAGAGAGAGCCCTGATGAGAGCGAGCAAACAATTGACGAGGGGGAGAGAGAGAGAGAGAGAGAGAGAGAGAGAGGAGAGAGAGAGAGAGAGAGGATAAGAGAGAGCAGACGAAGAGAGAGAGAGAGAGAGAGAGAGAGAGAGAGAGAGAGAGAGAGAGAGAGAGAGAGAGGAGAGAGACAGACAGACAGACAGACAGACAGAGATAACTTATCAATAAAGGGATTATGTAACAATACCGTACTTTCTACCCTTATTAAAATAAGAGATGATGTGGGAAGCTAGCAAATTCAGGACATCGGTGGAGTCATCTTCTTGCATTTCCTGCAACACAAAGATGTGACAAATGTCTTCGTTTAGCTTTATCTGTTCTGGTCTAACTTCTTGTTGTTATTGACAGATGAATGCATCAAAAGATACAAAGACAAACACCCCCACGAGGACTTTACACAAATCTGTAAACGGTCTTGGGATACACGTAGGGACATAGATGGACACACAGACTCAGGAAAGATATACTTACGGAAACACACACACACACACACACACACACACACACACACACACACACACACACACACACACACAGAGAGAGGAGAGAGAGAGAGAGAGAGAGAGAGAGAGAGAGAGAGAGAGAGAGAGAGAGAGAGAGAGAGAGAGAGAGAGAGAGAGGAATCTTAAAGAATAATAAAGTGAAGCAATTACAGGATGTTAAAAACGTGTGCCAACCAGAATATTTAGAAAAAAAATATATGGAATAATACACGATCTTGGAAAAAAAAAATGCAGAAATTACATCAATTCAAGAAAAAATGTAGCATTTACAGAATTTTTAGCAAAAAGCGTTTTAATCACAGGATCTTAAGAAAGTGAAGTGCCTGTTCCCCTACTTATGTGATACTTCTTTCTGTACAGAAGATATTACCATAGTTTAACAATTGTTAGCATGTGTTTTATTCATTTACTTTTCTTTCTGATTCGTGAAGTTGAAGGGGGTGGCACTGAGACGCTCTTGTCTTAGGAAGAGGAAATGAAGAAGAATTTTTCATATACCCACACACGTGCACTTGACTGTGACATGTTCCATACACGTGCATTTCCCCATTTCCATCGACGTAGTACTGCAGTGAATACTGTGAAAATGTGCACTATCCGCATTTTTGTTGTTGTCAATGTTCAATTCTATTGTTAATGTATTAATGGCTATTTGAAATGTAACAAAAAATCTTTAAAAGTTTAAGTAATACATCCGCCAAACATGAACAAACGAATCACAAGTCAAAACACGACGCGTTTCGACATCTTAGGTCTTCTTTGGGCAAGAGAAACAACACTCAGGACAACGAAAATGAAGAACGAGCAAGCCGGATTTGACGAGACAGGTGATCACTCGTTCTTCATTTTCGTTGTCCTGAGTGTTGTCTCTCTTGCCTGATGAAGACCTAAGAGGTGGAAACGCGTCGTGTGTCCTGTGATTCATTTGTTCATGTTTGGCGGATGTGTTACTTACACTTTTTACAGATTTGTTTAGATTTCCGCCTGCAGTCGCCTAACGTTGCAACTAAAACAAAAAAGTTGAAAAAAACAAAAACACAAGAGCAGCTCACACTACTCTGGGCCAGAGCTCGTCGGCGGGCCAGTTTCTCCTCTAGTGACATGCGCTGTCGCGAGATCTCCTCGTCGTACATCCGGTGCACCGCGTCCTGCTGCTTCCGGTGCTCCTTCATCAGCCAATCAGCTTTCTCCGCGGTCAGCTGATCTCGCTTGGTGACGTCTGATATGAGACTCTGCTGCAACTCTTTGATCCCCATCCTCTTGCGGATGGCGAATTCCTGCAATGGTGAGAAGCATTGTGAGAGACCATTTTCCCCTCATCTATGCATGCAGACGTTTCACAATTATAATGCAGAGTTTTAATTTTTTTTCTCTTTTGTTTTTTTTTTTCTTTTCAACGGACGGAACACTGCTCGTATATCAAGTTTGTAACGAATGAAATGTGAAACTGCAGTCTTAATGCTCCTTTGAGTGCGTTTTTGACTAAAATGAAGTTATCAGCATTTGACAGTGTTCAACCATGAAGCCATCGTGTATCTCTTCTGATTTGTTGTTTGTTTCTGATTTCTTCTTTTTAATGTCTTTCTTTCTTATTGCGTACGCAGGCTGATACTCCTGCGGACACAGCCTGTATAGACAGGCAGCGGAGTTTTGTGTGTATGACCGTTTTTTTTTTATCCCGCCATTAAGGCAGCCACACTCCATCTTCGGGGAACTTCTTTTACTAATCTTTACCTTTCTCAGCTTCTCAGCGCCCTCGTTCTGCTCCAAGGCCAAGGTGAAGGTCAGCTCGCCATCTTCCATCTGATGCTGGCGGTCGATCAGCTTCAAGAGACTGTCACGTTCCTGAGGACAGCGAGAGCCAAAGGAGTGAAGGTGAGACAGACAGCCGCTCTGCACGTTCCCGCAAAGAACATGAAAGCATGTAACTTCGATGTCACCATGCCTGATGCGAATACTGAAACTGACGGAGGTGAAAAACAGACAACAAGCAAAAATACAAATAATGAGACACACAAAAAGGTAGAAAATATTACTTATTTTATAAATAATAAAACAGCACGTGGATATTTTTGACAAATATATTATCTTCAGACGTTAAACACACACACACACACAGACACACACACACACACAGACACAGAGAGAGAGAGAGAGAGAGAGAGAGAGAGAGAGAGAGAGAGGAGAGAGCGAGAGAGAGGAGGAGAGAGAGAGAGAGAGAGAGAGAGAGAGAGAGAGAGAGAGAGAGAGAGAGAGAGAGAGAGAGAGATTTCAAATATTCCATAGACGGCTGTCAGAAGTTCTTTAGGGGGTACTGATGACATTTGGAAAGCGTTGTTTTGTGCATTATTATGTCTGGTTTTTTTTTTAAAATCCTTCTGTATCGTATTAAGAAAGCCATGTTTGTCGACAATTCACTTGTGTTTCTTAATGTGTTGTGTAAACGTTACTTGACATTTTGGTGTATGAATGTGTTGGTATTTTTGCTTTTGATTGATGCGCCTTAAAAACACTGTGGCGTCTGAACCGGAAGGGGGTGGGGGGGGGGGGGGGGGGGGGGGGGGGGGAAAAAAGGAGGATAGAAAGGGGAAGAAGGGCTAGGGGAGCGCCGCGTCCCTTGAAAATATGGGGGTAGGGGGGGGGGGGGGGGGGGAGGGGGGAGGGGGCTGACTACCTTCTGCTGCCCCCCTCTCCCCGCAATAATTGTAGAAAAAAAAATGAACAGTATGAAATGGTGCCCCTCCCCTCCCCTCCCTTAACGGGATTTTAGAAGATGAGAGGACACTCACCTCGACAATTTTGGAAAGTGAGAGTTACCCACCTTCCCATTGCTTTTGTGATATTTGAAATTTTTTTGTCCTCTAATCTCCAATGTTTTCCACTTTTTTCTTATTTGCTTTTTCTCTTTCTTCCCTTTCTTTTCTTTCTTTCTTCTTTCTTTCTTCCTTCTTTCTTTCTTTTTTGTGAACAGTGGGGCCTCCATCCTCCTCTTTTTTTTTCCCTGCAGTCGTTTTTTTCTTCTTTCTGAAACTGACTCACTCTCACTACGCATTGTCTGTGTGTTTTTGAACAGATGGACATTCTCTTGCTAATTTCCATGTTTTAACATTTGGATGTTAAGTCCCCCCCTCCACACCCCTTCCCGCTTTCAGGAAAAATAAAAGATTGGAAGAGTGCAGTAATGTGTCGTTAGTTTCAATTCAGACGCTCCATACGACTCGTACATATATGCTAGTCAATATGTAGACACATATTTTATATGTGTAAATATGTAGACATATGTAGAAATATGTAGAAATATGTAGACATGTGTGAATATATAAATATGTAGACATATATATATATATATATATATATATGCTAGTAAATATGTAGACACATATTTTCTAGCAGATGGGGCTAAGCTGTGTCTTTAAGGACGTAATAACATACCCCTACACAGACGTAGAGATGAACATCTACATACCTTCTCTGGCACGTCGCTGGTGGCAGCGATAGCCTCTTGCTTTTGTTTTCGATGTTTCTGCAGCAGCTCTGACAGTTTTTCCTGAAAAAAAAATGACAACAGAACACAAAATGATATCAACAGGCCTTTATCATCAACCCATTAATGCTGACAGTCTATCCACACAACAGAACACACAAAAAATGATATCAACAAGCCTTTATCATCCACCCATTAACCCTAATAGTCTATCCACATAATGACAACAGAACACGCAAAATGATATCAACAGGCCTTTATCATCAACCCATTAATACTGATATCACAGGCCTTTATCATCAACCCATTAATTCTGACAGTCTATCCACACAACAGAACACGCAAAATGATATCAACAGGCTTTTATCATCAGCCCATTAATATTGATAGTCTGTCCACATACTCCAAGGTTCAGACAATTTTGCTGGGAACATTCGCATGACTGATTTTGATTAGATTTACAGGGTCTCTGACTTACCATATACTGTTATGCAGTTTTACCCTTGTTGTATGTTCATGGGATTTACGATGTAGCAACTCAACGTATGATATATTCGTGTTGCAAAGTTTACTCTAAAATTCCTGTTTTTACCAAATATAATGACAGTTAAAGAAATCATGTGCCTCTCTCTCTCTCTCTCTCTCTCTCTCTCTCTCTCTCTCTCTGTCTGTCTGTCTCTCTGTCTGTCTGTCTCTGTCTGTCTCTCTCTCTCTCTCTCTCTCTCTCTCTCTCTCTCTCTCTCTCTCTTTCCCTGTATATATCTTTCTCCTACACATGTACGCGTCTACGAACTCAAATGCATGAAAACACACATAAGCATGCGCACACATGATGTACTCTGTTTCCTGTTCCTTTATTCAAACCTTTTCTCTCAAAGAAAACGAAAGTTGTCCGTCCACATGTCAAACTATCCTTAAAAAGTGAACATGAACAAGCCAGCAGGGGCAAGTAAACCAATCAGATCACACAAGACTGACGAACATCTCACCTAAAATATCTTCTGCATCCTTCCTTTCCTCCTCAGCTGTCATACCCCACTCCGGCCGTTTATTAGAGCATCGCATCCACCTAACCCCAAACAGCAACAGAAAACATGACGGCTTTGCGGATTTCTAGGAAATGATGACTTTCGCTGACGAGGCGGAATTCAATACCAGAAGAGACGACCATTGACGGAGAGGACAGGCTTACCTTGTTCTTGGCGCTCAGGTCTGTGTACACCGTCTCCAGCTCCTTCTTGTACTCGGCCTCCAGCTTTGTCCAGCTCCTTGAGGTCGCTGTGGAAGGTGCCCATGGCGGCCTCCTCTGTCTGGACGCTGATGTCTCCGTTGCGGCGTAGGCCCTTGATCAGCAAGTAGCTGGCCTGGATGGAGGCCTGGTTCTGCTCCTGCTCGAGGTCCGTGTCCATGTGGATGGTGGCCAGCACATCCAAGCTGAAGCAAAGGCATCAAGATGTGAAATCTTCCGAGCTCCCCAAGGGAAATTATTCCGACGCTACTCATTCACACCATTCCTCGTGCCGGGGCTATACAGTGTGGAGGCGCGTTCCCTGGCTGGTGGATTGAGGATCCCCCAGGATGGGGGCGGGATGGAGTGGGGTACGCTAGATAGTACGGAAGAAGGTACCACGAACCAACAGAGCCTAGGACAAGGAAGACTTGGAGTGCAAAACCCACACTGTCTAGTGCACGTTAGCCCCGTATTTAACAGGGTAACCAGACAACCATGAGCTGCTCTGAAGTCGTAATGTGTCGGCTGAGGCCAGACCTTTTGCTGAGTCACAAGCATCTCCCCCAATATGACCAAGCATACTGATATTCGACTTTATGGTGCTCGTTCCGTGGTTCTCCAGACGGTGACAGCGCCGGGCCACCAGCCTCAAAGGCGCCCAGCCACAGCGACTAGAGAAGCATACAGGAAGGGAACAGGAGATGGACAGACCAGTGCGTTTGTGGCACAGGCTCCCGAACTCCCACCCACATCTTACTGTCCCGGCCCTCCTTTGAAGCAGTGAGACGCCAGACGTGGCCAGTCTGGCTGAGGTCCAGGAGAAGCTGTGTGGACCGGTGGGGTCTCAGCGGCGGACTGCAGACTTCGCCTTACTGACCGGATTGAGGATTTAGCTTGAGGATCTGGCATGGCCGGGAATGCGAAAGAAAGTAAGAATTCACACCGCTCACGCTGCCCTTTCCCTTACATAGCAACGCTCAGACTGGTCTTGTCGGAGCCCAAACAACGGCACTCCATGGTGTGGAGTTATAGAAAGTCGTCATCAGCTCGTTACAGGCAACCGACATTGCCGCGCGCCTTGCGTCAGAGGAGACACTGCACTGCACACCACTCATCTGTCGAATCATTTCGGTGGCGTCCCGAGGCGGCCACGGATGCCTGCGTTAAACAACGAGTGTAGGAGCTGAGGTCCTGCCCATGTTGGACCGGAACAGGCATCAGTGGGCACCCCTGGACCACCACCTACAGAGCTTCCTACAGACGTCAACACGTGCATAGTCAGACTGAGCAAGCGAGGTTGAAGGTCAGCCTCTGACGGATGTTGCCACATTTATTGGGGATTACGACTTGCACCCACTGCACGCCTTTAAGGAAACATTTGTTTAACATGATCTCCGCTCAGTGAAGGCCTGTTTCAGGCCATGAGTAACGACCTGAAGACAATGGGCGCTAACACAATATCAACACAGCGGCGAAGGCAACGATGTGAAGTGGGAACAAAATGTTCAACAAACTATACACAACCAAGACGTCTGCTCTGTACTCAGCTGCATTCGTTGTGCACTGAGCAAACCAGAACAAACAGTTTGATCAATATCTTAAAGTTTCAGTGCCCTTCGACTTGCTGTAACAGTCCAAGTGATATTCTCGAATACATCATGATCGGAAACAGTCGTGATGCAAAGACAAACTGCTTTAAGTTCTGCACGAACAAATCGAATTGAACACTGCTGATGTTATTTGTTGGACTTTTTCACAGCCACACACACACACACACACACACACACACACACACACACACACACACACACACATACACAACACACACACACACACACGTACACACACACACACACACGCACACACACACACACACACACAAAAAGCAAGTGCGCGCACTCAAACACACACACACACACACGCTCGCACGCACCCACGCACGCACGCACGCACACATGCACGCACACACACGCGCGCGCGCGCGCACGCACGCACGCATGCACGCACGCACGCACACACACACACATGCACACACATCTCTCACTCACATATATGAGTGCAACATTCGGTCGTATGTTCGCGCGCGCGCGCGCTTGTGTTTGTTTTTGGTGTGTGTGTGTGTGTGTGTGTGTGTGTGTGTGTGTGTGTGTGTGTGTGTGTGTGTGTGTGAAAAGATGACCGAGAAGAAGCTCACTCACTTGTCAATCTCTCGGAACATGTGCAGCTTGTCTTTGAGGGACAGAATCAGGACGATGCTTTCGTTCCATAACATGATACTGAAAAAGAAGAGAAAAAATCCAGTTCCATTGGTAATTCATATGGGAAGATGTGAGATTAATCTGTGCATGTTTAGCATGATTAGCTCTTCTATACGCGGTGAAAGAAAGACATTGGATGTCAATGGGTAATTCTATGCGTGTACGCTCTCTCTCTCTCTCTCTCTCTCTCTCTCTCTCTCTCTCTCTCTCTCCCTCCCACACACACACACACTGACACACACACACACACACACACACACACACACACACACACACACACACACACACACACACACACACACACACACACACACACACACACACACACACACCACACCACACACACACACACACACACACACACACACACACACACACACACACACACACACACACACACACACTTATTGGGCGTTAAGGGATCTACAAATCACGAAAATATTACACGTCATGTGCTAGAAATCCAATTTTCCTGTTACGTCATAACTCAAAAATAATGAAGGTCATTTTGTGTGCTGTTATGGGGTGCTAAGAGATCTTCAAAGCGTAGAAATTTTACACACATTCTTTCCTCTTCAAACTGAAGAGGTTATTGTCGTCGTCAAAGAAATACTTTGTTATGAAGGTAGCTGTCTATTTGTGTAAAGCCTATAATTGGTGAACCGTTCGTACAATCTCATATAGACCGATGTTGATGCCCGACTTCAAAATCCTAATGCATGTAGGCTACCTCTTCTGAGGGGCAATGACCATTTTGATTGAAATATTTGAATCTGAATCTGTCTCTCCCTCCCCCTCCCCCCCTCCATTTCTTTCTCTGCCCCCTTTGTCTTCCCAGCTCCGTCTCCCTATCTCTCGCCCCCTCTTCATTTTTTTTTTTCTCTCGTCGTCGTTGTCGTCGTTGTCATCGTCTCTCATCGTCTCTCTCTCTCTCTCTCTCTCTCTCTCTCTCTCTCTCTCTCTCTCTCTCTCTCTCTCTCTCTCAGTTGTTCAAATTTTTCTTGTTTTCATATAAAGCGTTTAAACTGAGAGAAACAGCTATCTCCTGAAAAGAACAATACTGTACATTCTGATCGAGCTTGTAGTTTTAATTTCAATTGTCGTTATATTGTGTTCATGGACCTCTTCTTATAAGGGGCCCAGGCCTATATATGAAGAAAATATCTGAATCTGAATCTATCGCTTTCTCTGTCTCTGTCTCGGTCCTTGTCTTGGTCTCTCTGTCTCTGTCTCTTTGTCTGTCTGTCTCAGTCTCGGTCTGTCTGTCTGTCTGTCTGTCTCTCTCTGACAAAATTCTCTCACAATTCTGTAATAAGATGTATAGGTTATTGGTTAAAGTTACTTGAAATGGACGATGCAAGACTACCGAAGAAAACCTATAAGAGATGTTATTTGATTTAGATATGAGGGGCAAGGTGAACTGGGTGACAAAAGTCAAAATGAGATTATACGAATTAGGGCTGGGATATGCGTGGGTTAACCCAGTGTGTCGGAAACAAGACTACATTTTAAAAATGCTTCGTACCAGGCTTATCGATTGTAGACGGCAAGACTGGAATGCTCACATTCAAGATAGTAATAGATTTGATTTATACAGACACTTCAATCCACTACATCGTATCCCAACCTACTTATCTATACAAATGGACTGCCATTTAAAGTACATAATGACAAGATTTAGATTTGGAGTGTCTGATATTAACGTTCATCGATATCATCATCGTAAAGAGTGTACGGAGATTGAACTTGTTTTTGTCCTTTGTGTAAAGAGGTTCGTGTTTTTGCTGTCCCGCCTTGGAAACACTTAGAAGCCAGTTCATCCCATCAAAATATCATAGACACCCTTCTGCATTTAGGCTTATCTGACTGGTCGCTTCTGCTCGCAAAGATGTTATACGACAATTTGCCATCTATTTGTATGAGGCCCTTCAAAAGGGGCTATGGCCTTTTTGACTAAATTTGTCCGCATTCAATCTCTTTGCCTCCTTCTTTTCTATTACATAATGGTTAGGTTCTTCTTCTCGCTATTCCTCTCTCCTCTCTTTCTTCTCTCTTCTCTCTCTCGCTCCCTACGTGTCTGATTCTCCCCCCCTCTCTCTCTCCCTCTCTCCTCCTCTACCCTGTAGGTCTTTGATGAACGTTCAAACCTCTCTGCCTCATCTCCGCTTCTCCCTCTCCTCTCATCATCGTTTTCTCGAGGGATCTCTCTCCCCCTTCTCTCGTCTCCCTCTGTTACGGATCTTCGGCTTGTTCTCAGGATTCTCTGAATCCTCCTTCTCGCTGACTTCTGTTCTCTTCTTTTCCCGCCTCTCTCATTCTCCTCAATCTCCCTTTACATTTCTTCGCGCTTCTCTCCTCCTCGCCCTCTCTCCTCTCTCGTCCCTCGAGCTCTCTCTCGCTCCCTCTCCTCTCTCTTCAACTCTGGACCTTCTCTCTTCCTCTCTCTCTCCAGTTCTCTCCTTCTCCCATCTCAAATAGTCATAGAACCCTCTCTCTCCTCTCCCTCTCTCTATCTCCTCTCTCCTCTCTGGTCCCTAGTCGTCCTTCTCCTTCTCTCTCTGTGGTTTGCTATCTCGATCTCTCCTCCTCCATAGTTCTCCCTCTCTCTCCCCATCGCTTCTCGATCCTCACTCGTTCCCCCTCTCTCTCTCTCCTCTCTCCCTCTCTCTCCTCACCTCCATCTTCTCCCTCTCTCTCTCCTCTCTCTCCTCCTCTCCTCTCCACTCTCCCTCCTCCTTCTTCTTTCTCTTTCTCTCTCTCTCCTCTCCCTCGGTACTCATCCCTCTCTCTCTCTCTTCTCTCCATCTCTCTCTCTCCTCTCCCTCTCTCCCATCTCCTTCTCTCTCTCCTTTTCCTCCTGCTTCTCTCTCTCTCTCTCCCATTTCACACATATACTCACACACGCGCGCCCTTTTTTAATTCCGCTTCTTCTCTTCTTCCTCCACACATCCACTTCTCTTCCTTCTCGCGCCTTCTCTCCCCTTTCCTCTCTCTGTCAGTTCGTTTCGCCTTTCTCCTCTCTCATTTTCTTTTTTTCTCTCTCATCTCGACTCCCTCTCCTCCTCTCCCTCTCTTCTCCTCTCTCTCTCTTCTCTTTCTATTCACTCCTCTCTCTCTCTCTCTCTTCGCGCGCGCGCTTTTCCATCTCTCACTCGTTCGCACACTTCACACGCTTTCCCTCGCTACCCAAGTAAATGGACTCTCGTTTCGCTTTCTCTCTTTGCGCTCGCCTTCCACGTGCTTGTGCATTCACCCTACCTCCCTTCACAGACGGGATTCTTTTTCCTGCCTTTTGAATCGATGATCAGCTCCCCTCTCGAACTGTGCGTGGCAAGTCATCAGCATCTTCTTCTTTGTTTATTCGTTCTCTCTCTAGTCTTCTTCTTCTATTCTTCTTCTTCTTCGTTCTCTGTTTCTCTCTTCTTCTATCGCTTCTCTCTTTCTCTCTCTCGCTCTCTTCTTCTCTTCTCTCTCTCTCTCCCGTCCTCTCTATCCCTCTGACTGCGTAGTCTTCTTTTTCTTCCTCTCTCATCTCCTCTCTGTTCTCTCTGTATTCCAGTTGATGTCCCTGGTTTCTTGCTGTTGCTCTCAACTTTTCTTTCCTCTCACTCCCCTCCTCTTCTTCTTCTCTCTTCTCCCTCCTTCTTCTCTCCTTTGCTCATTCTGTCTTCTCTTGGTTTCGCTCCTATGTTCTCCTCGCTTTAATCTCCGCTCTATGTTTCTTCGTCAGCACAGTCTGTCTGTTCTTATGAATCTCTCACTTTTTTGCGTGTCTCGCGCTCGCTCCTCCTTTCGCTTCTCTTGTCCTTCTCGCTCCTTTTCCCCTTGTATCACCTTACTTTTCTAGAGAGATTGAGATTTCTAGAGAGAATGGACCCTCTCCTCTAGAGAGAGACCGCGACTGAGATGCGCTTGCTACTACTACTGACTATAGATTTTTTTTCATTCGCCACACTGCACGCCTTCACGTCCCTCGTCTACCTGTAGTCTTTGATGACGTTCAATCCTTTGCGCATCGCCGCTTTTGGATCCATGACGATCTTCCTGCCTTTTTCCTGGATGCGACGGTCCTGGTAAATATTTGTTGATGATTGGTGAACATCAGTGGACAATGAATGACGTCATGCATTAGTCTACAAAGAATGGATTAATCAGAAAATAAAATCAACTGACTGACTGATTGACTGATCCGTATGTCGATTAGGTACAAGTAATAATACAAAGAATGGAACAATCAGAAAATACGACCAGTCGAAAGATTAATCAACTGGTTGATTGATCAATCCGTAAGTCGAGTAGTTAGAGCTTGTGCTTCACTCAAATATCAATATTCTGGAATTGTTAGGCTATATGTTTTAGCAACCTTGATGTGTGTGTGTGTGTGTGTGTGTGTGTGTGTGTGTGTGTGTG
>JADBJO010000998.1:333822-336322 GCA_016801955.1 Conus betulinus | reverse complement strand
TTACGTTGATTGTTAAATTGTGTTCCTTGTATGTAATAGGGGACGTGTATTAATAAGAAATCAAGGGAAAAACATGTCTTCTTATCTGAAAAAAAATGTTTACAAAAACGATTGACCCGTACAGGTTCGAACCAGACACCCCCGTTCCTCCCAACACTGCCCTCGAACCAGCTAACAGGGCCAGGCTTACTGGGAAAGCCATCTTCATATTCATTCTCCTTACTGCTCTGTCATCCAAATAAACTTCTGCAAATTTGACTTTTTACACAAATTATCCCCAGCAATGAGCCTGGAGAGATTCATGAGTAAAATCAAAGATGAGTAACAAACAGAAAGCCACATCATTTTCTTCAACATACGATGGAGTGACTGTTGAAAACTGAATCTGACGGGGGAAAGTATGTGTGGTAGTGGGAATGGTGATAATAATGATCATTGTTAGTATTGTTATCATGATTGCTAATTTTATTGTCGCTCCCCCTCCCAGCTCATTTCACCACCTTCCCTCCACTTTCTACTCTTTGCTTTCCACCTTTTACACCTTCACTCCTCTTCCTACTCCCCCCCCCCCCCCCCCTCAAAACTCTTCTCTACAATTTCCCCTGAAATGAAAAACTACAAAAAAAAAAAAATCAAGAAAATGAATATTCTAACGAATATATGAATAAAGAAACAAGTAAATATGTTAATGAATAAACAAACAACAAATGAAAACAAAAATATGTAGGCAACCAAACAAACAAATAAATAAGAAATAAACCAAACGAATAGATAAATAAATGAATACACAACTTAGGAATAAATGGGAGAGCTGCTTGAAAAGGCAACTCTTCAGCCATTTATTTAAAAGGTCGAAACACGATCAAAAACAAAAAAAGTAAAAAGCCAGAACAAGAAAAGGACAGAACGGAGGGACAGCAAATAGAACGAAGGAGTGGACAGGGGGTGGGGGTGGGGGGGGGGTGAAAACAGGAGAAAAAAAAAGGAAGGGGAGAAAAACGAAATCAAAACCAAAAGAACGGAGGAGAATACTTACACTGAACTCCTTCTCATAGGTGGTATCCAGACACACAGGCAGAGAAAATGGACCAAACGATGTTCTGCAACAAGAGGCTCTGCAACAAGAAATGTTTGCGTCGTGCGCGTGTGTGTGTGTGCGTGCGTGCGTGTGTGCGTGTGTGTGTGTGTGTGTGTGCGTGCGTGTGTGAAAATGTGTGTGTGTGTGTGTGTGTGTGTGTGTGTGTGTGTGTGTGTGTGTGTGTGTGAAAATGTTGTTATTTTCACATGGAACATGGAATAAGCAGTTGCTATGCTTTTTCTTTATACCAAACCATCCACTAGACCAAAAAAAAAAAAAAAAAAAAGAAAAAAAATGAGAAAAAAGAGGAAAAACAAGGTGACTAAAACTGGGAATAATGCGTGGTGTGTGGTGTGTGTGTGTGTGTGTGTGTGTGTGTGTGTGTGTGTGTGTGTGTGTGTGTGTGTGTGTGTGTGTGTGTGAAACGGATTAGCGTTAAGAAGGAAGAAAGAAAGAGAAGAAGAAGAAAACAATAAAAGAAAAAAGAATAAGAGAGAGAGAGAGAGAGAGAGAGAGAGAGAGAGAGAGGAGAGAGAGAGAGAGAGAGAGAGAGAGAATGAATGAAAATGAATGAACAGGACAAATGAAGAACATATAAGAATGGGGAAAAAAAAGACAGGAGAGACAGAGACAGTGTGAGAGAGTGTGAGAGAGAGTGTGTGTGTGTGTGTGTGTGTGTGTGTGTGTGTGTGTGTGTGTGTGTGTGTGTGTGTTTTGTGCGCGCACAGCCGGCCGACGGCAAAGGGCCAAAATCAGGTATGTCACTGCGTTGAAATCAACCCATAAGTCATAAAAAAAAACTCATTCACACAACCCTTTAAAACACACCTTCTTAAAAGACACTGGAAATTTTGCTCCAAATGTTTCTTTTGTAAAATGTTAGATCAGATGAAATATGTCGACCTCTTTCAGAAATTCAAAGATCACCTCAGGTAGGACATCTCTGAACAAGGTTTAATAGGACCTACTTTAAGATATGTATGTCTCACATCATGTCCCAACATTCTAGAGAGTGGAACATGATATAGAATGTACCACGGATCTTCTTCACCTGTCAAAAGATAAGAATGGATGTAAAAGGAGTGGCCTGTGTGAAAACAGCACATGACTGATTCTTCTTTACGGCCGTCTCGGGAACATGGTAAAAACTCTTTCAGGTTTGAACGGATTTTGAACAGTTTATCATCCGTTTGCGAGTTCCATTCCTCTTGCTAGAGGTCTTTGACGAAAGCCTGGGCTTTAAGTTTCAGATCAGTGTGAGGGATAGACAATTGCTCAACTCTTTCCTTGTGACACTATTGGCAACTTGATCAACCAGCGCGTTGCCTCGAATGCCCACAAGGCGTGGAACCCAAGCAAAAGTTGTGTCGAACCCACGGGGCTTAATCGGTGATGTCTACACCACCTTGAACCAGAGCAGCG
>JADBJO010000998.1:318822-321322 GCA_016801955.1 Conus betulinus | reverse complement strand
CTTGATGGTGTATTTCTTTTCATTGTCACTTTTGTCCATAGGCATATATCATCAGCAAATTGAGCCACTTCAGTATCTTTAGAAAGACTTTTTGGGAGGTCAGAGATTAAAATATTAAATAATATTGGGGAATTACTGAACCTTGGGGTAAAACCATTTTCTAAGGGTCTTGGGTTGGAATATGTATTTCCTATTTTTGTTTGAATATGTCTACCTTGTAGATAATCTTGAACAAAATTGTACATGTTCCCACTGATTCCGATATTCTTTAATTTGTACATTAGTTGTTTGTGCCACACTTGTTCATAGGCTTTACGAATGTCAAAAAAAGTAGCGAGGATGTTCTTTCGACGTGCAAATTGATGTTTTACGTGTGTTGTAAGTTTTACTAAGTGCTCAATTGTAGATCTGCCTGCTAGGAATGCAGCTTGGTTGATAGGAATGACGCAGTTTTTATTGCAATGATGAATTAGCCTTTTTAACACTATCTTTTTCCATCAATTTACATGTGTTAGATGTTAATGATATTGGTCGATAGCTGTTTATATCACTGGGTGGTTTTCCTTTTTTATGAATAGGAATTATAATTGACTGTTTCCAAATTAGGGGTATTTTGCCACTGTCCCAACTGTTGTGTGTGTGTGTGTATGTGTGTGTGTGTGTGCGTGCGTGCGTGCGTGCGTGCGTGCGTGCGTGCGTGTGTGTGTGTGTGTGTGTGTGTGTGTGTGTGTGTGTGTGTGTGTGTGAGAGAGAGAGAGAGAGAGAGAGAGAGAGAGAGAGAGAGAGAGAGAGAGAGAGAGAGTGAGTGTGTGTGTGTGTGTGTGTGTGTGCATGCTGCGTACGAGCGTATGTGTGGACGAGCGTGGATGCGTGCATGGATGCGTGCGAGCGTACGCGCGCGCTCACGTGTGTGTGCGCTCGTGCGAGTGTGTGCGCGTGCGTGCGTGCGTGCGTGCATGCGTGCGTGTGTGCATGTGGCGCATACGTGTGTGTGTGTGTGTGTGTGTGTGTGTGTGTGTGTGTGTGTGTGTGTGTGTGTGTGTGTGTGCGTGCGTGCGTGCGTGCGTGCGTGTGTGTGTGTGTGTGTGTGTGTGTGTGTGTGTGTGTGTGTGTGTGTGTGCATGTGTGTGTGTTACGCAAGTACAAGTACAGAGTATTAATGCATTAATAACATTTCATTGTTGAAATCATAAGCTTGCAAAACAACAATGACAACACCGTGGAGTGTCGCGAGAGAGGAAGAATTGGTCGAGACTGCATTATGAGTGAAGTAGGTGATGAATTTTATTTGACTGACCACAAAATGCAGTTTTACGTCAGCGGTTTCTGGCGAGAAGACATCTGAAATACGCTCAGTGTTTCACCTCTATACTTCATAGCGTAGAGATTCGGGGGAAAAAAAGATGAAAAAAAAAAAAAAAAAAAAAAAAAAACGAAAAAAAAGAGACAAACAAACAAACAAACCATCCCAAGCGTGTTCATTTTATCCCTGTTCATCAAATGAAGCCAGATACGATGATCACCCCCTTTTGTTCACGAAATGTTTTCTTGATCAACGCACTGCAGTATTGTCTTTAACTTTTTCGCAGCGCGACTCTTGCGACTTTTTTTTTTTTTTTTTTTTTTATTTCCCTTTAAAAAAAAAATCATAACAATGACCGTTTGCCTTTGTTTTTCAATTATTGATCTTTTATATCTCTAAAGGGGTGAAAGGAAATATATACTGTGTTGTATTGAGCTGTATTGTATTGGATTTTGTGTGTGTGTGTGTGTGTGTGTGTGTGGGTTGCATGTTCCCTTCTACCCTTCCTCCATCCTGTCCCTCACACACACACACACACACACACACACACACACACACACACAGAGACACGCACAGTCAGGCAGACACAGGCCTACAATGACAGACTGGCGCATACACACACACACACACACACACACACACACACACACATGATATGGCAGATGGGAATAGCCATCGAAGGGGAGAAGACCTATCTAACATTAGAGTAAACCCACCAGAACGACAGCACCAAGATCACATAATTATTTTATGATATGCACCCCGGGCTCACACTCACACAGAACTCTTGCATGTGAAACGAATACGGACTAGATCTCCACCAGATGAACTGCAATCTCTTACAACTGGCAATAAAACTCAGAGAATTCTGCACCCGCTTTCCCTCCCCCAATACCCTTTAAATAGTAATCTCGGACAGATGTGGGAAATGCTCGGTCTCTCTCTCTCTCTCCCCCCAGGGTTTGAAAGGGAGATAAATCGATAACATGTATACCCATGCAATTGTCGTTGTCTCCCTTGCATTGTTCCTCCCATGCGGCGCACGCGCGCGCGCGCGCGCGAGAGAGAGAGAGAGAGAGAGAGAGAGAGAGAGACCCTAGCCCTTAAAGATATTTATCTCATTTTTGTCGAAGCTCAAATGGATTTTAAACGGAAAGGAGCTAAATAAAACTTAAGTTTGTTGAAACATCATCGCTG
>JADBJO010000998.1:306322-311322 GCA_016801955.1 Conus betulinus | reverse complement strand
ATACACGTAATGTTCTCATCCTTAGCTGATGCATTCGTACATATAGTGTTCAAGTACTTGGGCTGTTTGGATGATCCCTGGAGTCTTTTAGCCAGGGTACGACAACAACAACAACACCAGGAAGAGTGGCATGAGACCAGGTATTGAACTTCACAAAGGGTCATTAAAACAACAGACCGTAATGAAACATCCTTGCGGCACATAAAAACATGATGGAACGAGCTCCTTTGTACAAGACTGTAATGTACGGTCAGTGCAGCCAGCAGCTTGAGGGAATCCGGTTTCAAAGGTAGTCTTCGATATAGAATTAGGAGCGAGGCAGGGTGTAAGCTCATCAGCCTATGTTGTGTGAGAGAAACAGCTCTGAATTTCTGGCTAGAAGGGAACTAGGATCCTCAAAGCGAAAGCAGAGGTAGCTGAAAAGAATTCCATCTGGATCTGGTCGAGGAGGTACAAAAGTGACCTTTTTTTCTTTTTTCTTTTTTTTTTTTATTTCCATTTTTCTCTACCTTGCATTACATTCTCTTTGCTTAAATACAAGTTAGGTGAATTAAACGCATGCATATTCCAGTAATTTCCACGATTATGGATTTTGACTTAGCTGATAATGCCAATAATATGAACAGAAAAACAATAGTCACCATACATTGCTTTGATACATCATTTCAATTAATTTCAGGAGTTTTCATTTTCACAAGGGTTTTCTTTTCTCCCCCTTTTTTCCCTCTCTTTCTTTCTTCCTCCTTCCTCCCCCCCCCCTCCCTCCCACCCTTCCCGTCTCCCTCCCTTCCCCCCCTCTCTCTCTCTCCCTCCCCCCCCCTCTTTTTTTCAATTGAAAAAAGAAAAAAAAGACGAGGAAAGAGAAAACAACCGACAAAGTAAGGAATCGGGACAGATCAACTAACAAATAAAAAGATATACGAAAAAAGAAAAATAAATAAACGAACAAACAAATAAAACAAACGCAGAGAACAGAAGGTAAATTACCCTCACACTTACACACACATAAAAAACAATTCCTTGTCTATGCAGTATACTCAAACTTCACTTTAAGTCTCATTCTCTCTTTAACCCCACTTCATGTGCACCCCCTCCACAAAAGTGAACTTAGTAAGGGTTTTATTTCTCAGGAGTGAGCTGGTAGGTGTCCGACAGTGTTGTGGGTCAGACATCCTTAAAAAAAAAAGGCAGCGCCTAGAAATGCCCATTTATCCAGAAATTGCCGGTTTGGATCCCCAGCAGAGCTATACAAAAAAAAGCCACTGTATGGACATCCAAAGAATCAAGACCTAGATACGTCCCGGGTCTCTATAGTGTAATGAGTTTTGGATGGAATCGTTTGTCTGGGAGGAATTTCTTCCCTGAAGACCTTCTGCTGTCAAGACTTCCCTAGTTTTTTTGTCCTACTGACAACTACATGATGCAATACGACACAACACTACACTACAGTACACTATACTATGCTACGTTATGCTATGCTATAGTATGGACCCTCTACTGTGTTCTCCCTAGAATTTCTTCTTGCTGACAACTGTACTATACCTTACACTACTATACAATACCATACTCTACCTCACTCTACTATACTGTGCTATGCTATACCAACACTGCAAGTGTCTGTATCTCTCGTGAATGGTTGACGCCTGGATATATGATGAAAGTAAGCGTAAAGTACAACCCTGTTGTGCAGTCTCCAAAACGTAATGGAAATCTGTAATATCATCTTCATGATCCTCATCCTCATTAATCAGCATAACAAATGTCTTCAATTCTGTGGCCTTTCATGTCCTCTCCTGGGCCGTACTTACATGTCGTCGGTAACGGGGAAGTGACCTACTTACCTCGTTGTAAGCTCGAAGGTCCGTTACTTGCGGATCCATATGTCGAGAGTAACCTTTAATCTCGTGGTTTGCAGTGGGTGAGGGGTGGGTAACCTACAACGAGGATAAGGCATGAGTTCGCCCTGGGTTAGATCAAAACAAAGATGGCTTGTCACGGTCAAATTCGTTTTGTTTTCTTTTTTTTCCCTTATTCTAGGGCTCCATTGTGCGATTTTTACACACTATTGACTGGCTGTCGATCAGTCAAATTCGTTGCAAATGACTATCGTACGCCCGTCAATCTCATTCCCAAGTGTAGAAGATCGCACAATGGAGCCCTAGAATAAGAAAAAAAAAATGTGAAAGTAGTAGTAGTAGTGGTAGCGTTGAAGTCGACATATAGTGGTCATCATATTTAGCTACAACGAATTTGACTGGAGCAACGACTTTGACTGCAGCTTCAGTCAAATTCGTTGCTTGGGCAAATTCAATGCAAATACTGAGCCGGCACAATGACCAACAAAAATCTAGTGGTAGTAGTAGTAGTAGTAGTAGTAGTAGTAGTAGTAGTAGTAGTAGTAGCAGCAGTAGTAGTAGTAGTTGTAGTGGTGGTGGTGGTGGTGGTAGTAGTTGTAGTCACCGTAGTTGAAACTGTGGAGTTTTTTGCCATGACCATTAGCGACTACATGTTACGATGTCATTTTTGGTTAAGTTGGTATACCAGCAACGTCATTTTTGGCAAAGTTGGTATACCAGCAACGAATTTGACCGGGCAACGAATTTGACCGCGACACAGCCAACGTGGTGTTTTTTTTTTCACCGACGAAGGCAACTATTGCGGAAAAAACCGTATTTTACGGGACAGAACGAATCCATTGGACACGTTCAATAATGACGAACTTCAAGCAAATGTAAGATTTCGTCGTCACAACATCTTCCAGCTGACAGACACTCTCAGAGAAGACACTGAATTTAATTTGCACAGACTGAGACACGGAACTCGGCCCCCTGCTCTACAAGTGTGGCTGTAGCTCCCAAGTTCGTCTGCTACGATAGTTGGCTTAGCTCTTGGTGTGTGTGTGTGTGTGTGTGTGTGTGTAGGCTAAATCTGTCTTCGTCCCTCTGTGTGTCACTGTTACTCAGTGTCAGTGTGTGTATGTGCGTGTGCGTGTGAGTGTGACTTCATCATGTTTATGGCCTTTTAATAGTTTTATCAAACGTGTTTTAGTTACGCTGCTTTTTCAGTCTTCGTGTGCGTCGGTGTCAGTGTTTGTGGGCATGCTCAGAAGGTAGGGTGTTATTCAAGACATGCGCAGGAGGGATTATCTCTTTTTATCTGACCTTCACCCTTTACTCTCGTGATACTTCATAGGTCGAAACCGAAACAAGACCCAGAGGATATAGCTACGAAAGTGAAATCTGACCCACAGGGTCACCAGGAGTTGATCTCGTTGTGTATAGGTTTACCGACGACAAATAAGTATGGCAGCAGGTGACCTAGAGGATAGTACGAAAGTGAAATACGCTGAACCCACAGGGTTTGTACCCAGGAGTTGATCTCGTTGTTGTAGTAAATTTACCGACGACAAATAAGTATGGCAGCAGGTGACCTCACTTTCGATTTTCTCTTTACACTTATGCCTTGCTGAGGTTCTGTCGGGGTCACCGGTATTTGGCAAGTTTATTGAGACTGCCTTTGACGGACGAAGTGGCGCCCTCCAGAGGAGGAGCTCACTCGTGCTGGCTTTGCAACTAAGTGATTATTGTGGTCAGAAAAAAAACAAAAAAAACGAGCAGGTGGTGTCCTGCGCATGGTGCACCAGACACAGCACTGCGCATGGTACACCAGACACAGCACTGCGCATGGTACACCAGACACAGCACTGCGCATGGTACACCAGACACAGCACTGCGCATGGTACACCAGACACAGCACTACTGAACTCCACTGAAATGAATCAGGAGCAGTGCAGTGCCTCCTCCGGTAGGTAACCTGAAGACGACTTGACATTGATTGCTCACTCCCATGAGACAACAAAGAAAATAACAACAAACAAACCTTTACTTGAGAAAAGTATGCTGCACATATTACTCAGACCTGTGTGAGTCAACAAAATCTGCGGTGGACCAGCCGCCGTGGCGAAGTGGTTAGCGTCGCGGACTCCCGGCTGGGAGGTCGTGGGTTCGAATCCATCAGAAGTCATGTGGGTTTTTTCTGCCCCGACCGGCTCCTACCCAGAGTTGAGTTTGCTACGGGCTCAGTTGGGAAGACTGGGACCACACAGTCGAGTTTCATCCACTTAATGGATGCGTTTCTGAGAGTGTTGCTCAAATTTCCTGACCAACACTGCAGGTGCCTGTATCTCTCGGGCCTGGTTGACGCCGGGGATATATTATGAAAGGAAGCGTAGAGTACAGCCCTGTCATGTAGTCTCAGACCGAAATGGAAATCCGTAGCGTCATCTTAATCATCCTCATTCTCATCGTTCAGCATTTAAAAAAGATGTCTCAAGTTCTGTGGCCCTTCATGCCCTGCTCTCATGGTGACCTCAGTTTCGATGTCCTCTCCACGTCTGTGGCCTTGGTTTGGTTCCGTCGGGATCACCGGTATCGGCGGGTCCATGGGGGCTGTCGTTGGACGGACGTGGTGGCGCCCTCCGGAGGGAGAGCTCACTCACGCCGGCTCCGCGACTAAGCAATTATTGTCGTCAGTAGGGGGCTTAGTAGGTGGTGTCCTGCGTATGTTAGATCAGAACAGGCGCCACTGAACACCACCGAAGTGACTCGGCAGCAGTGCAGTGTCTCCTCCGGTGGGTTGCCTGCCGACGACTTGACGTTAACCGCTCCCTGTGGATTGCCGGTGCCGGGGCTGCGGCGGGCAACCGGGCTGTGGCTGTGGACGGGGTGTCGGAATGAGCGGCGTGGGTGCACTGCCTCTGAAGTCGCGCAGAAGTTGGGACAGCAAAAAAAAAAACAAAACAAAAAAAAAAAAATCTGCGGTGGAACGGTCCACAGTACGGCTCAAAAAGGCAACAGAGTGGCGCGATCCGGCTGTCCATTTGTCAGACGCTTTATGTACGGTTTTTGTTTGTTTGTTTGTTCTTGTCTAAATCTTGTTTTTCTTTGTCACCCGCCAGTTTGTTGACTGACCTTTTGTTTGGTCATGCTATTGTTTTTATT